>CM076581.1:1220220499-1220785289 GCA_034641835.2 Pinus albicaulis | reverse complement strand
ACTAAGTAGGGTATTGATTTAGTACAACGACGTCTGAATATCATCATCTGTGTTGAAGCAGAGTTAATGGAATGGCTTGAGGCACGAGATGAAAAGGTTATTGGTGAGCAGAGGTGGCAAGTGAGAACGGGTCTGACGGGATAGGCAGAGCTTGCAGGTTGTGCGGGTTGACACAGAAGGCTGTAAAGGAGCCCAGGTTGTATTGGGATGGAAGTAGGTTGGCTGGAGGGCGGAACACACCGGGTTATGCCGGATGGGCCTGGAGCCAGGTTGGCTGGTGGAGGAATAGAAACCCGACTGATTCTTTGTGCTGGTTTATTTGGAAACGGGACAAATAGGATGGTCGGGCGTGTCACAACATTGGAAACAACGGGATCTGCTGGTTGCATAGGTGAAAATTTGGGTTGCCCCCCAGGACCATAGGCCCAGGTCCAGTTGGTACCAGTGAGGCACACGGGTTAATAGGAAGGGTTGTAGTAGCATCCTTGCGGACCGTACGATGGCCCTTGCTGGCCCGCAGGATAGCCTTGCATGGGCTGCCCCTGTGGGTCATAAGGATAGCCAGGTTGGCCCGAAGGTTGGCCTTGGAAAGGTTGCCCTTGCGGGTTATAAGCCTGGTTATAAGGTAAACCTTGAGCATGAAGGTGAGCCTCAGGAGCGGGTAGACGTAAAATGTCCCCGTGTTCGTCATACTGACCTGGAAAAGCATACACGGGAGTACCATCCTGTGCATAGTGCGAAAAATAAGAGCGGTTGGGGTCTTGAGAGGATGGCCCAACCTCGGGGTTCGGCTGTTGCAGGGACAACCGATACTCCTCCGGAGAAATGTTCTCCGGTATAGCAGTCGCTAAATAAACGTATTCAGGAGGTGGCATAGCCCTCGCAGAGGGTGCCGTGACAGCGGGCGAAGATGTGGCTACACATACCGTGGGCCGAGTGGGTACAGAAGTGACGGGTGTCTGAGGAGACACCCTCGGTGAAGGAGCAGCCGGCCTCGGAGAAGGAGCTGACACTCCCATAGAGGCTGCGACGGAAATGATCTGACCCAAAGATCTATACCCTGTTGGTAATGAGGGACTGGACGCTGACATGACAGCTGGTTCAGAGTTGTCTCCTGGAAATAATATTCGTGGGAAGAGCTAATAGTCTTCACCAGACGTTGGGATTTCCTCACCAGAATCACTCATGTTTGAGCCTGCCGCTAGATCTCGCAATAGACGACGAGGACTAGGAGGAAAAACAGCAGCTACGAAGGGTGAACCCGATGTAAGAGAAAGGAACTCAGATCCTAATCTCAATTCAGACCAAGGGTCAGAAAAGGGCCAATTGAACTCAACTGGTCCCCCAAAGGGTTGCTTAGAAAGAACCGGTCCCCCGTCAGGAAACTCGGAAACAATGGGCTGCTGTGGTTCAGCAGAGGATTGGGAAACCTCTGATGAATCGTCCGTATAAGGACTACCGGTAGACGAAACCGAGGGTTCCGCCACTGTGGCAGGAATGACAAGAGAAAAAGATCAAACACACACACGGGCTGAAAAAGGGTCAAGATACACGATCAAACGATCGACAAGAAAAATCTAACAAGGCGTGTGATCGCGGGTGATTAATTTTTTTTACCACATTGAAAAATAAGAAACTTCACCGTTTCATGTTTTAAGAGTCGAGAAATGGTTGAAAAGGTGACTCTATCTCTTTCAGATTTGACACAAGCGTGAAAGGACAAGCGCTTGGTGATTTTTTCAAATTTAGGGAGTCAGAAAAGATCAAATGACTACTCAGGAATACTAGGCAAAAGGGTGTACCAAATAACCGTGAACTGCAATATACACCTTGGTTTCAAAATGAAAGAGAAATCAACCAAGGACTTTATGTACGTGCAGGCAATCTCCCCGAATGCTGTGTCCGGTGTATCACGGGTAGCAGGCGGCAGACTCGGCTTCACTATGGATAAGGATTGAAACCTAGTGGGGTCTCCTTTATATACTCCCTTTATATCTGTGACGGTACGGGGGCACAAGTCAGGTACTAGTATTTGTCTAAAGCCAAGAGGCGAACGACAACTACTAGGTTTAAAGACGCCGGAACACGTCTCTAGCTAGACCACTAAATGTTGCATTAATGTTTCAATGCTGCCTTAGTGTAAATTGAATAAATTTTAATGTTTATCTTCAATTACGTTTCGGTTTCAAGGCCCTAGCGAGTGTTATCTGACAATCTCCTATATGCAGCGATATGCCACGATTATATCATTCGGGTTCGATGAAGGCTAGCTACAAAAAGAGTTGGGATTTTTACCTGAACAAAATGATCGGAAGAAAATCAATGATATCTCTAATGCGACTAATGAAACAAAAAATTTCTTCAAATTCACTAATCACTAATAGCTAACGAAAAGTTTTAATTCACACTAATCAACCAAAAGCAAAAGAGATTTTTTTTTAATTTTCAATGTTTGATAGGCCCAGATGCGTTGAAACAAACTGAAAACAAATGAGAAGCAATTAGAAAATGATATTAGAGAGAAAAACAAGCAGATTTCACTCAATGACACAACAATCAGATCTCAAACTGACCAACAGTGTCTCAAAACCAAAAAAAGTCCCGAAGACACTAATGAGCTGTGTAATCTAGGCCCAAAACGAAACAAAGCGAAATTCGAATGAAAACGAAATCAGTCACTCAAAAAGCGTAATGAAATGATAGAAAACTATCAAACAAATGCAAAGAAACAATCCCAAAGTCGACTGAACGAACGAAGACCGAAAACACCCAAGGGAGGCTCGACTCACAAAAGCACCTAGATGGCCTAGGGCTTGAATGAAAAATCGAAAGAAATAGGCAAACAACCAAAGGATGGGGGTTACAACTAGTCAAACTAGGCTCCAGTGCACTGAAACAGCCGAAAAAACAAGATCAAAATCACAAGTCAGTCCCAAAAAGCACAAAACACAACAAACCCTAATAGCTCACAGGATTGGCATGACTGTGAGCTTGAAATTAGTGCTAGAAAGGCAATGGCGCGAGTGATACACAAGCAACATGCGCCAATTGGTGTGACTGTCACACTTAAAAGCGCACCAGCTGAGTTTACTATGGAAAAATGAAAAATAAGCAATCTCAAACACAGACAAGTGATGAAAAGGCTAAAACAAAGCCAAAAAAACAGAAAAAACCAGTCCAAAGAGCTGACCAAGCAAGCAAAGCCAAGAAATTGACCGAAAAGAGAAGACAATACTCCAAGTTGTTCAGTCTGCAAACTAAACCGGAGATCGACTGAAGCAGCGTTGATCTACTCCGCTAATGTAGAGCAAAAGCGTTTCGAAGGCTCTCTGGTTGTACTTTAGGCTCCGTCTATAGCTTACAAATCAAACAACAAGTTGAGTCCCCAGCGGAGTCACCAAATTGTTGGAGAGGTAAATCCTCTCTGCGGACAGAGGCGATCCCTACTAGTCCAGATCGGGTCTATCAATAATCAAACACGCTACAGTGTAGGTTCCTAATTGCAAATAAACCGACTTGTGATGAAGGCTTACCTGGAATCCAACGCTGTCGTTTGTAGAAGAGGTGGTGCTCTCGTTCCTTTGCCCTGGTAGATCACAATCCTCATGATCTCCATGATCGGACACCTGCACATGCAAGGAATAACACAATCGCAAGCATAAAATCTAGTATATACAACTATATGTCAGTCGAAGAGGACATAACTCATGAACATAATCAAGAACAAGAGTGGAACCATAACCAATAGTCGCTTAACATTAATGAGTCAAAAGAAGAATACAACCATAGCTTCGACGCAGCACTCTCCTTTGGCGGGTCGTCAGCAAAACATGTCTCGATAAGCCTATCAAGGATGGGACAAGCCTCTCTCTCCGGATACTTAGCAATAGTCTCCTTGCTTGGATTTGGCCTTAAGGAATCAAGAAGACTCTTGCAACATAAGGGTGTGAAAGCTCTTGGGAACTAGCTTGCAAGGGGATGAGCAAGCCTTTATAGATGGAGGAAGGGGAGTTGGGATCCCTATAATTATGGGATTTTCCCTATCATCAAGGAAGCTTCCATGAGAGGTGGCAAACCACTTCCTCTCTATGGAGATCTGCAACCAAACCTCCCAACTCAAGATAGATATCAGTCCAGGAATTTGTTAGGACAAAACTTCTGCCATTTATTTTTAAAAAACATCTCTTAATATGGTTGGCGCGGGTGCAGCTCTATGACAGAGCGCTAATTGGCGCACCCTCTTTGGAGGATTTTCCCCCTTGGCGCGAGGGCTGAACTGTGGAACCGCGCCAATGGAAAAAGAGCTATTTTTAGGGGTTTTTGCAGGGAGATGTCTTCAGGGAAATGGAAGCTCATCTTCAGAGGGATGTAATGAAAGTATTTTCAAGTCTTGTCTCTGTTCACAGGTCACGGAATGAGCCCTCCAATGTGCGGGATGGGGAATGGTAGGGACGTGACAAATTACTGTGTAACATTCAGCTAGAGCTGATGTTTTGGGTCGGTTATGTTTTATGTCAGCAACATGTTCTTGAATCCTAGTCATGATTGATCTACCAGTTTCACCAATATAGGGTTTTCCACATGAACATGGAATTAAATAAAATCCTTTATGGCATCTCGGATCAATGGGATCTTTGACTGATTTGAGACATCTGCTGATAGTGTTCAAAGGTTTGAAGGTTGTTTTAATGTTATTATTTCTTAAAATGTGAGAAATTTTGTCAGTGGTTCCCAATATATAGGGGAGGTGAACTTTACCAGTTATATCTTCCGAAGTTTGCTTCTTTTTAGGGCCATTTTCAGCATTTTTGAAAGCTTTGATTCCTTGTATTATCTTGTATCCATTCTTTATAAATGTCCCCAGGAGATGGTTTTTCTCTTGTTTAAAATGATCATGATCGGAAATGCACACAGCTCTGGTTGCCAAGGTGTTAAGGACCCCAAGTTTCTGTGTGGGATGATGGTGAGAGCTGGCATGGAGGTATTGCTCAGTGTGGGTTTTCTTACTCACACTGAGCAATACCTTCATGCCAGCTCTCACCATCATCCCACACAGAAACTTGGGGTCCTTAACACCTTGGCAACCAGAGCTGTGCGCATTTCCGATCATGATCATTTTGAACAAGAGAAAAACCATCTCCTGGGGACATTTATAAAGAATGGATACAAGAGAATACAAGGAATCAAAGCTTTCAAAAATGCTGAAAATGGCCCTAAAAAGAAGCAAACTTCGGAAGATATAACTGGTAAAGTTCACCTCCAATATATATTGGGAACCAGTAACAAAATTTCTCACATTTTAAGAAAGAATAACATTAAACAACCTTCAAACCTTTGAACACTATCAGCAGATGTCTCAAATCAGTCAAATATCCCATTTATCCGAGATGACATAAAGGAGTTTATTTAATTCCATGTTCATGTGGCAAACCCTACATTGGTGAAACTGGTAGATCAATCATGACTAGGATTAAAGAACATGCTGCTGACTTAAAACATAACCACTCCAAAACATCGGCTCTAGCCGAACATTCCAGCAAAAAAAGTCATCACATTTGTGTCGAGGACTCTCAGGTTGTGGCTAAAATTAACCATTATCACCATAGGAAATTTAGGGAAGCCATTGAAATTGGAAAACACCCTAACAACCTCAACTGCGATGATGGTTGGAAAATAAGCGACAATTGGATTCCTATTTTATACCCCAAACCCGCCTTAAAATAACCCCCACTAAGAATTAGAGTTCACTATATTCACCTTCATCCCCTTTAATCTCTAACCTTGTATTAAAATAATATTAGTATTTGACATTAGGTGATAATTATAAAACTTTGTTATTCATTAATAGTAATACATAAGTAGGGAACTAAAATAGCTTTTTTAGACAATTAAATATCTATTAAAAATAAAAAAAGGTTTTAAACTAATCTCTACAATTAAATACTAACTTTAGAAGTCTTTAATTAAAATAAGGTCTATTTTTAGATATTATTTTAATATTGATTATTTAAAATTAAAAACCATCAATAAATATAACATGGATATTTTTAAAATTATAGAATTTAAACACTCACTTAAATTTGGAAAGATTTTAAATAATAGCATCAATTTAATTAAAAACCTTATTTAGGGTCTTAAACAAACCAATAAAAAGAAAGATATTATTTTAGATACTATTTTATATTATTTTAATATTCAATTAAAATCATCAATAAAAAATAGTAACATAGATAACTATAGTTTTGAAATACTCACTTAAATTAAGAAAAATATTAAATAGTAATATCAATTTAATTAAAACCAACTTTAGGGTCTTAAATAAAAAAGTCACCATTTAGAAATAATTTCTATTAATTTAATTTATTTTTCCTCCATCATTCAAGGTCGGCCTCCCAGCTTCCTTCCGCTCATTGTCACTCACTCTCCTTCATTTATACCCCTTGATGAGATCTGATAGAATCCATTGATCTATCCTGATGATGAATCGCAGAGGTTTGGTTTGAAACGTCGATTACATATAAAATGGATGCGATTAATCCGGAAGATTCTACAAACATCTTGGTTTTACTATGATGTTTGGGTTTTGGGCTGGTTTGCTGAATTCTTCTTAGTATGTTATGGAGGTTAGGATTTGGAATTATGGTAATCCTATTTTCCTATACCGTTTCGCTGTTGTGGGTTGTGATAATCCCAAATTATTGGTCATGATGTATGTTATTGAGGTGGTAGGGACTAGTGTTTTAGAAAAAATGAAACCTGCCTTATCCTGCTGGCTATATTTCTTGAATGACCTGCATGTCCTCCAATTGGCTCTGCATGGCATTATTTCAGACCTATTGATCAATTCCTGGACTATGTATGTTTCCCTTTCGCACTGAGAATAATTTTATGTTTCTTCGTGATTCTAACCTTAATAATTCTAGCCATCCTTCCTGTCCTGTCTGAAACCTCCATTGTTCGGCTCAGAAACTCCATGAAATTGATTGCATGGCTTACAATGATACTTTGGGGGGAAGAGTCTTGTCTCATACCTAGTTTGTTAAGAGAACTTTTAAGTTATCCCTTGGGGGGCATATTTCTATTGCCAAAAACAGGGAGGGTTACTTTCCTATTTGCATTGGTGAAGTTGCTCAAGTCTGTAGTCTTGGGGGCATGAGTGGAGAGTATCTAGTTCTGTTTTGGGGTTACCGTCATGTCTTTGTCCGATTGTTGCAGGTGTATGGAAACACTCTGTCTCTGCATGATTCGTCATTGCATGTCATGAATGTAATACCTCTTTGGAAAATAGAGGCATCTACTGGTGGCCCTATTTTGGTAACTAATAATAATTTAGGTAAGCCCAAAGAGTTATCACGACCTGAATTTCCTGGTTATGAAAAATTCATAATTCGCGGGGATAATGAAAGAGTGTCTGATGATAACCAGGAGGTTACCCTCAACAATAAAGACATTTTCCTATGCTTTTTAACTAAATAAAATGTTGAAATTTTGTTGTCATCCACATGTATTCTTAGCTCCTATATAGGTTTTCTTAGACCCCTGGTGTGGCACCTGCTTCGACCCAACAATACAATTCACGTGTTGACTAACTATCTTCAAGATAAAATGGTGAAAGGTCAACCAGCAAAAAAAGAAGAAAAGGACAAAGGAAAGTCGGACAAACGAAAGTCAAAATTGGGCCCAAGCAAGAGGGGAAGAAAGTCAGGCAAAGAAACTATGGAAAATCTCTTCCAGGCCTACGCAGTAGGCACACCTGCTCATGTGAAATCACTTATTTTAGGATGGGAACGAGAACCTAAAACAAAGGAAGAGGAAGACATCTCAGAGGAAGAGATGGAGTTTTTAACTGATCCAAGTACTCCTTGAGGCAGAATGTCTTAATTCAAACAATCCATTCATACATACTGGACTATGAAATTCTTATTGGCTAATTCCATTATCAATGTTTAAGAATTAGGTGGTGACCCGAAAGTGACATCTATTCTAGCTGAAATGCGCAGGGACATCCAGGAAATACATCTACTGCAACATCGCCAGAATGTCTGCCTGGGCCGAATGGAACATCAACTATAGAGTATGAAACAAGTCGACATCCCCGAGTCCAATGTTAAAGACCCGACGCCTATCGAATCATCTGGTGATTAAGTTTTTATTAATTTTTGTTTTTTGAGATGCATATTACGGATATCATTTACTTGCTGTTTAAGTCTTTGGATGTAATAGATAGAAGACCAATGAAGGCAGATAGGGTCAGGTTTAAACTTTATCAATTTTGGTTGCCTTTTAACTCTTTGAGGTGGCCAACAGACCTGGTTTCCTATGGGAAGGTTGAGGCCATCTAGCATATTTTATGATTGTAACTTGCTTTTCTTTTTGCTCTAATAGAAAATTGGGAGGAACTACCAAACTTACAAAAAAAAGAAGTTATTTAAACTTTATTAAACAAATACATATATAAAATATCTCCAATTTATATCCCATGTGCAAAAATTAAATACTGAATTATATATTTTTCATTATATATTCATTCATATCTCTACATATATAAATTTTCAAACCAAATAATAATCTACAATAAATCCTTTAAACATAACCTAATAATATTAATAAATAACAATTTAACCAAATGTCAAAGCTCTATCCATTTAAAAATTTGAGTGAATGTCATCCCAATGAATCAAATAATAAAATCGAATCACCTAATCATATCTTGACACTTGATATATAAAACGAGTGCTACCTAGTATATTGTACCTACTGCTTAGTTTAAATATAGCTTAAATATAGCTAACCGAAGTCTAATTTTCTCACATGATGTGAGCTCATAGATTAAATATTTCATAAAAAAATAGAAATTAAAGTGAAAATGTTGTGTTAAAATATTTCATTTTGGTGGGCATCCTACCTCATTGGTTGTAATGAAGCTTTATAAATTTATTTATTTGGCAGTGTTTCATTCAAATTGATATGTAGAAACTTAATTTAGAAGAATGAGATGTCAATTCCAAGAAACTTGTTTTCCACAACCATTTGTCTCCTAGTTCATGGGCATTATACATTATTGATATAGAGTTGAATGAAATTGTGTTTGTGGTAGTGAAGGTAGGGGATTATGGAACAAAACATTTATTGTTCTCTCTCAAATGGCATCATGTTTTAAACATGGAACATGGGTGCTTTCTATTATAGAGAAAAATGGAGTTGGGATGATCTATAATTTTTTAGTTAGTATTAAATTATTTTCTAAATTAAATTTTAAAGGCAAGTTAATTAATATTTATGAATAATAAGCAATAACAATTTTTTTTACTATTAATTTAACAACTAAATTATAACTAGCACAATTATATAATTTAAACCACTAGTAACTATAATTTGATATCAAATAACTTAATTTCTAATCAAAGTATTTAGTTCCTAAAACATTTCATATCGTAAAAAAAAATTATTAAAAAAATGTAAATATTAAAATATATCATTAGCCCTTTTCAAATATTTTCCAAATATTATACGTTTGTCTATTAATGGCATTCACTTTGAATAAAACCAAGAATAAAGTTGCAATAGATTAAACTGCTTTAACAAAGTTCACACATTAACTGTTTGCTTGGTAATTGAGACCAATCTTCTGTGTTTGGTTCGAGGAAATAAGGTAAAACAAATTTAACAAACCAATTGAAACAAATGAGAAATTGAAGACTAACCTCCCAATAAATTCCTAGCAATCTCTTGTTCTTCAAAGCGGAATTTGGATCTTCAAAGAGGGATCTTGCTATTGGGCACTGGTAGAATTAGTTTGGATCCCATACCCCAACCTCTACACCTTAGAATTTGAATCCCATAAAATGAAATGATGAAATGAAGAGTTACAATGCATTGTAGCCAAGTGTCCACTTCGGTTGGAGTTTCAAATATTGATTAAATTTTATTTATTTATTTTTTATCATTAAAATTTGTCAACTTAAATTGAAAATATGGAAGAAAAACTATAATTCATTAAAACGAAAATAATAGAAAAAAGAAATAAAACTAAAAAAAATAATAGTAACTAATAGAAAAATGGAATTTACTAAACAACACCCATAATAAGACCATAAATAAATTTAAATAATAATAAAAAATAACAAAAAATGAATTTTGTTAAACTATGGATAACTAACATAAATATTTGGTCAAACACAAATTAATACACAATGAAATGAAGAACTTAATGTGTAATACCATGCTTGCTACATAATAGCTAATACGTGCCACTTAGCTTAAATATAGTTTAATTAAACTAAAAAATAATAAAGACAAAGATTTCATCACAAAAATAAAACAACCAATAAAATGTTGTATAATTGAATTTCATTACCAAAAATTAAGAAATATAATTAATCAATATTGTTTATATTAAAATATATACACTTTAACATATATATATATATATATATATATATATATATATATATATATATATATATAGCCCCAAGGGTTAGCTCAAGTGGTAGTGAGCCAATACGTGGTCCTCTCCGTTGAGGGAGGTCACGGGTTCGATCCTTGAGTCCTTTGGGGTTAGGCCCCGAAAGTCGGCCGAACGGTTTACCGGTAAGGCATTTCATCTGTAAATTGGGAAGTACGCTCTAAGCCTCTGTGGAGCTTTCCTCTGAAATATATATATATATATATATATATATATATATATATATCTTAAATTGAAAATATGGAGAAAAAACTATAATTCATGAAAATTGAAATAATAGAAAAAAGAAAAAAAGAAAAACAAAAAATTAGTAACTAACAGAAAAAGAAGTTACTAAAGAACCCATAATAAAACCTCAACCAATCACTTTAAAAATAAATAAATTTAAATAATAAAAAAATAACAAAAATCGAATAAACTATGGATAACCGACATAAATTTTTGGTCAAAGACAAACTAATATGCACTCAAAGAAAAATTGAATGCATAATACCACTGCAAATATAATGATGATGATGATGGTGATTAACTTCCAATAAGACCAATGCATCCTATCAGACCTCCATAAAAGAAAAATAAAAAGAATCTAAATGTGATTCTTCAAAATATTATTTCTATGATCGAAGAGAAGGGAAAGAAACACTCCAAGCTCATTGTAAATGGGTTGGCTTAATAAGTCAATTAGATTGCAAGTGTGGCAAATGTTAGGGAATTGAGAGCGGATGTGAGTAAGATTCAAGCAATCCAAAAGGAAGTTCTTTTTATCTTCCACCTTCTTAGTATCACAAATCTGACAGATTCTATCGTTCTAGGGAGTCTTGGAAATAGACCACTCCCTGGTCTCACTACGAAGCTCATGAGAATTAGTTCTTATCTTAGCGATGTTCAATTTTTCTTAGTGCTGGTCAACACATAGAGATAATTATGGTTATTAAGGGTGGGGTTGATCACCTCCTTATGTTGGCCGACAATTTCCCTATGGGGTTTCCTGTTCCAACAAGACCAAAGCATCGTGAAATCAACAAGACCAGAGCCTACAGATCTCCAAGGTTCAGGAATTCCATGGTTCGATTCGTGACTCCTCGACAGAAAATACTGAAACTCTGTAATAGTTGAGGGGTTTGTTCGTTCCTCCAGATTTGCCTCCGGGAGCGCCATCCTGAAATCCAACAGATCTCAACATGCTTCCACTGCAACCATCATGTCTACATGTCATTCCACTGAGAAAACCTACCAAAACAATGTGTATCTTTTGGCTGACTTACTACCCGTTGGTTTGATCCTTCGAAGGGTAGTTACAGTAAGGCAAGGAAGCGATAGGTGTCCTCTGCAGTATTCGAAGGAGAATATTTTTTCTAACTTTACCTAACCTTAACAATTTTGTAGGGTTTGGCGGGAACAGATCCAAAACATTGCAGGGCATGCTTCACTAATAGGTTTGTAGGTCCATAGTGATGGATATTGATGAAGGAGACAAATTTTGGTGGAATCCCCGGTTCACTCTACCCTTTGAGAGAAAAATTATCCACTGGTGTATTTGGGTGGGCCAATTTTGAAGCTATTTTTGGTTTTTTAAATCCAAAAATGGAAAAAAAATCAATAGTAAATATTAAAAATGGCAAGGAAATCTCATATTTTGTGGAAACAAATCATTTGGGCCAAGTCAAAATTTCTTCAGCCAACAAAATAGGAAAGTGGATTTGGGTAAATGAAAAACAATATCAAGGTATTTTAAAGCGCAAACTTTCTCTCTTTAATGGGAACAAAGAAGAAGAAAACACTCATAGAGAAAGAAAATAAAGAAGAGAAACGAAAATAAAGAAGAGTCAATCATTTACAGTCCCACAACTACACCTCTTACTTGGTCATCATATCTTAATGTCCAAGAAATGATGAAGGCTACGGAAAGGCTGGAAATTTTAGAAGCCAAAGAACAGGAGAGGGACCGCAAACTTTCAGAGATCACACTTGCAAATAAATGTTTAATGGAAGGTAAAAGAATTTTAAAAGAGCAGGGAACAATGTTGCAGGATGTTGTAGTGGTAGGAAAACGAGAATGGGAAAACATGAAGGAAACTTGGAATACCAAGAATGAAGCCTTGATAGTAAACAAAGATGTGATAATATCCAAAACAACTAAGGTAGATACACAAATAGTTCAACAAACAATCCTTTCTGAAAAAAAGGAAAAAGAGAACAAGAGGACATACATTCCAAAAGAAATCAAAACTAGGGTTGAGGACACTAATGGTCACATGATAGAGGAAAAATAGGATGTAAGTTCTTGTAGAGCACAGGAAAGAGAACATAAAGAAAAAAAGGGGAAAAAACTTTACAAAACTAGGGTTGAGGACACTAATGGTCACATGATATAGGAAAAATAAGATGTAAGTTCTTGTAGAGCACAGGAAAGAGAACATAAAGAAAAAGAAGGGGGAAAAAACTTTATTATCAGGGGAATAAGAGATTATGGAAAGAATGAAAGCACTTTCAATTTGACAAGGGAATTTTTGAGAGAGAAATTACAGTGGAGAGGGAAAAAATTTCAAGCAAGGAGGGTGGGAAAGATATGCGAGGAGAGGCATCAACCTATAAAAGTCATTATGGAAAGTGTGTAAGAAAAACACCATCTCTTAATAAAAAATAAACTATTGAAATTCTTACACTTCTTCCCACATGAAGATGTAACTAGCAAACAATAAGAAGAGAGAATAGAAGAAGTGGAGAAAGTTATAGCAGTGTTTGGGCCTCATGGAAAAACAGGGCATCAAGCTGACAATAAAGAAAAAGAAGGTAATTCTATAATAGGGAGGAAAACAATAGGATCAACATGGATGAAAAGGGGTGAAGACTCAGATTTGAATCTTGTGTGCCAAACCACGTAGCAATCAAATCCTACCCATGTTTACCTAAGTCTAGTTTGTTGGAACTGTAGAGGTTACCCTTGGAGGAGGGGACCTGGGATAGGGCCTATTTCAGAAGGCAGAGATATAATTTGTCTCATAGAAACTCATGAACATGATGGTTGAAAAACTCCTATGTTTGATGGTTATCTGAAGTTAGCTATTTGGAATGAGGCAGTAGAAAATGGCAAAGGGTACGGAGGAATACTGGTTTTAGTGAAAGAGAAAGAAGGTCGTCACATTCAGTTAGTGAAAGAAGATATAAATAAACAATATTTATAGCTCAAAATAACAAAGAATGAGAACCACATAAGAATTGTAGCATGTTATTTTGCATCTCGAGTATAAAAAACATACAAAAATAAGGGATTGGACTACAAATATTTGTATGCAGCTTTAAAGCAATATATTGCCGCATATTCTCAACATGGAGAAGTTCTTTTAGTGGGAGATATAAATGCTAGAACAACAAATCAACAATCTAGTATTTTTTGTTCCAAAGAGGATCGCAATCCTATCTGGCTCATTGAAGAGGAGAATTCTCGATGGTTGAGATGTTTAGAAGATGAAAAAGTTAGTAATCATTTTGGAGAGGAGTTTCTTACGTTGTGTGGTGCTTTCAACTTAATTGTCTGCAAAGGTCTAGATAGATGGAAAAAGTCTGGGAACTTTACTTGCAACACATACAATGGGGAAAGTGTCGTTGACTATGTTATTGGTTCACAAAGATTAATAGAAAGGTTAGATGAAGTTAATTTGGGAGAGCATATTTGGCACTTGAAATCATATCATAACCCAATTTATATAAAGTTATCTTGGTTAGAAGAAAGACAGAATATGAGGAAAACCCAATGTTCTCAACAATCGTTTTTAAGGGCCAAAATTATTCTAACACAAGAAAATTACATTATATTCAAAACAATGTTGGAGAGATCAATTAAGAAGGATAAAATTGGTCCCCAAAGTCTCAAAAACCATGAGTTAAAAAATATAATCCAGGGTGCATTTGAGAAGTTGAAAGGATAAAAAAATAGATAATCAGAATCAAATTGTTTTCCTATGAATGCGTGGTTCAATGAGGAATGAAAAATGGCAAGGAGAACCTTGAAAGAGTAAGGCGAGGAGAAGATGAATGTAAAGTTTTATAGGAATATTTTAAAAAGGAAAAAATATGAGTTCATGCAAACAAGGCGAGAAGAGTTGATATATCTAGGCAAGAATAACCCCAAAAAAGTTTGGCAGGAACTTCAACCAAGGAAGAAGCAATTTGAGAATAATATTACAACCAATCAGTGGTTTGACTATGCAAGACAGCTCTATGAAAAATAATTAGAGGTCTAGCCTCTACCGAGGATCAACACAACTACAAAGCTTTTCACAGTACAAGAGGTGGAGGCAGGGATTAAAAAGTTGAAAATAGGGAAGGTAAAGGACTTGGTTGAACTTCAAGAAGAATATCTAAAGTGGGGAATGAACATTCTGGCACCGCACATCATGGAAATATTCAACAAGGTCATTCAACAAGGATTCCCAAGGGATTGGAAAACTAGTCTAGCAGTACCCCTTTTTAAAAGTGGAAACACTAATAATCCTTCCAACTATAGAACCATTTTGATCAATCCTTTGTTTAGAAATATTTTCTGCGGCATGGTAGAAAATAGATTCAGTAAGTGGGCAGAAGTAAAATAAATAGGGCAAAAGGGCAAGTGGGTTTTAGGCCGAAGCATTCTATAGTAGATCATGGTATCATGCTGAGACACATTGTTGAAAAGGTTTGCGAGGAAAAAGAAAAATTATTTTGTTGCTTTGTTGATTTCAAAAAGGAATTTGACACGGTCCCTAGAGATAAGTTGTGGCATATAATGGAAGAACTTGAAATTCATTTACAATATAGATTTGTTGTCCACAGGCTTTATGAAGAGGTGAAAGTCAAAATTAGAACTTCAACAAGAATTTCATAAAGTTTTAGCAGTGACATCAGATTCAAGCAAGGTTTCCCTTTATCCCCTACCCTTTTTGGTTTATATATTGACAAATTGGAAGAGTGGCTAAATATGTAAGGTGGGGATGGTGTTCGGTTGGGGGAGTTTGTGATAAAGCTTCTTCTATATGCCGATGATCTTGTACTGGTTTCTAAATTGTCCCATGGATTGCAGATGCACCTATATTCCCTTGAGCATTTTTGTAGAGCAGTGGGGATGCAAGTCAATACCAGTAAGAACAAAATAATTATTTTCTCTAATAAAAGGAAGAAAAGCCAACATACGTTCTTTTCGAAGGCAACATTCTTGAAGAAGTAAATGAATACAAGTACCTCATGATCAATTTCAACAACAAGCTTAATTTGGAGGATTGCAGAAAGAAAAGAACTTTAGGAGTGTGGAAAGCATTATATGCACTTCAAAACATATGTAGAGAGGCAAAGTTATGGTATTGGAACACAATTAAAGTGCTTTTTGGACTCCTAGTTTGTCTAGTGATATTATATGAGTGTGAATTGTGGGCTAGCAGCATCCCTGTTTCAAAATGGAAACAAATTGAGAAAATCCAAAAACTCTTGATCATGAGCAAGTTTAAAATAAAAATTTCGGCTCCTTATGCGATAATGTTGAGTGAAACATGAGCAACTCCCATAGAAGCAATTGCTATGGTGCGTCTTATAAGGTATCTAAAATAATTGAGCAAATGGGAGGAGGTAGATGGCAGAAATTTATCTTCAATGAAGGCATGAGCGAAAGAAAGAAAACATGGATGAGACAAAACAACAAATGGATGAAAAAATGGAATATTTACCTCAATGCATGTACCAAAAATAGCAAGGAGTTAAATAATTTTGTGCTGGAGAAGTTCTGTAAGGGTATATGGGGAAAATAATTGGGTAGAAAGAAGAAGTACTATATTCAGGATTTCAACCCCACTTATGATCTCCAACATAAAAAGTACATTGGAGCCAACATTTTGTGGGGAGAAAAGATTCTTATTGCTCAGTTAAGAACTAGCTCACATCAACTTTGGTGTGAAATAGGATGGTGGAAGAGACCTAAAGAAGCTTGGGAAGAATGGGTGTGTACCTTTTACACTTCTGGGGAAATGGAATTGGAAAATAATTTCATTTTGGAATGTGATTCTTTTAGAAACATCAAGGACACTTATGGAAATATGTTAGCATCAATTCGGTGGCATTGTCTTTTCAGTGAGGGGACTGTTAGAAGGTTGGGTCAACTCATCATTAATTCGAGTAAGAAAATGATTGAATTACATAAGGAAAAAAAGAGGAGGCGAGTAGTCCCATAGACTATTTTTAGTCTCCTAGACTTTAAAACGTGAAATAAACAGTCTATTAGAATATTGTGCATATTTCAATTCAAGTAATTGTGATTTGGAAAAAAACTTTCCTATGATATTTCCCAAAATAAAATAAAATATTATAATACTTTAAAATAAATTTTCAATAAAAATGTAATGATATACTAAAAGTTGCAATTAAATTGATTAAAATATTTATAAAGCAAATTATAAAGAAATAAAAAGTTTTGATTTTACTGTAATAGATTTTGTAAACGAGAATTTATACTTAATAATAACTTTTTTTGATTTTTTTATATATTTAAAAATGCATTTCATCCCTTTTAATTTTCGAGAAATGGATCTAGGATGATTTAATTTCCTCTTTTAAATGGGCTATATTACACATGAATACCATGTGTCAATACCAGGGGTTCTCATACCATAGATCAATACCATGGGTGAATACCATGAAGTTATTTTTATTTTATTTTGACAGAGTAAAAATGCTTTCATGTTATTAATTTTATGTTTTATGTTTTATTTTATTTTTATGTAATTTGACTGAGTAAAAATATTTATAGGAAAAGACAAGAAATTACAACATCTCTTCCACACTAGCCTCTAGAGCACCTCTCAACACAAATAAATAATAATCTTAACAAGAATTATATAACCATATTTTCACCAAAAAAAAAAAACTGCACCCTTACAAAACATTAAAAAAGGTGGAAATAATTAAATATGTTTATGATTACTATGAGCTTCCCTTATGCTTTTCTTTTTCCATATCCTTGAATTATAGGTGGATGTTATTGTGTCTACCATGAAGACACCTTTCATTGACCCTATAGAATTTGGATGTCGGGCAACCAAGCAGTGAGAACTATGAGTGAATCCCAAAATTGTGTTGTAGTTCAAATCTAACTAATTTCTCCATCCTTTAGTTATGAGATTCTACTTTCATTTCTAATTAAGTAATCCTAGAACATTGATCATCAAATTAATCACTTATCCTCTATTTTAGATACAAACTTGCCTCTTGAAGAATATCCATCTGTGATATCAAGGACCTCAAAACTTCGCATAAGTTAAGAACATCATAGTGAACATACTTTCTAGGATGACTATGCTCATCCATAACACCACAAAATAAGGGAAATGTAAAGATGTATAAAGAGCTAACCCAATAAATGGAGAAATAACCCAAATCCAAGCTAGAATAACCTAAGTCAAACCAAATAAATCATTCCTATCAAACAAGAACTAAATTCTATTTCTAGTTATGCCAACCCAAAATGACTTTGCAAGGGACCAATTCCAATTGTGGAAACAACCTAACCAACATTGCCACAAACCTCTTCACAACTCAATTTCAACAATGACCACTCTAGTAAGCCATGTATTAGCCCAAATTTGAAGGATGATCTAACCCAATTTTCTAGGGAACGAAATCTCACCACATTGATAACCCAATATACCCCACTTGCATTGTAATGATATATCCATCTGAAAAAGAGATAAAATTCCCTCTATGAGAGTATATGCTCAAGTTTGAAATCAGCACAAGGATGAAGGATATTTTAATCGATCAAACCTCCTCAAACTACTGACATTGTCATTTGTCATCGAATGCCATTGCATATTTTCCTAATGTTTGTCATCATGGGCTTATATAAGTTGTAGTTGCACCTTCATTTTTAATCAATATATCGTTATCTAGGTTGACTTCATTATTTATCATTACATGTGCAGTTTTACACAAGAAAATAGTATCCAAAAATTCAATGAATTCCAAGCCTGAAGCAATTGGATTTAAAAAATATCTAGAAATGGGAGAGAAATTTCCAAATTTACCTTTCTCACTTAACCAATGATGAGAGAAAAATCCCAAAAATTCAAAACATTTTTTTTATTTTCATAACCTTTAAAATGATAAATTCCTGATATAAGGTGAGGGACATTAATTTGTTATTAGAGTCACTCGTGAAGTCCATGGAAAATTTAATTATTTTTCCTTCATAATCATATATATATTTTTAAAATTTTTATTAATTTATACTTATATTTTATTATTATTATTATTATTTAATAATTTATTTTGTAAATTAAATTTGTATTCTTGAAAATTTCAAAGTACATAAGGAAAAGTATAATAGAGCTTCCAGATTTTATAGTATTCGGTCTTAATCCATCATGAGAGAAACCATATATGTTGACATTTTACTGAAAAATAAGTCTATCCAAAATTAAAAAAAAACTAGTGATTACAATCAAAATTTTCATCTATGGTATTTCATATAAAAGAAAAAACACCTACTGAAAACCATAACACAATATCAAGAGTCTGAGGAGGTCACTAGAGTTGGATCCTAGGTGCTATCCCCTATAGGATCTGAAGGCTTAAGCTCACAGTAGAGGTGGATATCAACGTGGGCTAGCGGAGCATCCAAACTTTCCAAGCAAGAGTGTTGATATCGTTCAAGCCACTTAATTTCATTCAATGCAGAAATAATATCATTTCGGTCCTCATGCTTCTCTTTCAAGACCCTACTCAGAGGGTTTTTATCTCACAATAGATGGTGACAGAGTTTAGCTATTGGATTTTTCTTCCCATGGTGTGACTAAGGTCAGGAACCTAGTGAGGTACCTCCTCCAAGATTTAGGAATTGGTAAAATCTTGACGGACATTGGTGGCGAGCGACTCGAGCTCACAATTTTTTTCGTGAATTTCGAGAGGGGTAGAAAAATGAAAAATAGAGGTACCTTCCTAGACTTGGGTTTGTGTCTGTGACCTTCCCTGGGGACCACGACCACCCACCCACCCACGATGACTATGCATATGTTTTTGAGGCATGATGCACCAAAAAACATAGGACCTGAAAAAAAAACTAAGCCCCAAAAAACTGGGATTGGTAGAGTAAAAACTGAGGAAACCAAAAGGATAATAGAGTCAAGATTTGTGAGGAAACTTACATAACTGAGGTCGACATAGAATAAAGAGATGAAGGAATAGAGAGGAAAATAAAAACCTTAATAAATGGTCACTTGTAATCCAGATGCCACCACAAAGCAAGTCACAATGCAAACCAATGGAAGATACAATGCAGCCAAAAAACTTACAACAAAGAGCCACATAACCAAAAGAGGAATGAACTGAGCCAAAAGGAATAGAAAATACCCTAATGGAAGCAACCAAAGATGCTTGAGCTGAAAAATGCATTAGCCTTGGAGGAGGGGTGCAGGGAAAATTTTAAGGATGGAAGCTTATCTTAAAGTTTAGAAACCTTGGTGAATATTACTAGTCCCTAATATGCAAATTGTAAAAAATTTGGTGATATTTTTGTAGAAATATTTATATTTCCAATGATTTTATATTAGTCAATATAATATTTTGGCGATTTTTAAGGTAAAATAATGGTGTACTATAAAATTTGGGCGAATCATTTTAGAAAAAATGGAAATTGGCAAATCTTGTTTTTGAAAAGCATGGAAAATTAACCCACCTGCTAATATTAGCCCCTAAAATTTCCCTAGAGGGGTGGCGAGGTTTCTAGCTATAGCCACCAGCTTCAGAGAAATCCACATGGACTAGAGAGGTACCACCTCAGTGCATCTAGAGCCAATTGTTAAACCACCACACAAATTTCCCAACAAGCACCAATACTCTCTAATTATGTCAACAAGATTAGGACATATGTAGAAATAGTTCACGTTTGCACCAATTTCCAATGCAAGTAGACTTCCCCGAGGAAGATACAAAGATGTATTCCATGATTCTATAAATGTATGACCTCCCGCAGGAAAAACATTATCAAAAATCCAAGAGAGTAATCCCACCTGCATTAGGGAAGGAACCAAAGTACACTATAAAAGATATAGTGTTAGTTTTTGTGGCATCATATGGTATTCTAGTCTCAAAACCATATGGAGATCCTAAAACGCATGAGTTATCCAAAAACCATAATTTTTTTTGGAAATTTCACCCAAATATGGCTCAGTTAAATTAATTTATAAAAAATTCTGAAGTATAACTTAGAAAAAATGGTCAATAAATAGTAATTAATTGAGAAATGAGAGAATTCTCTAGAAACTCACACGGATTGACTTGGATATTATCTCAACCATTGAATAATTTTTAATTGTGGTCATTGGAGTCTCGATTGGAGATTATAAGAAGAGGTCGATGGGTAGATGGAGAGCACAAAAGTGCAAATACTCAGTTTCCTAGGTAGTAGTAGGAGTGATTCAACTATGGAGATTGAGCCAATGAGTGAGTAGTAGGTGGAAGATGGGAAACATAGTAGTATCTGGAGGAGTTTCCAATTCTGAAGAGTTAGAAAGAGGAGGCTGAAATTTTCTCCCTAAATCAACATAGGGATTACGTAGTTGCTTCAACACAGAAGTTCGATTGGGTTAAAGGGAAGGTTGTTTTTCAGTTCCAGAAGGCGGGAAGATTTTCTAGAGTGCTAGAGAGATAGTTTCCTAGTCAGAAGCAGACATGACAACTTAATTTGCAGGAGTTATGGGTTGAGCATGTAGAATACTGCGCAGGGGTGACGCAGAGGATGCGTAGAGAAAGTTGGACGAGTAGCTTTTCAAAGGTTGTCAGGTTTTGGGTTTCCTTGGAGAGACGGAAAAATACCTCAATATATTTTTTCCAGTAGTTATCTTGGGTATAAACACTAATTTGGCGACATTTTATTGTAATTAGAAATTATGCTGCTTATTAATAAAAACCCTCAATGCTGCACTGGTTTTCCCACATTGGGTGTTTTTGGGGACATTTATCCAAAAATAACAATGTCATAGTTTATTGTGTGCGTGTTCTAGCATTTATCAGTTTCCAAAATTTACATTTATGCAACATTTATTTTAATTTGCGAAGAAATTGCAGTGTGATTAATTCTATATTAATCAAAAAATTAATAAATTAAATAATCAGTTAGGAGAATTTGTTTAAGTTCAACAAGAAATTTCAGCACCCACGCTAGTGTGGGACTAGGACATCCAAGCAGCACCTACACTAGTGTGGGACCACAAGTCTTAGCAGCACCTACACCAGTGTGGGCTAAATTTGGTGCATGTCTATTTTAGATATCCCTTAATTAAGATGGACAATAAAATGTAATCTAATCTTAAAATAACTTGTGATAGTTAACTGAGTGTGATAAAATCAATTAGATCATGAATTTCGAGTTAGAGGTAGTTGGTGAGGCATGCAGAGTAATTCTAGTTGTAACAGAGTTTGAAGTGCAGTGGTGCATTAGTTAATGCAGGTTGTAATCAATTTAGCTCAGTTAATTGAGTTAAACTCAGTTGTGCTAGTTTTAACTATTAGATACACTAGTGAGAGATCAAGTGAATTAAATATTAATTAATTCACAATCAGTGATCTCACATGAAAATGAGGATTTACTATTATTAGATGCATGCATGTCAGTTCCAGTGGAGACCCAGTTGAGATCTAGGTGAAAGGGAAGTTGACTATTAGTTGTAGGATTATTGGGTTGCCCCCATTCAACCAAACACCCATTGGATTGCCCATGATCCTTGCACAGTTTACGAAGGCCGAAATTCCTATGGAATAGGGATTGCATTCCACACAAATTGTGCAAGCAAAGCAGGTTGTTTGGAGGCAGTAAATTGGATAAGTATTGGTCAGTTTTATCTGAGACTGTGTGAGACATTTAGTTGAGTACATGAGGGCTATTGTGAGAAGAGTTGTATGTAATTGTTTCATGTATCCATGTTGAATATACAATAGAAGATAGTGGGGTTTTTAGAAGCAAGCTTTCCCCGAGAAATTATCTGTGTTGTGATTTGACTGATTCTTCTTTGCTTCATGTGATTGGTGATTGTGTTTTTAATTCCGCAATTGATTTGTAGAAGCGATTCAGTATTTAACTTTAGTACATTGTTAGATTTTATTGAATCCATGATATACATGCTTTTTGTATAATTTATACATGGTATCAGAGCACAGTAAATCACAGTAGTGAAGGAGGAGCTGAGTTTGTGACTGGATAGAATTCGAATTTGCAGAAAGAATTTATTGGTGCTACAACTGATTCAGGATCGAAATGGATTTCAATGGCTTGAGGTTGGAGTATTCACTCGAGGGAAGCTCTAACTATATTGCTTTGAAGGACAGGATGGAGGCAGTACTCGAAGACAATGGCTTGAAGGAATTCATTGACAATGATGTTCCTAAACCTGCTCTGACAGATGCTGCAAATCTTGATGCATGGAAAAAGAAAGTGGCAAAGGAGAGGAGGATCCTATTGGAGGGAGTACGAGACCACATTGTCTTAATTATCCATGTGAGATCCACACCATATGCAATGTGGAAGGCTTTGATGGATCTATTTCACAGTAGTAGTGACCATAGGAAATTGGCACTCATAGATAAACTCAGGAAGATCAAGATGGAGAAAGGCGACTCCATGCCAAAATATTTAACAAAGTTTGTACAATGTCGAGATAAGCTAGGGAGCGTTGGCATAAATGTCGCTAATGATGATTTGGTGAGTTTGGCTCTCTTAGAACTTCCCAAGAGTTGGCACAATTATCAAGACTCTGTCAATGGAAGGGAAAAGCTTCCAGATTGGGAACAACTGTGGTCGGATTTGGTGCAAGAGGAGTTCTGATGAAACACCAGAGATGGATCTTCATCTAAGAATGAAGATGAAGAATGTTGTGCTTTGGCTAACAAGGCGAAGAAGGGGAAGGGGAAGAAATTCTATTCCAAATCCGAGTCCAAAGATGGCAAGAAGTGGGACATGTCCAGGGTGAAGTGTTTTCACTGTCACGAGCATGGGCATTATGCTACTAAATGTCCACAAAAGAAGAAGAACAAGAAGGCTGGAGGATCTACAAATGGTGAGGCTTTGACCTCGCAATTTGAGCTTGACTTCTCATTGATCGCATGCATGGTGTCAAGTGCACTGGGATCTATGTGGTATTTGGATAGTGGTGCTTCCTTTCACATGACGGGAGACAAGGAACTTTTCAGTAGCTTGGAGGAGAAGGATCTCTTGATGCATATTGAAATGGGTGATGACGGGCGGTACAGTGCTACCAGGATTGGTACCATTACCTTCCAGAGGCAGTCAATAAACCCTTTCAGTTAAAAAATGTACTGCATGTACCAGGTTTGAAGAAAAATTTAGTCTCAGTTGCAATGTTGGAGGATAAAGGTTATGATGTTGCTTTTAGTGAAGGAAAGGCTTTCATGCGACACAAAACAACAGGACAACCCAAGAATATAGGGATTCGAGTTAAGAATCTCTACAAGTTAGATGTAGATGGCTGTGCAGCATGGATGGGCAAGTCGGACAAAGTGGTGAGCCAGGATGAGGGTGAGTTATGGCAGAGGATATTGGGCCATCTTCACTACGGAACCTTGAAATTCAGGCAACATATTTCTACTGGTCTTTCCAAGGGTACACTTGCGTAGTTAGACACATGCAAGGGATGTACTATGGGAAAATATGTAAATTCCACCTTTCCGGAGAAGGAGAACCGAGCCTCAGGGATCCTTGAGAGAGTTCACACAGACGTGTGTGGACCATTCTCTGTTGCTTCAACAAAAAAACATAAGTACTATGTGATATTTGTTGATGAATTTTCTCGGAAGTGCTAGATCTAATTCATGCAAAAGAAAGATCATACATTCTCAAAGTTTCTTGAGTTTAAAGCACCGGTGGAGAAAGACACGGGGAAGCAAGTGAAGGCTCTTAGGAGAGATAATGGTGGTGAGTACATCTCTAACGAATTCAATAACTTCTACAGCAAAGAAGGAATTCAAAGAGAACTAATAGCGCCTCATCACTCACAGTAGAATGGGGTCGTTGAAACAAAGAACATAACAATTGTGGGTGCATCAAGAGCAATGTTGCATGATCAAGGCCTATCGATGCATATGTGGGTGGAATCATGCAACTCTGTGGTATTTGTGTAGAACCATTTTCCTCATAGGATACTTGGCATGAGTACACTAGAAGAGGCTTTCACTGGTAAGAAACCTGATGTTTCACATTTTAAGATTTTTGGCTCATCTATTTATGTGCATGTGACCAAAGACGCTAGGAAGAAGTTGGAACCGACAGCTGAGTTCAGGATTTCTGTGGGTTACACTGAAACGCCCCACGACTATCAGGTGTATTTTCCAAACAACATAATGACTGTTGTGCGACATGATATAAAACTTGATGAGGAGAAAGGCATGCGGTTGTCCCTTGAGAGGGAGATGGACTTGCATGCATAGGAGGAACTCTTGGTTCCGAAGGATGAGCCTCCAGATGTGGAGCAACCACATGCGGAGGATCATGGAGTGGCAGAAAACACTCATGTAGAGCCATCCATCTGAAATGGCAGAAGGCTCACCACGGAATTTGATAGATTGAGACTTGATGCTGCAGAGAATGTAGGAGCCCCTACTTCACAATGCAGACATAGACAATCTCTAGACAGGTTTACTAGAGACATGGCTCTTATGAGGAAATGTATTGTGAGTGAACCATCTTCCTTTCAGGAGGAAATGCAGCAACCAATTTGGGTTGATGAAATGGTGGAGGAGTATGACTCCATTGTCAAGAACAGTGCATGGGAGATTGTCCCAAGATCGATCGGAAAATCAGTGGTTGGATCTAATTGGATCTACAAAGTAAAGCATGTTGCTGATGGGAGTGTGGAGAAATACAAGGCCATATTTGTGGCCCAGGGATTCTCACATAACGAGGGGATTGATTATGATGAGAATTTTTCACCTGTTGCAAGGTACTCTTCCATTAGATCCATCCTTGCACTCTCAACCTAGATGGGCTGGCACATTCATCATATGGATGTGAAAAATGTGTTTCTCAATGGATTCATTGAGGAAGAAGTGTACATAGAGTAGCTAGAAGGTTTCAAGATCTTCGAAAATGAGTCACATGTGTGTCGACTCAAGAGAGCACTGTATGGGCTGAAGCAAGCACCTTGTGCTTGGTACACTCGGATAGACAATTTTTCACCGGACTGGGCTTCACCGAAAGTGAAGCTAATGCAAAAATGTACCAAATTGTGGTTGAGGGTAGTCTATTGATTATTGTTCTTTATGTTGATGATCTAATTTTGACTGGTGATGAGTAGTTGATACACTCATGCAAGGAGGACCTTGCAAGGGAGTTAGAAATGAAGGACACGGGACTCCTTCATTATTTCCTTGGCTTGGAAATATGGCAGCAAGATGGTGAAATTTTTGTTTCTCAAGGAAAGTACGCTAAAGAGATACTGGGTAAGTTTCACATGGAGAGCTGCAAACCGATGGAAACTCCTCTTCCAGGAAATTGGAGGAAAAAGGATGCTACTTTTGGAGATGTAGTGGATGTTACTGTCTACAGGCAGTTATTTGGTTCATTGATGTATCTAGTGAACACAAGACCAAACATTTTCTACGCAGTTAACCAACCGAGTCAAGCTATGGTTAAGCCTACCAAGCTCTTTTGGAAGGCGGGGAAGCATGTCTTGAGATACCTGAGGGGCACATCAGAGTATGGTCTATGGTACAGACGAACAAAGTCAGTGAAGCTTCAAGGTTTCACGGATGTAGATTGGGCAGGAAGTCCATCATACAGAAAGAGCACATCAGCAGGGATCTTCAACATAGGATAGACAACAGTTTCTTGGTACAACAGGAAGTAGCGATTTGTGGCACTCAGTTCAACGGAAGCAGAGTATATGGAAGTGAGTCAAGTTGAATGTGAGGCTATCTGGATGAGAAAGATCTTGGTTGGTTTGTTTGGTTCTCACATGGATCTGACAGTGATACATTGTGATAATTAGAGTTGCATTAAAATCTCGATTAATCATGTGTTTCATGATAGGTCCAACCACATAGTTATCTGGTACCACCATCTCAGAGATTGTGGGCAGAGGCGGATAATGTTGCTTCAGTACATTCCCAAGGAAGATCAAGATGCAAATATTCTGATGAAGCCACTCACTAGGAGAAAATTCAAATACCATAGAGGTAGGATCGGGGTGAAGGATAATCCCTTTCTTGCTGAGAGGGAGTGTTTAAGTTCAACAAGAAATTTTAGCACCCACGCTAGTGTGGGACCAGGAGGTCCAAGCAGCACCTACACTAGTGTGGGACTACAGGTCTTAGCAACACCTACACTGGTGTGGGATAAATTTGGTGCATGTCTATTTTAGTTATCCCTTAATTAAGATGGAAAATAAAATGTAATCAAATCTCAAAATAACTTGTAATAGTTAACTGAGTGTGATAAACTCAATTAGCTCATGAATTACGAATTAGAGGTATTTTGTGAGGCATGTAGAGTAATTCTAGTTGGAACAGAGTTCGAATTGCAAGGGTGTATTAGTTAATGCAGGTTGTAATCAGTTTAACTCAGTTAATTGAGTTAAAATCATTTGTGCTAGTTGTAACTGCTAGATACACTAGTGAGAGGTCAAGAGAATTAAATATTAATTAATTCACAATCAGTGATCTCACATGCAAATGAGGATTTACTATTACTAGCTGCATGCATTTCAGTTCCAGTGGAGACCCAGTTGAGATCTAGGTGAAAGGGAAGTTGACTATCAGTTGTAGGATTATTAGGTTTCACCCATGCAACCAAACACCCATTGGATTGCCCATGATCCTTGCATAGTTTAGGAAGGCCAAAATTCCTTTTGAATAAGGATTGCATTCCACATAAATTATGCAAGCAAGGCAGGGTGTATGGAGGCAGTAAATTGGCTAAGTATTGGTCAGTTTTATTTGAGACAGTGTGAGTCAATAAGCTGAGTATAGGAGGGCTCTTATGAGAAGAGTTGTATGTAATTTTTTCATGTATCCATGTTGAATATACAATAGAAGATAGTGGGGTTTTGAGCAGCAAGCTTTCCTCGGAAAATTATCTGTGTTGTGATTTGATTGATTCTTTTTTGCTTCATGTGATTGGCGATTGTGTTTTTAATTTCGTAATTGATTTATAGAAGCGATTCAGTATTTAACTTTAATACATTTTTAGATCGGATTGAATCCATGATATACATGCTTTTTGTATAATTTCTACATAATTAATTCCAATTGTTGCATTTCAAGGAATTTTCACATGGTATGAGAGAAAGTTTGATAAGATGGGAAGCTTAGAAGCAGAAGGAAGAAATAATCTTGATTGAGAGGGATTTAGGAAGTTCGATTTCCATATTTTCACAGATCCTACTAGGCAGTTCGAAATGCTGGGTAGAGGATTTGATTTTTCTAGTGCCGGAAGAATTCATAGAGCCCAGTGGTAATTCCAAAGGGTAGTGGTGAATTCGGGAAGAAATCATAGTGAGGCAGATCCGTATTTTCGTTGAGTATATTTCTTCTCTGGGCGCAGAACGGTTTTGCAATAGTTTGATAGAGTAAAATCAATGCTAGGGTGAAGATAAAGTTCACACACAAAGGGAATTTCTCTCAGAGGGTTTCTAATTGAGAAATCCAATATTTCTAGTTGCAGTAAGTAGTTTTTTTTCCCTCTAGAAGGGAATGTGAATAGCTGAGCTAGCATCCAAGTAGGAGAAAAAGCGATATTTCTGTCCCAGTTCAAGTTTTTGCAGAGAGTGACACAATTGGGCTTAGATAATAGGACAGGTTGGAGGGAGCTTCTAATTATATCATCTCAAAGGCCATAATGTACTTTCTGTTAGATGAGAAAGGCCTGAAAACCTATGCAAATAGTGTTGTGCCAGTACCTACTGATGTAGATCAGGTGAAAGAATACAAGAAATAAATGGGAAAAGGGAAGCAAATGACCCTAGATGGAGTGTGGGACCATATAGTCTCACACATATTAGCTAAGAATACAACCAAAGAGATGTGGTATGCTCTCACAAGTTTATATAAGAATCCTTTAGAGCAGCGAAAGATGTTCCTGAAGGAAGAGATGAGAAACACCAGGATGTACAAGGGTGAAGGAATTGATCCCTTTCTAACTAGAGTTCAAGATATCCGGGATGAGATTGTAGTTGTAGGAGAAGCACCTCAACATATAGACCTTGTGTGTTTGGCCCTGAACAATCTCTCTGAGGAATGGGAAATATTCATCCAAGGCATTTTGTGACAAGATACATTACTAGGATGGGACAAGATGTGGTGATACCTACATCAAGAAGAGATGAGGCGAACTCTAGTGAAGGTCTCCATCAACGACAGTAGCAACAGGGGATCAAAAGGTGTGAAGGAGGAAGACAATGTGGCCCTTGCATCAAAGGGAAAAGAAAAAGGTCCCAGTTAGGGACAAGGCTCATAGGAAGAAAAGAAGAAGAAGAAGGATCTATCTAAGATCAATTGCTTCAGGTGTGGCGAGTTCAGCTACTAGAGTAATCGGTGTCCTCAAAAAAGGAAAGAAAAGTAGGAGAAGCTGGATCAAGCGACGACATCCACATCAATAGACAAGTTTTCATGCAGAATGGAGGAATATTTCAACACGTTTATATTTATACCTCTAGGAGTGAGGTGGGATGATATGGAGCTTTAGTCCCAGAGTTATGCAGAGATTAGGGAAGGATTCAGTGAGGCGAGAATCAGATTGTGTTTTCTCATGGATAATTACCTTGCTACGAGGGCCCACAATATTCAGTAGCAGAAGGATCAATGTCAGTTGATGCAGTCAGATTCTAGAGGGACAATTGCATACTAGTAACAATTAGATGATGAGAAAAGAAGAGAAATTTTGGTAGTAGAGTTGGAGGCTCAGTGCAGAGTTAGCAACAGTAACATATATTTCTTAGTGGAAAGTGTAGAGACTAGTAGTAGTCAGATGCTCAGGAGACAGTTGCAACACAGATACACAATTGATTTAGTATTTTGGATGCTTCTCAGTTGCAGTCGTTGTAGCAGAAACAACAACTTGAGAGGGAGTGTTAGTTCAATTGCAGTGCAGATGCAAAGTTGGCAGCAATACAAGATGTACAATGCAGTGTCAACAAAAACACAAATGGAGTAGTTTGATTAAGCTACAATCAATGGATAATGAATAATAGTTAGCGTAATAGTTGGTGGAAAGTGGCAAGCAAATACAATTGTCAGACATCAACAATGTGGTTGGAGGATGTTGCAAATATAAGCTGTTGTGATAGTTTTGCAACACTAGTTGGAGTGAAAACCTTCCTTGCTAAGAGGGAGTGTTAGTTATTGTAGCATCAAATGGTGTTTTAGTTTTGAAACCTTGTGGAGAGGCTAAAACACATGATTTTTCCAAAACCCATAAATTGTTTATGGAAATTCCACCTAGAGATGGTTCAATTAAATTAACTGAACATAATTAAATTTTTCCTAAGTCTAACTTAGGAAAAGTGGTTAATTAATTGTAATTAATTGAGAAAGGTGATAATTCTTTGGAAACTCACATGGATCGACTTGGAGATGATATCAACCATCGATTAAGTTATAATCATGGTCGTTGGAGTCCCAACTAGAGATTATAAGAAGAGGTCGATAGGTAGATGGAGAACACACTAGTGCGTATACTCAACCTGCTCAGGGCAGCTCAAATTCCTAGTAAAGTGTGAGGATTCATCGCTGAGACCATCCAAGCAGAGTAGTAGGTGCTAGAGGGGAAACTAGCGTAGATTCCGAAGGAGTTCTATTATGTAAAGAGTTAGAAAGAGGAGGCCAGGGAATTTATCCAGAAATGTTACAGAACTCTGAGAACTCTGTGTAGTTGCTTCTACGGAGTAATTCGATTTGTGTAGAAATTTGAATAACCGATATATTATTCACCGATTCTCCTGATCACACACTATTTTAGCTTCCATGCATAATACAAAATATCTTCTACCATTGATCATTAATTGCGGAAATAAAATCAATTGCATGCACATTAAAACCATAAACAATCACACATATGAACACAAGATTTAATGGTGAAAGTCAAAGCCGAAAACCCCAACTATTTCAGATATTATATGCAATGTGGAGACATAGTGCAATTGCATCATTGTACAAATATCCTCACAAGCTCTCAGCACAACCTCAATTGCTACACACTATCAAGCTAGATCTAGCAAAACACATGCTCCAATCTTTTGCCACTTGATAGCCAGCCTCTATTGTGTTTTCAATGCTATGGGATGGCTTCATTAAATAGATAAACCACCTGGCTTGTACTGCGCAATCTTCATGGGCTTCTCCACCTATCTGTGTGTTGCAAATAGCAACTGTATAGTCACAACTGATAGTTAACCTGCTCTTTCACCTATTTCTGCACTGGTCTCCACTGAAACTGTCCATGCACTGAAGTTAACTGATGCATTCTTTAGTTGATTAATGAATTTATAATTAGTGAATTAATTAATAATTAATTCACACCACTCTCACTAATTGTATCAATTAGTTAAACTGGATACAAATAGCTCAACTATGTTTAGATTAGTTAAACTGAATACAACTCCACTAACTTCCTCAATCAACTCCACCAAACTCTCTCACATGATTTCTAACTGAAGTATCCATGCAATAGCGCCACATAACCCTCAGGAATAGCGTAATTCCTTCTGTTAGCTCCTATTCCACATCTGTGCACTTAACTGAAGTGCTCCAAGAGAATAAGATAATGTTTAGAGTCCAAATATTATTAAGAGCTAATAAGATTTGACATATCTATTTTTAGACTGGAAATCTAAAAATAAATTCCGCCCAGTATGTCTAAAAATAGAAGTCCATCTATTTTTTTCCGACTTGACCAACCATCCACAAATAGCATCCTGCAACTCATAGAACATGATCCATATGTCTAAAAATAGACTTTGCGCCAAAAATAGCCTGCAGGCCCACTTAGTGAAGGCGACTTCTTTCCACTAAGCTCATCATCTTGTTGCAATCTCAACAGATTGGGATGAAGGGAAGATAATTTTCAGTTCCATAGGACGGTGAGATTTTCTAGAGTGTTGCAGAGATAATTTCCCAGTCAACATCAGGAATCATGACTTGATTTGCAGGAGTTCCACACTGAGCCTGTAGCATACTACGTAAGAGTGACATAAAGTCTGCGCATAGTAGGTTAGACGGCTAGCTTTTCAGAGGTAGGCAGGTGTCGAGATTTCTTGGAGAGAATAAAAATCCCTCTGTATATTTTTTCCATTATTTCTCTTGGGTATAATCGCTAGTTTGGCGACATTTTATTCTACTCATAAATTTTTCTGCTGCTTAATAATAAAGACCCTCACTGTTGCATCAATTTTCCCACATTGGGTTTTTCTAGGGAAATTTATCCAAAAATAATGGTGTCATATTTTATTGTGTGTGTGTGTGTGCTAGCATTTCTCAATTTCCAACGTTTTTTATTTATTTTTGCAACATTTATTTTAATTTGTGAAGAAATTGCAATGTTATTAATTTGATATTAATAAAAAAATTAATAAAATGAATAATCAGTTAGGTGAATTAATTCCAGTTGTTTCATTTCAAGGAATTTTCACACAGATTACAAAGTCTCTCTGCTATATAGATAAATTCAACATAAAATGACTTTACATAGAATTGAATTTGGAAAGGAGCGTTCACATGTGTAGTGCATGGGGTTGGTTGGCCATGCCACCCCCCTATTAAATGTTGTGGGAGGCGACAAGTTTGTGGGATCGCCCCCTAACCTCCAAAGTCACCTCGTTAACCACCTTGATTAGGGGTCTTTTATCCTAATCCAAAATATATTGTATTGAATTTTTCCATATTGACATCCCCCCTTCAGACCAGGTTACATTTATATTTATGTTATTGTCATGGCATCCCAATATATCTAGGAAGTCTGCCACTTTATTTCCTATTTGGCATGAATATGCGGCTATAATGTAATGAATGGAATGGATCAACGTCAAAATATGGGATATGGTGTACTTGATTCTTCAACTCTTGGACAACTTTTTTTTAGGGGCTCCATTGATGTTTTTATGGGAAATTGCTATAACCAACTGTGAATCCCTCTATTTGAAATTTAGAATATCATTAATTTAGTGATAGGAACAAGCATATTTATAGGGTGAGGAATTTCTCTACATTGTTTCTTTAGATCCCATAGTTTACAATATACATGTTCAAAGTATTTATTTACCAGTCACCAAAAATACCACCATAACCGATTGGACGGTGTTTACCTTTGGAAGCACCATCAAATTTAAGCTTCACAAAACCCACAGGAGGGGGAGTGTAAGAGGCAGGGGAGGACCATCTATGATGGGGTATCATGAGAGAAGGGGATGAGATCATAGAATGAGAGAGCTCTAAATTTCTTAAAATATCAACCTCATGTTGATTCATTTTCCAATCATCCCGGGACCATGTTTTAGAGAGAATGGATTCATGAATATTTTGCTTGATAATATGCCAAAAATTGTACTCATTCTCTTTCTTATGCTTAAATATCCTTATAATGTTCATTTTTTTCCATAACGACCACATAAAAAAACCAAAAACAAGGATCCAAGATCTATTCACAAATAGGTTGTTAAATATACTAGGGTGCCACTGCTCCAAAGTTTCCACCAATATATTAAGGTTATTATCCAGTAGCTGAAAAGGAGTAAAAAACATGATCATATATGGTCAACAAAAGGGAAGACATTCAAAGTATATTCCATATTATCTTCCTGGTTCCAAAATAGGTGGCACTAATAGTGACCCTAGAATCCTTTTTTGTATTTTTCTCCCATGTGAGTATCTTCTGTCTTCCTATCAACTAGGGGAATTGAGCAACCTTAGGGAAAAGAACATCGGTCCAATTTTTTCTCTAGATAGGGTTTATGCGAACATCCTAATGACCAAATAGTAGAGAGTAGGCCTCCTTGAGAGTAAACATGCCTTTAGTTTGATATCCCCATTGGAGTTTATCTGGGTCCAAATAAATGTGGATCTTACAACTATGCAGCTCTTGGGCTAAGATAGGCTAGTTAGATAGGGTTGGGTGAGCTGACCAATATTCGTTTTCCATCCGTGTCATAACATAGAATCTTGATTTTGTTTCCAAAAATACTCTACTATAATTCCCTAATGTTCTGATGTAAATGTTTCCAATTATTTGAGATAAACTCAGTTCCCCAAACATGGTAGTTGTTTCCAAGAACATTTCCAAAATCTTCCATTCCTAATCTCCCATAAGGCATGATATTGAATTAATCTCTAGTTGGACTAAGCCAAATTCCATATAGAGGATCCAAGAGGGTGCACAAGTGTTCGTATATTTTTTTTATTGAGGAGAGGAATTTCCATATTTCATGTCCCATATTTATTTCCAGAGCTCCTCTCCTCCTTGAAACCATCTTCACCAAAAATTTTCTCTGAAGGATTTATTTAAAATCCATGGATTTCTCAAGCCTAATCCCCTGACCAGCTTGGGGAGACACAACCTATCCCAAGCAGAAATCAAATATTTCCTGTCTTTTGTTTTCTCCTCTCCAGATAAAGTCTCGGTATATGGATGCAATCAATTTTAAGGTATCTTTTAGATATGATAGAGCTAACAAATGATACACATGAAGAGCTTGGACTATAGATTTGAGAAGAATAAGTCTACTCACCAAATTTAGAGACGAGAATGCCAAACTATCATGCTTGTTGGAAATATTTGGAAGAATTCCTTGCCAATAGGCCACTCTTAAGGATTTTTAAACCAAAGGGATTCCTATGTATTTAGCAAGTATTCTATTGATCTGAAAGTCTTGGAGGAAAGTGAGGTATATTTGAATTATTATATTGGTATTGAAGAAATAGAAATTGGATTTGCCCCCATTAATCACCGTACTAGAGGCATCGATAAAATCATTGAGGATATTTTTTAAGATCAAAGTCTCTCATAGGGCAGGTAGGGAAAAGAGCATAATTTCCTCAAATTTGTTATAATGGGCAATTGTAAGATCATTCCCATATAAGAGAAGAACCTTAATGGTATCGTGACGGCTAACAAATTTAAGATATCTATTGAACCCGTCAACTACTAAGATAAATAAAAAAGGATAGATAGGATCTCCCTGATGGTGACCTCAAGAGGGGTTGAAACTCATGGTAATTAAACAATTTAGGAGAATAGAGGAAAAAGGGGTGGAAATTAAGGACTTGATATAGGAAATCCATTGAGGGGATAAGTCGAAGGATTGAAGGATTTGGAGAATCTAATCCCAGTTTAACTTGTCACAATATTTAGGGAGGTCCAATTTGATTAGCATACCAACCTGTTTGGATCTCTTCAAAGAATGGATAATATCATGGGAAGTGATAATCTCGTCAAGAATATGTTGGCCTTCCACAAAGATAAATTTATTAGGGGAAATAGTATTGTTCAAAAGGGGTTTAAGCTAATTCACAATAAGAAAGGATATAATTTTATGAACAAAATTGAAAAGGATATTGGGCAGAAACCATTGGGATTATCTACTTTTCTATCTTTATGAATTGAAGTAATGAATGTAGTGTTGAGACCCAGCCATACCTATTGGGAGCATCGAGATTCTTCAACAAGTGTGTGCACTTTAGGTCCTATGAATGACCAACAGGCTTGGAAGAAGTCCATATTAAATCCATTGGGTCTTGGAGATTTGCTTTTGGGAATCACCATTACCACCTCTTCTACCTATGAAAATTAGATTTCTCTCATCAAAGCCTCATTATGATTTGGGTAATGAGATTATGAATATGTGAAGTAATTCGATGAATAATAACATGTTTGTTGGGATAGGATTTTTAAGCAATACATGATAATTAGATACAAGCTCTCATCCCATATCCTCATGTAGCACTAGTAATTTTCCATCTCTAGAGGAAAGAGAGAAAATCCTATTATTATGTTTGTGTTTAATCATTGCTTTATGGAAAATTTTGGAGTTATGCTCTCCTTCTTTCGGCCATTGCACCTAATTTTTTGACTTCTAAAGGATCTCCTCATGTTTCCTCCACTTCTCAAGTTTTTATCAATTATACTTCTTCTGTAATCAAAGAATTTGAATGTCCCTATAGAATGGTATGTTGTTGTATATGATGCATGCATGCTTACAATGCCTTTTTTTGTATGGATATGTGACCAAACTCTTTTCGGTTCCAATCCTTGAAATTTAACTTGAATTCCTTGAGTTAGAGTTGGAAGGAGTGCATGTGATTTCAACCTTGAACTCTTAATTCCTCCCACAAAATATTAGCTTAGGGAAGAAATTCGGGGTCTTGTAGCCATAAAATCTAAAGTCTAAAAGGTTGATTGTAATGAGTATTTTTAGAACCAATTCTAGACAGATTAGCCAATGATTAGAGCCTATGAATGGTAGTATGGAAACTTTAGAAATGATATCGCGACCTAGAAAAGCCTCAGATACTAGAAAATGGTCCAATATACTAGCCACTTGGGGCTTCCCTCCCCTATGATTGTTCTAGGTATAAAACCTATTGATGGTGTTAAGATAAACCACCTAAAGTTAATGAAGAAGATCAACTAACTGTTGTGCCTTGGGATTGAGCCTCTTAATCCATACCTTCTTTTCCTCCAAATATTTAATGATGTTAAATTCACCTCCAACAATGTAGAGGCCATCTTGATGAAGGGATCAAATTTTTCATATATTTCACAGAAATGTCAATTTTTCTATAGGAATACGAGGACCATAAATAGTGGTCCTAAAGCCCGACTCTTTTATATCAATATAATGAAATATTCCAAAAAGGATTTGAGGGAGGGTGATCCAGTCCTGGAATTCCAAAGGATAAAAAGACCAAAAACACTCCCTTTGATATCCAAATCCATCGCTTTTCATCCTTTCCAACATATGTCAAAAATATATTGAACCTTCTCACTTGAAACTGTTGTTTCTTTTAACATAAAAATATAAGGGTTTTCCTTTTTTATTATATCCCTAAGATACCTTTTCTTACCATGAATATTGAGGTCGTGGATATTCCAAGAAATAATATTCATTGGGTAGAGTGTTTGGAGGAGGAAAACACTCTGATAATGCAACCACCTAGCTTGTATTCACTAAATGGTCTCCAACAATATAGATTGAATATTTAATATTTCTTCTCCCCATTTTTTTGAATTCCTTGTATATTTGACCTTTGCATTTTCCTCTTTGAGTGCGAATAACAAAACCCATGGGTGTCGATCCAACCTCCCCTTTTGTTTTCATTTCTAGAATCTTCATTCTAAGATAAATATAATGATATTGTAATTTTGGTGCTATGGAATGGTGCACAACTTCTTATTTTCCCGTTCTTTGTGAAAATTTTCCATAAATTGTTCTTCATTGCTCAGGGCCTTAGTGGCCTCCTCAACATCCATTCCTACCACTTTTGTCATGGGGGGGGGCTCATCTATATATATATATTTTTTTGAAGCTTATAGTCTTATTTTTGGAGAATATTTGGCCCGAGGTACCTCCACATTTTGGTCCAAATTCGCCATATCTTCAAGAACTCAATGTTTTCCTCTAGATTTCATAGCATTGAATATTTATTTTTCGCAAGGATAGGATTGGCCTTAATTAGAAAAATTGATTTCTATGGTTTCTATTTTAATTTATTACTTTTATATGCCCTTCATGATTTTCTTTTTGGGTCTCTTCATACATCTTTTCTTACCAAACAAGGCATTCTCGATATCAATTTCCATACTCGTGGCACTGCCGACACTAGAAAGGAACATGTTCATAGTCCAAAGGTTAACACCATACTTCATCATGGTAGGAAATTTCAATAGAATCTGGCAAGGGATAGGATATGTTCATGCATATACATATTCTAGCATAGGAGGTATAACAACCCTTCCTGGTAACCTTTGAAATCTTGATAAAAGATCTAATCAAGTTTCTAAAGGAACATGTTCATAGTCCAAAGGTTGAAACCATACTTCACCATGATAGGAAATTTCAATAGACTCTGGAAAGGGATAGGATATGTTCATGTATATACATATTCTAACATAGGAGGTATAACATCCCTTCATGGTAACCTTTGAAATCTTGAAAAAATATCCGATAAAGTTTCTAATTCTTTCAAGAATTTATGGGTCCCAAAATTCCTTGGGTAGAGATAAAAGTCTCATCCATATTGAGCCCCTAATAATATTTATTTTTCTAGATTATATCATTCCTCCAAAATATCATAAAAAGGCCAACATTATTAAAAAATAGGGATTTTTTAAAATACCCAATCCTTGTCTTCTAAACTGGATAATATTATCGTAAAATAAACCTTTGACCCCTTGTTCCAAATCAATTTTGCCTTTTGATTTCCATTTCTTGTAGCTCCATTTGACATGATCCTTCTTGGAGGGCCATATCCCAATGAATGTACAAATGATGGCATGATATTTCATATATTTTTTGTAACCTTCCAATTTATTTATGCGAACCCAATATTCGGTGTTTGTTGCAAACTTGGGAAAACATCTACTCTTGAAGCGATATTTCCATTGTGCTCCCAGGATCAAATCATCCAAGGTATTTTCTTCTCCATTTATAGCATCAGATCCTCCTATGTTTGATTTATTTTCACCAATCACTACATTTTTGTAGGAGGGGTTTTCTCCCCTCCCCACATGAGAATTCACAGAGTAAATCAGATGTGATTAAAGTGATAGTATCCAAATTTGAAACATCTCCTTACTGGATAACACTAGTTGTTAGGTCCCTATATTAATAGTGTAGTCCCTTATTGTTGTTAGTATAGGCCCCTTATTGTTATTTTTGTACCCCTGTAACCCCCATATTTTTATTATTGTGCCCTTACATTATTATTCTTAGGTCGGCTAGGATTATATTGTGACCCCATGGACTCCTATATATAGAAAGGAGGTTTTTCCATTTGTATCATAAAAGAATTGTTTATTTATGTAATGTAAATGAGGTTTCTCCCTCAAAGTGGTTGATTTCTAAGGCGTTGATATCTCTTTTCTTCTATTTTTGGAGCCGGTTTCATAACATTTGGTATCGAAGCTTTGGATTCTAGGGTTTCGCTGCTCAAAAAGGTCATCGTGGAATTTTCAATATAAATTTGTTTCTACGAAGGTTTAGAAGCTGAAATTTTTACCACGAGAATTCGAACTCCTGAGTAACTTCGTGTAAAAATTTAAGATCTTGGTTCACAATATTTTATGGCGACAAGGAAGCCTACCACTCACATTATAAAGATGGAAGTGTTTCTACTCCTAGACTTCCACAACCTACAAGGTTGACACCACAACAATTGGAAGAAAAAGGAGAAAAAGGGCTTTTCTATAGTTGTGATAACAAATACACTAAAGGTCATAAGTTTGCTGAGAAGAAATTATTTTACATATATTATGAGGAGGAGGAAGTAAATGAACAACAAACTTCAAAAGAAGAGGATATACACTAGGAACAAACCCTAGAGAAAGAAGAAATAAGTCCGACCGTATCATGTGATGCATTCGCAGGAATTACCACTCCTCAAACTCTCATGATAGAAGGACATATCAAGAAGAAAAAGGTATTAGTGTTTATTGACTCGGGTAGTACCCATAATTTTATTCATTGTAAGGTAGCCAAGGAATTGAATTTCTTCTTATACCCAGCACCAGAATGTCAAGTGATGGTTGCAATGGAGGAACTATAAATTGCTCTAGAAAATGCCATAATATCAAGCTAACCATGGGGGAATATGTATTGAATAGTCCAATGCTTTCCATTCCAATGGGAGGTGTTGATGTTGTACTAGGAGTACAATGGTTACCATCATTGGGGATGATAGATTTTAATTTTCAAGAACTTTTCTTGAATTTTTTTTTGGAAGGAAAGGAAGTTGAATTACGGGGTATCACAGAGAAGTCAGGAAAGATAATAAGCTCTAATGTCATGACAAATATTCTGAAAAAAGAACAACGAGGCGTAATTGCACAATTATGCTCACTAGAAGTTCCAACATCAAAATCATCTATTTCTCCAGATATCCAAAAAGTCTTGGACAATCATTCCAAGGTGTTTGAAACTCCCAAAGGACTCCCACCTATTCGTGATCATGATCATGCTATTAATTTGATTCCAGGAAGTGTTCCTCCAAACATCAGGCCTTACAGATATCCTCAACTCCAAAAGAGCGAAATTGAACGTATGATTGCAGAAATGTTAGAGGATTGTATAATTCAACCGAGCCAAATTTCTTTCTCTGCTCCGGTAGTATTGGTGCACAATAAGGATGGATCATGGCACATGTGTTTGGATTATAGGGAGCTCAATAATCTCACTATTAAAGATAAATTTCCCATTCCTGTGATTGATGAATTATTGGATGAATTACATGGAGCAATTTATTTTACCAATTTGGCTCTTCGTTCAGGGTATCATCAAATTAGAATGAAGACTGAAGATATTCCAAAAACAACATTTCAAACTCATGAGGGTCATTATGAATTTTTTTTCATGCCTTTTGGCCTTACCAATGCAACTTCTACATTTAAAGGGTTGATGAATTCCATTTTCAAACTCTTCCTTATAAAATTTGTGTTGGTATTTTTTGATGATATACTAATCTGCAGTAGGTCTTGGAAAGATCATGTTCAACATGTTGACACAATGCTCAAACTATTGGAGGAGAAACAATTATGTGCAAAAACATCCAAATGTTTCTTTGGAGTACAAGATGTGGAATATTTGGGTCATATTGTATCTCACGAGGGTGTTAAGGTAGACCCTAAAAAAATTAAAGCCATTATGGAATGGAAATTCCCTACAACCATAAAGAAATTTGCGAGTATTTCTCGGGTTAATAGGGTATTATCGCAAGTTTGTTAAGAATTATGGGAGAATAATAGCACTTCTAACAACATTATTGAAGAAAGATGCATTTTCATGGACTCCTGAAGCAACTAAGTCCTTTGAACATCTTAAAGAGTCAATGTGCCTAGCACCGGTCTTAGCTATGCCAGAATTTAAAAAAACCTTTATTGTGGAATGTGATGCCTCAGGAAATGGAATTGGTGTTCTTTTAATGCAAGAAGGAAGACCTGTTGCTTTTGAAAGTCGTCCAATCAAAGGAAAATATTTACAGAAAGTTATTTATGAGAAGGAAATCTTGGCAATAATACATGCACTAAAGAAATGGCGACCTTACCTAATGGGAAGACACTTCAAGGTAAAAACTAATCATGATAGTCTTAAATAATTTTTGGAACAAATAATATCTTCAGAAGAGCAGCAAAAATGGGTCACAAAGATGTTGGGTTATGACTTTGAAATCATCTACAAAAAAGGGAAGCTAAATGTTGTTGCAGATGCAATCTCAAGAAAGGATGAAATGGTGGAAGCATTGCTTTGTTCCATTTCTATTATCCAACCAGATTGGATAACTGAAGCAAGGGATGAATGGAAAAAGGATGAAGAAGTGTGGACACTCATTCAAAATTGCAGCAATATCCTACTACATCTGATACATTTATTTGGAAAAAGGATTCCTTATGGTACAAATATGGCTTATATATTTGTAAGAATTCCCAACTAAAACAAAACATTCTTTTGGAATTGCACACTTCTCCTTTAGGAGGACACTCAAGATTTTTAAAAACTTACCTTAGGGTGAAGAAATAATTTTTTTGGGATGGCCTTAAATCTGATATTCAAAATTTTGCGGCGGAATGTTTGGTTTTCCAGCAAAATAAAGTTAAGACATTTAAGACCCTCAGTCTTCTAAAACCTTTAACCATTCCAAGTAAACATTGGGAGGATATTTCAATGGATTTTATCATAGTTTTACCTAAGTCTGAAGGAAAGAGTGTCATCATGGTGGTAGTTGATAGAATTACCAAGTATGCACAATTTTGTGCATTATCTCATCCATTTAAAGCAAGTACAGTTGCTACTGCATTTATGGAAACAATTCAAAAGCTACATGGAAACCCCAAGATTATTGTAAGCGACAGAGATCCCATTTTTTCTGGAAATTTTTGGACGGAATTATTTCCTTGTTTGGGTACTCAACCAACTCATAGATCATCTTATCATCCTCAATCTGATGGGAAAATTGAGATAGTGAACAAATGTTTGGAAGGATATCTTCGTTGTTTTGTATCTGATAAACAAACACAATGGGTCAAGTGGTTACCTCTTGCTGAATGGTGGTATAACACTTCCTTCCATACTGCAGCAAAAATGACCCCATTTATGGCACTTTATGGATATCATCCACCATCCATCACATCATCTTTAAGGGAAAATTCGAAGGTTCAAGCAGTGGAAGATCGCATCGAGCATCAGCAAGAAGTTCTCCAACTCTTAAAGGATAACCTGAATTTGGCACAAAATCGAATGAAACAACAGGCAGATCAACATCGCAGCGAGAGAAGTTTTGATGTAAGAGATTGGGTATTTTTACAGCTACAACCATACAAACAAATGTCCCTCAAGCAAGCTAAGAAGGATAATAAATTATCGCCAAAGTACTATGGTCCTTACAAGGTGTTGCAAAATATTGGTACTATGGCATACAAATTGGAGCTTCCTACTTCTTCTCGAGTGCATCCAGTTTTCCATGTTTCATGCTTAAAAAAGGTTATAGGTCACAAACTTCCATTTCAAACAATATTTCCAAAACTTGATGAGGAAGAAAAAATCATATTGGAACCTGAATTAGTCACGGAAACAAGAACTCGAAAGCTACGAAATCGACCAATTTTAGAGTATCTCATCAAGTGGAAGAACTTAACCACTGAAGATTCTACATGGGAGGATGAGAATTTTATATAGAAGCATACAAAGGTACTCAAGTGTTGAGGACAACACTTTTTTGAAGTAGAGGGGCATGTTAGGTCCCTATATTACTAGTGAAGTTCCTTATTGTTGTTAGTATAACCCCCTTATTGTTATTGTTGTACCCCTGTAACCCCCATTTTGTTATTATTGTGCCCTTAAATTATTATTGTTAGGTCAGCTAGGATTATATTGTGACCCCATGGACTCCTATATATAGAAAGGAGGTTTTGTCATTTGTATCATCCAAGAATTGTTCATTTATGTAATGTAAAGGAGTTTTCCCCCTCGAAGTGGCTGATTTCTAAGGCGTTGATCTCTCTCTTCTTCTATTTTTGGAGATGGTTTCATAACATTGGCCGTCATAAAAAAATAGAGTTTTCAAAAAATTATAAAGATTCAAACTCTAACCCTAGCAAAAATCTCAACTTTTATTTAATGAATATTAATTAAATATAATATGAATTATTTCATTGTAAAAAATAAATAAAACTTAGTAGGTGCACTAAAATAGACGTGTCACATATTTAGATATATTACAACACTTTTTTTTCTTTGTAAATTTTAGAACTTTGCGTTAGTCACAGAAACAAAAATACATAGATGAATTGGTGTAGGTAGAGGGAATTTCAACGGAAGAACTCCACCTCTGCCGCAAATACCCAACTAAAGCTAGCTACATACATACTAAGATTTGTAAAAAAACTAACCATTTAGGCTTATAGGCTTCCAAATAGACATCACCAAAGATCCAAGAGGCATTACATTCCACAGATCGAAAAATGAGCGACATTTGCTAGCTCCCAAAGACCAACACTCTGAGAGATGACAAACATGTTGAATCCATAAAAAAAACATAAACTTCATGAGCTACTGAAAACATGACCACCACCAAAACTAGGTTGTGACACCATACGTCATTATAATCCCAATAGAGAAATGCTTACACAGGGCCAAACTAGAACAATAAGTCCTCCATCGGGGGAGTCAACCAAAACCATCCTCCTTTTTCCCTCTGTCACTAGTCCCCATCGAATGAGGAAACATTAGCCAAGGAAGGAGCACTTGAACCAAGTAGACCACTAGGGTCACCACCTTTTGATTAATAGGGTACATGTCTCTCAACATGCCTTCGGTGGGAACCAATTCCATCATCATAAGCGTAGTTTCCTTGACATCCTCCTGAAATATTCCAAGGATGCAAAGAGGTTGTAATTTTCAACTTGCTTGTCTCTAAGAAATAAGCCCAACAATTTCTTCATTTTCCAATGAAGGGCCACTAAATTCAGAAATTGTTTCTTTTTGCCTATTGAGTGTCTAGGGTTTGGAACCCACCCCCCCAAATCATCGAGCAATTATAAATCAAAAAATGACTTCCTTTCTTTCCTCACATTTAACTCAATTCTCTTATCTCCACACACAATTGAGGCACAACTGCGTTGAAGTAAGATGCCACTGACTCATGAGCAAACAACCTTGCACCCCTATGACCAGGTCCAGTAACACTCCCTCCACCCCTTCTTCATCTTCTCTGATGTTTCCTTGGAGGAATTATAGAGTCATCAAGCAGTTGACTATAATCTCTATAGGGATTACCCCTACTCGCAAAAGGATAGAAAACCTAGACTCTTTCCCTATCGACTAGGCTAGGACACCGACAAACTGAATTTTCACAATATCCCCAGGTGAAATGACTAAATTGGGAAAGAAAATCACCTCAAAAAGAAGGGGGCGACACAAACTCCATAAAAAATTTAATTCCTGAACCATTTGACCATGATAACACCACATCACAACACCATATCGACAACAATACTAAAAATAGAGGACCATGACACAACCCCTATTCCCAAGCTCAACACCACAGGAAGTCAATGAAAACCTAAAAAATACACACCTACAACAACACTACGACTACTCACGACGCGAAACAAAGAACACAAACTTACAAAATCCCAAACCTAAGACTGAGCATGAAGACGACTCACAATATTGAGACTATAATAGTCCAACGTTGAAAAGGATGCACACATGAAAACTAATTCCCTAAGGATGTGCCCATGAAACCTAATTAAGAGGATGCACCCATGAAAACTAATAATATTTAAACAATTAACCTAATAACACTTATTTATAATATTTATAAAGGTATAATCTAGGATAAGTCTTTCTAAAATAATACATATTGAAAGAATATTTAAGAAAATAACATATTAATATTTATGTATATAAAAGGTATGTAAAAATAATAAAAATCTAATTTTAATGTCACGATCAAGTTATACATTAAATTCGTGTTGAGACCCTCTAGTATGTGGAATAAAGGGTCTACTCTTGCAATGATTTGACTGTTAAAGTCTACAAAGGTGCACATACTCTATTTGTCTCTAGATTTGAACTTGTGACATCTTATGATGAAGCACATGTTATTAAACATTAGGTCCACTCAAACTATATAAGTGTATTCAAAACTTAGAAATTCTATATAAGTGTTGGTTTTTAGGATTTTAGAGAAATTGTGAGGGAATTACTTGGTTTGCTTTAGAATTTATTTTTATATTTGAATTAAAAAAAAAAAAAAACAAATTCATAAATTATCATAGTTTTGATGAGTTAAAAAATTAAGGAGGTTATTATTGTAATACCCTAATTTTGGTCCATGATTTAGTATTGTGTATATAAATGATGACTGACTATAAGTGGGAAATTTTAATATACAATCGAACATTGAATGTTAATTAAATACGTGACCTACTGCAAAACAGAATAACAAAAGAAGAGATCTATAACTCAACAAGAGAGGAAAGACAAGGGAGCTTAAGTAGGGTAAGTGAAAGGAATTACTAAGGTATTTAACCTAAAGTATTTATAAAACTTATATGCCTTTATTAATAGCTAATTGTTATTTTATTTAGTTGTGTGAGGGTTTATGCATGAAGGAGGTATGCAGGTCCCTAGATAGATATGTGACCCCTTCATGCCATAACTAGAGAGATATTGTTCAAAGTTTTGGTTCCTTTTGAATTCCAAACAAATAAGTGTTCATAAAAATCTCTATGAATTATATTGACTTAATGTTGATTTATTATGGTTTATGTCATCGTTTGAATTAATTTCTAATCTGTTTAATTTTTATGGCTTGTGTTAGACTTCATTTATGATGTACGGTCTCTTGAATTGTTGAAAGATTATATATATGTTGCATAAATCTGTACTATTAAATTAAATTAAATTACTTTTACAGTAAATAATTAATAACATAATATCAGTTTGATTTAATAGTAAATTGCTGAAAATTTGGGTGGTTAAAAGAAGTACTTCATATCCTCAAATTGCAGTAAGGGTATTGTGCATATTACAATATGGTAAAAGAGTCACCAGTTATAGCACTATGGTTGTATATGCTAGAAATTGGTTAAATATAAATAAATTGCAATTGTCTGACAAGTGTTCGTTGAAATTTCTCCTTAAGAATATTGAGGCTTGCAAATCATGAATTGGGCATTGAAATGATTAGATTGGAGGATTGTTAGATTATTTGGGTAGCATACGGAACCATAAATGAACAAATCCTTGAATTTCAGAGTTATATTTATGAAATTTTTGGGAAATGTATTTTGTGGGATAAATGTTTGATAGAATGTCCATGAGGAGAAAGAATTGTGTAAAGACATAAGGAGACAAAATTCTATAAAGCCATAATTCCTAGTTTAGACACCCAAAGTGGACATGATGTAGTGATTGTAAGGTTAATTTAGAGGGGAATGTTTTGATGGCTCAAATATTGGAGAAGTGCCTTAGAATTCTTTAAAGCTTGGGAAGAAAGAGAACATCAATGTTGAATTGATCAAATTAATGAAGTACATAATCAATAGAATTTAAAAGAAAATGTTTCAAACCTATAATTGAGATTTTATAACAATTTATTGATATGTAAAATTCTTATAAATCCAGTGCTACAACAAGGATAAATAAAGAACAAAATTGAAGAATATATATTGATAATGAGACATGGAAGATACATAATAGCCTGACATCCATGAAAAATAAGTTAGAGGCCTAAATATTAGCATACAAGAGATAGAGTCTAATAAAAATAGGTAGACAATGGAGTCAATAGAGTTATTATAAACTATAAGGACTTTAGATATTATGTTTTGCATAATAGCGTATCCCCACCTCCACCCTCACCTTCAAATTTAGAGCTATTAAAAAATATAATAAGCTTGAAGATGGAGGTGAAAATTTGTTAATTATTGCATAATATAAATCCCCAACCACACTCTACTAGGGTTTAACTACTATGGATTATAGATCATTTTCAAAATCTAATGAAGAATGGATTGAGCTCAAGATATGAGAAAAATAAAATAAAATTCGACTCAAGAAGAGAAAACAAAGGGAGATATCGTCACTCCGGAAGAGCTATCACAACTCAAAATCATCATCACTAAATGAAACATTTAGGGAGGAAGCCATATTCATCCAAAAAATCACGTCACAACTGAGAAGCGTCCCCATTTAGACATAAAAGGAGAAGGTATGAAAAAAAAATTACAATGAAAGCTTAGGAATATCATGCCACCAACATTTTATGTTGAAAAAAGGATGGGAGAGGTTGTTAAAAATTGGTTGTTTGGAATAAGAAAGTACTTTTAGTTGCATGATTCATCCAATCTAGAATTTCAAATTTCCATATACAACCTACAAGGAAATTCTTCTATTTGGTGGGACACGTTGAAATAAGTAAACTACATTGAAGAGAGGATTTCCTGGAAGAAATTCAAGAATTATTTCTAATGGAAGTCACCTTTTTTAGCACTACTATGAAAATCATATACAAGACTTTTTTGAGCTCATGTTGGGAAATATGACTATAGGAGAATATGATAAGAAGTTTTTGGATTTTTTCAGGTATGTTAGTTGTATTAAAGATGTGAAGGAAATGATACACTGATTCTTATGTGGGTTGTATTCATTCTACATAGATAAAATTTAGTTTGATAAACCTAAGAATCTTTAAGAAACAATCAAGAAGGCCAATTAATTTTACTAGTAGATAAAAAAAATATATATATTTGAGAAGAAATGGAGAGAGAACAAAAAGGACAAGAAAGATCAGGGGAATAAGGGATATCAACCTTATTTATTTAGGGGTAGACCTAATCTCTATTGGTAGATATAACTTGATCAGAGTGGATCTAAGATGATACAACCATTAGGAAAAAAAAAAGGTAGCCAATAAAATGTTGGGAATTGAAAGGAGACCATTCATATAGAGATTGTCCTCAATATAAAAACAAGATTAGGAATTCACACAAAATATAGGAGGAAATTACAGTGGAAGATGTGGCTAGGAACATTCCAAGAATATATGTTTCCATAAAATATCCACAGGTAGACAATTAGTCCAGCATAATTGAGGTTGAAGGTAATATTTTCAATTAATTTATTGCAACTTTAATTTATTCAAGAGAAATTTATAGTTATATTGCAACTAATTTGGTTGAAATATTTCATTTGAAAATAAGGATTGAAAATCATGGTTTTTCAATTGATGACCAGAACTAAAAGGAAAATTAATGGAATCATCAATTTTTTCTCTTTAGATATGGATGGTCTCAACATTATTGAAGACCTAAACTTAATAATATGTGATTCATATGATTATTTTATAGGAATGTACTAGTTGGATGTGCATCAAGTTGTGTTATATTGTCATAAAATAATTTCACTTTCCTCGACGAAGAAGGAAAGAAGGGGATGATGAAATATGTTCCCATACCTATTTATATAAGGGATATATCATGCTTAAAACTAAAGAGATGCTTCAAGGAGGGGTGGCAATGGTATGTAGCTTATGTGGAGAAGCCAAGGAAGTGTATCCACCCAAATCTTGAAGACATTCTAGTGTTGTAGGAGTACATAGAATTATTTGGGGAGATATGCCTAGATTTACCTGATTAGAAAGAGAAATTAATTTCTCTATTAATTTGATCCATAATGCTTCCCTGGAATCTAAGGCTCCTTACATAATGAGTACATCCAAATTAAAGGAGTTGCAAATGCAATTATAATAATTGTTAAATAAGGGGAATATACACCCAAATGTCTCTCCTTGAGGAACACCAATACTCTTTGTGAAGAAGAAATATGGGACTTCTGTTGAAAAATGCAGCAAGAAAGTCTCAATTTTGATTTTTTCTTAGTTAAAATTGAGGAAATTCGAAATTCCATATTAGCAGACAACTTGGAAGAGTTAACTGAGGTGACATAGCACTTGTCACTCAGTTAAGAACAATCAATTCAAGTTCATTTTACTTGAGTTGATTCCTAAAAAATAGGAGTCTAGCTTAGTTAATTCAAGTTAGGGACATGAAGTTTAGTTGTGTGCAGTGGGTTCCTAAATTTTAGGATCCTAGGTTGATTTAATTTCAGTTGTATCAATTTAGTTCAGTTAAATTGAGTTATGGTCAGTTAAACTAGTTCCAACTGTTAGAGAAACTAGTGGAAGGTCAAGTTGTGAAGTGTAACTTCAATCACACTCGATGATCATCCAAATAACTAATCAATCAGCCTAAATTAGCTCATGCATGCAGATAATTCGAGTTACCTAGTTTATATGGAGATTCTAAGGTAATGTACTATCATTTGTAGCATATTCCAATGTGTACAGATGTGCATGCAGTCAGAGGAAGGACCTAAAGTAATTGTGCAATATAGATGAAGGGATTTCCTATTTAATAGGGGATAATTTCTTGGGGGAACAATGCAAGGAATTAGGAGCTTGGAGGGCTTGAAAACTGGCTAAGTATTGGCCAGAGTCAGTCAGTCAGACAGAGAGATATACTATACACTTTCAAGTTGTGCTTAGGCTTGAGCAAGAATTATATTTCATCTCTATTCTTTGATTAATCAAATACATATAGTAAGGGGTTTTGAGAAGTTTCTTTCTCGTAGATAAATCTTTGTTGTATGTGTGATGTTTCCTTTTTCATGTTAATGATATTTGTTCTCGATCGTGAATTAGATTCTGCATATTAGTAGAGTAGCTTCCAGTCTTGTGATTTAGTAAATTTAATGAACAGTTAAGAATATACACATTAATTTCTACAACTACATGGTTGTGCATTTATTTGAGGAAGAAAAACAAGGTCATTGTGAGAAATGAATACCCTCTACCAAGAATTGATGACTTATTTGAGTCATTGAGAGGAGAAAATATATTTTCTAATATATATTTGAGGTAAATATACCACCATATAAGGATCATAAAGGATGAATATATTAGTAATACAACTTTGAGAACTAGGTATCGACACTATGAATTTGTAGTTGTGCCATTTTGACCGATAAATGCACTAGCAAAGTTTATGCTCTTAATAAATAAAAAATTTAGAATAATTGCAACAAATTTCCATTGTATTCCTTGATAGAATTCTTAATTATTCACATTCATAGGAGGAGCATGAAGAGAACCTGAGCTTAGTACAACAATTATTAAGAGAGCATCAACAATATTTAGAGTTATGCAAGTGTTCATTTTATCAGAGGAAGATTCATTCCTTGGGACACATCATCTCTAAGGAGGGAACAAAATTTGAAATAAAGAATATTAGAACTATTAGAGATGGCCTACACTTAAGATTCTAGTAAAGTAAAGGTCATTTATGGGTCTTGTTGGATAATACAAAATATTCATAGAAGTATTTTTCAAAATTGTTCATCCCATTACATCTTTATAGAATAAGGGGATCAACTTTGAATGGACAACGAAGTGTGAAAAATGTTATTTTTTTTAAGGAATTTATTACTAGTGCACGCATTCTTAAGATTGTTGACCCAAATGAAGATTTTGTGGTATATACAAATGCTTGAAAAGAGGAACTCGTTGAAGTTCTTACTTATAATGTGCATGTGTTATTTTATGAGCCCATGATGCTTAAAGAATATGAAAATAATTGTCACACATTATTTAGTACTCACTGCAATATTTCATGCGATACAGATATGGAGACATTACTTGATGGGGAGAAATTTCAAGTTAAGAATAGAACATAGTGATCTAAAATATTTATTTGAATGAAATGCAAACGAAATTTTTTTATATATAAATTTCTTTTAAAATATGACTTCATTATTAACCATATTAAAGAGAAGGAGAAAAATGTTTCTAATGCACTCAACAAAATAGTACATGCAATGTATCCTACAATGATTATTGTGTGAAACTATGATTTGAGGAACATAATTCTTAAGTTTGTAACCTTCAATGGTTAGTATTAATATGCAACCACTTTACATTAATTTGTAGAATATAAGATACATAATATATTTCCAGAAGCTATTGGTATGCCACATGGGAAACCAAACCACTAATAGACTCTAAAATTTTCAACATTGTATATTTCCACCATTATAATTATATCATTTAAAATAGAAACATAACTAAGAAAAATGGACTTCCAGATATTAATAATCAGAACTACAATGTTTCCGCTATAAAAAAATATATCATAAATGAAACTCACCTAATCATGTTATCTAGAGGGGGATTCCACCCAGATTAGTGGTTGTGAGTCATTGTCTTCCTAAAATGGTGTAATGGTGATGCCTGGAATTTTTTAGAAAATATAGATATTTTTTAATCCAACTCCTCCATTTTTATCTAAAACCTATTTAATGCAAACCAATATCTCTTACTGAGTATTATATCTCTCAATGAGGACTCTTCCTGTGATCATATTTATATGCTAGTAGAGATTGAATACTTTCATGTACATAGTCGATTAAGATCGATTAAAAGTACCAATCTCAGGCATCTAGCTCCTAGTATCCTTTACTACTTGTCGATGTGGAATGAATCTGTGTTCAAATCAAACTTCCTCTTCAACCTCAAATAATGTATGTCTAACTATATCATGAATTACATCCAATAACCATCCCTTGAGTAATGATTTGTAGTCTAAACACAAGGACAAGAGGTAGAGGGATGAGGGGCATCAAAATTTACAGAAGGAGTAGCTTTCCCCGCTCTCCCTCTTCTACCTTTCACAGTAACTATGTGTTGATCTATAGGAAGGGTATAACTAAGATATTCGGTTCCTGAAACTAGGGGGCGAGGTTGAATTCAAGGGAAGGGATGAAAAAAAAATAAAATGGGAAAAATAGTTAACCTTGTTAAGAGAAATGGCCAATATAATATGGAGGAGAGATTCAAACATCTAGGGGTTGTTATACCATTAGATATGAATTCATTTAGTGACCAAAATTTACAGGTAGAAGTGGGAAAAATGAGTGTGAAGAGAGGAGAATGACAATTATAGTGAAACAATCCCTAAGACTAAGAAAATATGAGAAAATTGAGAATAGAACTAGTAGTTATCTAAGAAAAAATTGAATATAGAAAATAATGTTGAAAACCAATAGAAGAATGAGCCAAAAGATACATATATTACCACCAAACCAAAGCATATTCACACCTAAAATCCAAACCCGGAGTTGTTGAGCTCACATCCACAAACATTCAACTTTAGACCATAGGCCACAATGAAACCTATGAGTAGATACATGAATTTCTGTAAACACACATCGAATTGGACACACAAGAACATGGAACTTCCAAGATTAATTTGAATGAAACACCAAGAGAAACCCCCTAAAACCAAGTGAAGAAGAGCTATGTGGAGGAAAAAATAAACTAAAGTACTCACATCTAACCTGCTATGAAATTTCTCCCACCAGATGTCGATCCAATTAAATAAATATCCCAAAGACTTGCATTCCCTCTCTATTTCAGGTACTAATTTCAGTGTCTCTCCAGCATTAAACTAATAACTAAGTTGAAGTAATCCAACATGTCATAGTTTCCTTCGAGGGAATCCTTCCCACTAATCTCCATAACGAGCCTTAACTCCAATACCCGCACCTCCTTCTTCACCATCCACATTCAACTAATATTGCATGTGAATCACCACTTGTAGGGTGGATGACAACATTCCTTAAGATCTAACATATTCATATTAACTTGAGGGCATAAATCTCATGCTGAAGCACCCACAGTGGGAAAAAATATCTTGGCTTGAAATATATTGACCTATACATCTTAGAGAGTCTAGAATGTCTTGAGTTCAACTTTAGTCCAAGGTATCAAATCTAAAGTTGAGCCTTTCATTTGCTAATTTGTGTACAGGTTTGTTTCCATTTCTCCTAACATGGGATGGAATCATTAGCCATGATTCCTTCCAAAATAATTTCTACCTTTACTAAGCTGGTATGGAGTATCCAACTACTTGATACTTTAGAAGGGTGTGAGTCATATTGGAGTTTTATAATCATTTAAATTATTGTTTCTGAGTCCCCTTCTATTACTAATTTTTGAAAATTCCTTATTCTAGTGATTAATAATCCCTACCCCAAAGAAAATAATGCAATAAAATTTTTATTTTTAATCCCAATATCTCCTAAGAAAATATTAACTATATTACCTTGGCTTCTTCTGAAAACACTCCCATAACTAGTTAGCCCAAGATTATCTTGTAATGGCCCTGGTGAAAAATCCATGTAATAAAAGTTAATAAAGGAAAAATAACAAAGCACAGTTGATGGGACACTTATTCCAAGTTGAATTTTGGGCAAAACATCTTAGTGGGTTTTCATTTAAGTTATTATGACTAAAGGAAATTGGCAAAGGCAATGGAAAAGGCTTTGGAAAGGCAAGGAGGCATTATTGGCATTTTATTTATGAAAATAATCTAAATTAGGAGAAAAGGAAGGTGAAAGGTCACATGTTGCATGTGAGGAGGAAAATTAATGAAAATAATTGAAAATGAATAAAATAGAGGCCTCATTGATAAAAATTATTTTGAGGATCAGTTGGAAAGCTTTTTGCTCAAATCTTCTGTCAGTTCAGTTTTGGACCTCTCTCATTACACACACACACACACACTCTCTCTCTCTCTCACTCTTGTACACTTAGATTTTTCTTGGATGACTTTGGAATTGGATCAAAAAAGGAAAATAAGGAAAGAGGAAGGAAGGAGCAAGCAAGGAAGACCATGCTTGAGCAGCTATAGCAGGATTCTTTGCAGGTATTGATTTGCATGTGTGATTTCCTTGCTAGATTTGGAATGCATGGTATTTCATGTGGTTCTTTGATGTCATGGCATGGGTTTTTCAAGGTGTGACAGTGTTTTCGACCTAGTATTTCCATTTCCAGATAGCCATAGTGCGACGGGGTTCTCATTTTTTGGTTGAGTTTCATTTTCGGATGGATTCGAAGCTAAGTGAGGTGGATCTCCAACATGATAGAAGACATGGCCTAGTAAATCCTGAACCATAATGTGGGTTGCAGTAATCTAGATAGTATGTTACCTCATTTTAGGGCCCAGTGATCTGGTGTGGATTGTGGGAAATCCTGAGAAGTAGGTGTTATCCATCATGTCTAGGAATCATGGGTTTGGATATACGATAAATCCTAGAGAGTGTGTCTTGGTTTAGGACCTAGTAATTCCTAGATCAGATTGTGGATTGTGGTAAATCCTGAGAGACTAGGAGATAGGAAACTTCCTCACGGTGTAAGTGGAGAAATCTTGTGGCATCAATGCTTGTTTTGGCCTAGTGATCTAGTGGAGATCATGGTAACACCTGTTATTGCATGTTTATTATTTGGCCTAGTTATCTGGGATGGATTGCAGTAAAGCCTGGTTTCTATTGATGAGGGTGAGGTGGTATAGCCTCAGGATGCCCTTGTTGGTTCTTTCAGTTTGAGTCCCAAATTCATGCTTGGAATATGGCACGGGGGTGATTGGTTGAAGAGAGATTTGGCTCAACCAATATATGGTCGGGTGGAACATGGTAATCCCATCCTACGTTGTTTTTTTCATTCATTAATAAGTGGTTCTCTCCTTGACATATTATGTGTAAATGTATTGGTTTATATGTGGATTCTATGGTTTATGTATCCTTGATATTTCTGTTGTTATTATGCTCGTTATAAGCATGTATTATGACAATGACGATGTATGGCTTTCCTCATGTTTTGATTTGTAAATGAATGAAAAATGTATCTATGACCTAATAGATGATAATGTAGCTAATTATGTAAGGTAAAAATGGTTCTTAGTGATTATCAGATAAGTATGAAATCCTTATGCTCAAATATATTATTTAAACCCGTAGATTAAATATTTGTGACATGTTTGATGAAATTCCTGGCATGGCTAGTAGGGGTCCAATCTATTCCTTGTCATTTTTTTTGCAAATGTATCATATTTATGTTGTTATATTTCATTTATGAACTTATCATTTAGTTTTGGGCAGTGATCTAGGCTTTGGGCCTAAAAAAATGACTCAAATATTGGGGACTCTGGAACAGGACTGAGGGAAAAATTCCCTGGACGTAGGCATGCCTATGTTGTGGGAGGGTCCAGAGCCTCCCAGACGCACCCATGCCTATATTGTGTGAGTGTTTGGTGGTAAAATAATATAAAATCTTAGTGGGACCTAGGGGCTAGTTACCTCAGTGGTCGGGATGGTTCCTGAAAGTCTTGTTGCTGATGTGGGAGGCTTGTATGATGTGTTTCCATCAATACCACTTCCTTAAGGTCACTTAGGAGGTTGAATCGGATCATAGTAGCCTCTCATTGCATGTTTACCTCGGTTGGCAGATTGCTTGGATGGATGTGGGATGAGGGTGTTACAGAGTGGTATCAAAGCATGGTTTACCCCTTAGGCTGGATGGGTGGTGTGTGTTGGTCATGCATTCATGTCAGTTGCACGTGTTTTAATCATCCTTGTGGTATATATGCTTGTTTCATATGCATAGTGTTGATCATAGTTTTAGTGATGTCGTCATGTGAAAGAGGATGTTGTTGTTGTGAAGTGTGTCGTCATGGTTGTATGATTAGTTATGCATTGGTATGTATTTTTTGTGCATACATTTCAATTGCATATGTGTTCTTTATGTTGTGGACTATGTGCTTGTTTTCTATGCATGGTGGTGGTCCTTGTTGTCATTGTGTCGCCATGTAGGAGTTTATGGTGTTGTTGTTGGGTGCAATCGTCATGAGTGCATGTCGGTTATGCATTCATTATGCATGTCAGTGTTTATATGTTTTTATGCATGCATTGTCATGGTTATAGTTGTTGACCATGAAGTCATTGTAGGCATTTTAGGTCATCATGATGTTGTTGATATGTTATGATTCTGACGTGTTGGTTGAGATAGAGCAAGAGATGTAGATCATCAAAATGAAGTTGCGACACTAGAATTCAAGGTAAGATCATATCGTCATACAGGTATTGTAAGTTTGGCATGCAAGTATGTTAGTTAATGTATTGTTATATGCATGTTTGTCATTTTATTTTTGTTGTGGTTATGTGCATGGTAGATGATAGTGAATCAGTGTGGTCATATGCACGCGTGTCGAATAGTCGTGAATCATAGTAATGTCTTGTTATATGCATTTTTTTTTTTTTTTTACGTTGTTGACGAGTATATTATATGTTAAATTGTTGTTGTTATATGTTAGTTAACTTGATTATTAGGGTTGTTGCATTAAGATATTGATGTTATATGTATCGTGTTACTCTAGATTGAACTATGCAAATGGTTATGGTTACGATATTCAGGTATGGGCCGACATATTTGTGATATTGTGTTGTACTAATTTGGACCGACTCTGTAGATGTGATTGTTATGCATGAATGACAATTGTTTATGAACTTATGAGGTGAACATGTTATCTAGTTATTGTTATGGATATCATGACCTTATTTGTGATTGATTTGATATGTTGTGAAGTTATATCGTACTAATTAGATTGATTATGCAGACAAGATAACCTCCCCTGAGATACATTAAGGTATGAGTTTGCTTATGTCATTTCTTTGGTGTTTGAATGTTTGATTATGTCGTCTATTTGGTGTTTGAGTGTTTGATGTATATTATGTCATCTATGTTGTTTGAATATTTAGAACATGTGATTGACATGTGTGAACAGTTGTAGGGAAACATGCTTGGTATTAGCATGAAAAGGTAATAGCTTGTGTCTTTATATAGCTAACAAATGGGTGATGTGATCGTACATAATAAAGACTCAATTGCATCTAGGTAAATGGTAAAAGAAAGGAATTGGGTAAGAATTCATTTGGCTATGTTTGGAAACCCTAATTCCAAACGAATCAGTTCTTTGCATATAGGAAGTCTTCATAAACCTAATCTTGTTTGACATTATGTGGATATGTATTATATTCCTGAACATGTATTTGATAGGTATAAAAACTAGGTTTCAGTTATCGGTGGATTTGTCAAAGGAATTGGAGTCCCTTGAGAGATGATATATGTATGTGTTCAAATACAAGGTAGTGTTCCTAGAATAAAAAGGCAAGGTAACTGGTATATTGTATGTTTATATTATACATTGAAAATTGTGTGTTTATGGTGGTATGATGTAGGGGATTGCATGGAAAAAGAGACTGCCAAGAAATTTTGAAGAAGGCTCAGGTTGAGCTTTCCCTTGGAAGCATTGGGAACCCATGGGGATTGAGTCATGGTGTTCGTTTCTAGTTTTATGCTTCTAGTATTTTTTATTTGTTTTTTCTTGATTTCTAGTTTTGTTTATGTCTATTGTATGGACATACCAATTTGTTAGTTGTGTCATATTGTTATTGGTTTTCATGGTTTTCTTCTTGTTTGTTTCTTGTTGTTTCCTTTTTTTTAAGAACCTTGGGAATTGGTTGGGAAAAAGGAAAGTTGATGGAGCTCAGGGAGAGTTGTGTGGTACCCAATAGGTAATGTAAGGCTCGAATGAAGCTTGGTCCATGAATGAGAGAAGTTGAAGGCAAGAGTATGACAGATGGTTGGATTTCTTGAGTATATTATGGTAAATGGACGATGGCAATATAGACATGAGAAATGCAACAAAAAAGGTAAAGTGAATGGATCTAAGGTGTCAGACGCCTTGGCTATGTTTGGAAATTTTGTTCTCAATGTTGTGCATGCTATGAATGGATAAAGGTCATTCTCTTAGCCTTGACCTTATGCTATCTGGTAATTATGTTGTGAGTATGATTATGATATATGTATACATGTATGTATATCATGTATGTTGAGAATTTGGTAGGGCGATGATTAATTCAAATTCTCTCCTTGATAATTACTTGTGAGCTTACTTGATTTACTTATGTCTTCTCTTCTGAGCTTATTAGTCTTTCATAAATTCAATTACCAAGATACAAGAGACACAAATTTAGGATCTTCGAGCCAGGGAAAAACCTTTCTCTCTTGGAGAGGAAAACCCATGAGAAATTCTTCTTATAGATTTTCAAATGACAAGTACCCTGACCAAGATTCAGACCCTTAACCTTCATATGCTTCCAAGACCTTGTCACAGATGGATCCTTCTCTTCTGCACTAACCTGCACTGACTTGCACCTTTATGCACAAGAATTAGAGAACTCGGTCTCTAACTTAATTCTTCTTTCTTTGTGCCTTTACTTGACTTAGATGACTGTTCACTTGTCTTAAATTAACACAACTCTTACCTTAGCACAATCATTTAATACAGTCATGCACTTTGTTGTACCTTAACTTAGTGATATATCTCAAACTTTAACACAGTTAAACTCAGCCTTATTTAGCACCTTCATCTGTCCTTGAACGCAGCCTTCTTCAGCAATGTGATCCACACTTGAACGCAAAATTCTTCAACACTTTGATCCACAATTGACCACAACCATAACTTCAACACTGTGATCCACACTTGACCGTAACCATAGCTTCATCACTGTGATCTGCACTTGACCGCAACCCTAACTTTAGCACTGTGATCCACACTTGACTGCAGCCCTAGCTTCAGCACTGTGATACACACTTTTCTACACACTGTAATGACAAAGAGATATCTGCAAGTCTTCAAGTGATATATCTTTGTTCCCCCTACACATTGACATTATAATTTACTTCGTATTTATTGCAGGTGTATTCCAATGAGTTCACCTCAGACTTGTCCAAAAACCTGTCCTTCAAATGAGCCACAAACCAACCTTTATATAGAGTGTATCTTTCGTGATTTAGGTTGACCTCGTTGACTGAGGGTAGGTTGACATCATCTCAGCTTATAGGCCGACTTGAAGGGTTGTCTTCCAGTGTTTAAGGAAGTTTTTTAGAGTCATTCCTTTTCATATACAAGGTCTTGGAGAATAATATTTGACTAGACACTTCATATACATGACTCTTAATTACACTTATAACGAGAAGAAAAATCCTAATATAAATAAAGAAGAAGTCTAATGACCTATAATAAAAATATTTCTCATGAAAACCATGAAGCAAGCATAACAAAAAACATTTTATTATCTTTGTCTTCTTCTTTAAATAAATACATAATTACATAATCAATATGAAGACCGATCCCAGTTACACTTTCCAACCCTCCCTCTTAACTAGGGAGGTATACAAACATGTACATGGTCACTTTCAAACTGAAGAATCTCATAAGAATAATCGGATTCGTAATCAAATTTGTATAGCATCATATAAAACATCATTTTCCTAGTGCAAGGCCTTGACTAATAGCCCCATCTCTCAACGAGACAATGGGCTACATTGTTGGCAAGACACATGAATTATAGACACCATAGTCATTGTCTCTCCAAGGCACATACTCTGCCCAGGTGTTCCCATAATATGACGTTCTTGGACTATTCTTCTCTTGGGTAGCCAACGCTCAAAGAATATCGGTCCCCGAATACTCTTACCTTGAATTTCCTATAACATTATCAAATAGTATTTAATGCCATATGATTACCCAATCCTCCATTATGTCTTCCAGGTAAATACCAGAATGATGTGTCTATCCATTCTCTCCACATGGCCTTCAATGAGACTTACAGTTGTTAGTCCTAGTATAATGTATGACACATGTATTAGAGAATCATATATGTCACTCCCTCTTAACTTAGGAAGGACATACTTCAAGTTTCTTCCAAGCAAGAAACTTATCACCAGGCTCCCTCTCAACCAGGGACCTGCAGTAGCAATGGTGAGACACCCAGCTGCTCATGAATAATTCCTCCCCTCAATGTCATGGATTTTGATATTGAGGAATATTCAACCTTTGGCTTCATAGGGCATAGATCATCCATCACTTTCATCCATGAGTCATGTCAGCTATCAGAAAGTGATTCATCAGACTTCCTTATCTGGTTCACCTTTATGCCATGTTTCTTTCCTTCGAACCATCTCCCAAGGATCTTACATCCTTTAACATGATTGGCAGCCCTGCATAAACTCATCCAGATAAATATATGAACTTTTAAATCAAAATTCACCTAAGTGATGATCTTTCACCATGACATCTTCCTGTAGGCATCGACATCCTCTATTCATATTGACACATCTCCTAAAGATATGTCTTTTCAAGGGTCTCCTTATTTACCAAAATTTCATCAGAGTCTACATATCCTCCTAGGAGATCTCCTAGTCACATATTCTTGGCTTCTGGATGATAACCACCTCTTGACATAGTTTCACTTCATGATCTCTTCCTTTCTTTCTCCACACATCTTCATTCCCAGGAACTTCCAATTCGAGATCCTTGTTTGTATACAACCACCTCATATTCCATATGAGGACATATATGTTTATTTAATCTGATAATGACAACTTATTTAATGGAAGAGATCCTCTTTTCTGTGATCATACTTATAAATATAAAATTTCATTACTTGCAACCATATGACATAAATTCATAGAATCCAGTGTCATCATATAAATTTATATACCTCATACCTTTTTCCTTTGATTTATTCCATAGCAATTTTACTAGAATGAAGAACTTCATTCCATTGACTTGCTTCATCAATATGTCATCACATCCTAATCTCAGAATTCTGTAGCATAGGATTCTCGATGAAACCTTTCTAATTTCTTTCTAACTAGTGAATCCATAGAGAAATCCATTAGAAAATGCCAACACCTATTTCCACTTTGATTATTGAATGATGACCCTTGATCTTGATGGCTGCCTTCCATCAATATTGTTATCAATGAGGTTTTACAGGAGTTGTTTCACCAAGATCTCCTACCATGCTTCTATCATGATGTTATTAATATACATTGCTTCTTATCATACTATTTTACAACCAACATAAATCACTTAAAGAGGAAGATGATCTCAATCATAATATAGATCTCTCGCTTCTTATTTCCTAGATTCTTTGCATAAGGTTCTCCCCTTTCATCTGAGACATGGGCTTCTTCCTTTTTCCTCTTGTCCTAAAATATATTTAGGACAATCTCTTTTATAATTCCCAAGTTAATTACATCTAAATCATAGTAATTTGTCCATATTTCTTCTTTTATTCTGAGGACCAAATTTTCCGAATCTTCCTTTCTTCTTGGATATGGCTGCAAAGGCTTGATTCCCTTCACTTAATTGTGTATCAGCTTTTCCTTTCAATCTTGTTTCCTCTATTTTACATAGAGACCATAGATCATGGAATGGTGTTGCTTCTTTATTCTCGTATAAGCTTGAAGTGAAGTTTCCCCATTCTTCCGGTAGGGAATTCAACACCGCTATAGTTATCTCAGTATCGGACATTACTTCTCCCAATTTCTGTAGTTGGTCTCTTATTTCAGAAAATCCTCATAAATTATGAAGTGATTACTTCTTCTCTTGACAATTTCATTTTTTATAGTTCTTGTCTCAGAGAGATTGCTTCTCCTGTAGTACTCATAGAGAATAGCTCCACCAGTTTCTCATATATTTTTTTTGCAGTTTCAGTTTTGATACATAGGGTATGAGTGAGTCCTTAATGGATTTTATGAGAATCCTTTGGGTTCTAATTTATCCTTTCATGTATGAGCATATTATTTTGAGGTTGGAATTGTATACCCTTCGATGTAGTTCATAAATTCGTCTTCAATTAGATTCAAATATATTCTCTTCTTCCGTGCACTCAAGTTTTATGACCCAACCAATTTGTTGCTTTCTTTGCAATAAGTCATTTTGACAAATTTAGATAAGATCATAGATACTTACTTGAGTAGGATGACTTCCTCCATCTAGTAGCTTCTTTGATGATGATGAAGATAGGAACTCCTTAGATTGAGTTCTCCAATGTCGGTGATCTTGAATGCTTGATGATAATGGATGTTTTTCAAAAGATGATATCTCTTCCAATAATGTCTTGAATATAAATCTCTGATGAAAAATATTATCTTCTTGATTGGTGGTTCCTTTGAAGAATATTCATTGCAAACTGATCTGGCCTTTTAACCCGAACTTTGATATTTTCTTCCTTGAGTGTCTTCTTGTCAAGTAGCCCTCATGTTCAACATCTTAGCTCTAATACCATGTTGAGAATTTGGTAGGGTGATGATTAATTCAAATTCTCTCCTTGATAATTACTTGTGAGCTTACTTTGTTTACTTATGTCTTCTCTTCTTAGCTTATTTAGTCTTTCATAAAGTCAATTACCAAAATACAAGAGACACAAATTTAGGCTCTTCGAGCCTGGGAAAAACCACTCCCACTTGGAGAGGAAAACCGATGAGAAATTATTCTTATAGATTTTCAAATGACAAGTACCATGACCAAGACTCAGACCCTTAACCTCCGTATGCTTCCAAGACCTTGTCATAGATGGATCCTTCTCTTCTGCAATGACATGCATTGACTTGCACCTTTCTGCACCAGAACTAGAGAACTCGATCTCTAATTGAATTCTTCTTTCTTTGTGCCTTTACTTGACTTAGTTTATTGTTCACTTGTCTTAGATTAACACAACTCTTACCTTAGCAGAATCATTTAATACAGTGATGCACTTTTTTATACCTTAACTTAGTGATATATCTCACACTTTAACACAGTTAAACTCAGCCTTATTCAACACCTTCATCCGTCCTTGAACACAACCTTCTTCAGCAATGTGATCCACACTTGAACGTAGACTAATTCAGCACTATGATCCACACTTGGTCGTAGCCCTAACTTCAAAACTGTGATCTGCACTTGATCGCAACCCTAGCTTCATCACTGTGATCTGCACTTGACCACAACCCTAGCTTCATCACTGTGATCAGCACTTGACCGCAACCCTAACTTCAACATTGTGATCCGCATTTGACCGCAGCCCTTGCTTCAGCACTGTGATCCACACTTTTCTCCACGCTGTAATGAAACGGAGATATCTGCAAGTCTGCAAGCAATATATCTTTTTTCCTCCTATGCATTGACCATATAAGTTTCTTTGTATTTTTTGAAGGTGTATTACAATGAGTTCACCTCAGACTTGTCCAAAAACATGTCCTTCAAATGAGCCGCAAACCAACCTTTATATAGAGTGTATCTTCCATGATTTAGGCTGACCTAGTTGACTGAGGGTTGAATGACATCATCTCAGCTTATAGGCTGACTTGAAGGGTCATTTTATAGCATTTAAGGAGGTTGTTTAGAGGAGTTCCTTTGTATATATGTGACAAGGTCTTCGAGCATACTATTTTACTAGACACTTCATATACACAACTCTTAATTACACTTATAACCATAAGACAAATCCTAATAGACATCAACAAGAAGTCTATTTACCTATAACAAAAATCTTGCTCATGAAACCCATGAAGAAAGCATAACAAAAATACATTTTATTATCTTTGTCTTCTTCTTTAAATAAATACATAACTACATAGTCAATATGAAGACTGATCCTAGTTACACTTTCCAACAATGTCTAACAGGGTTGTTACGGATCATGATTTTTTAATGCTAATGTTTATATGTATATATGTGTGTATGTATGTAGTTGTCTGACAGGATCATGATTGTTTTATGCTAATGATTATATATATGTATGTATCTATGTATCTATGTCACTGTATGATAGGGTTTTCTAGGATAATTCTTGTGGAGGAATTATTTCTTATGTAGGTGAATGGCATGAAGAGGTTCTTGGACTTATGGGGAATCAAGTGGGAAGAGTAAATTTGACAGATCTATGAGGTCGGTATCATGTGGACATGAATTGATATTATATGCGTGTACTATGCCTATGTTTATGTTATGGATAGGTAACGTTAAGGTGTACATCAACTAAGTGAAAGTAGTGTGATCTACGACATGCTAGGATAAGCATGGATAATGGAAAGACACTAGAAGCAAGATTACTTCTGGGGTCAGTGTGTGGTCTATGGATGTGAAGTACTACTTTTGTGTATATGTTGCACATTTTGTATATTCAGTGATTGTACCTATGTTGGTGTGTACATGTAAAATATGTAACATTTTATACATTTGGTGTTGTATGTCTATTGTATATAGTGTTGTGTGTATATTGCATATCTAGTGGCGGGTATAGATGGTGTTATGTACATGTTGTTTATTTAGTGTTGTGTACATATTGTATCATGCACATGTTGGATATGTGGTGTTGTGTGAAAATGGTGTGGTGTGCATGTTGATATGTGGTTTTGTGTACATATAGTGCCTTGTACATGTTGTATATGAAATGCTATGTTCGTATGGTGTTGTGTGCATGTTGTACATGTGTTGCTATGTACATATGGTGTTGTGTGCATGTGGTATTGTGTAGATGTTGTACATGTGGTGCTGTGTGAGGGTGGTGTTGTGTACATGTTGTGCATGTGGTGATGTGTACATGTGGTGTCGTGTACATGTTGTGCATGTGGTGCTGTGCACATGTGGTATTGTGTACATGTTGTATAGGTGGTGTGGTGTATATGTGGCATTGTGTACACGTGCCAGTGGTGTCGTTTACATGTGATGATGTGCACACATTTTGCAGGTGGTGCGGTGTACAAGTTTTATTATGTTCATGTTATGCATATGGTACTGGTATACATGTGGTATTATGTGCATGTCATACATGTTGTGTTGCAGGCATGCGGTTCTATGCACGTGCATTTTGTAGTCGTGGTATTGTAGTTGTGGTATCGTGACATGTGTATTAGTTGTGTTGTACTTTGTATATGTATATGTATTGTGTTGTGTTGGACATCAGATGTAGGTGTCTATGTTGTGTTGTATTGTACATTGGGTGTAGATGTATGTGTTGTATGTCGATGTAGGCGTATGTATTGTGTTTTATTGTACACCAGGTGTAGGTGTATTTGTTGTATCTCAGGTATAGGTTCATGTATTGTATGGTGTTATATGTTGTATGTGGTTGTATGTGGGCGTATGTGTTGCGATGTACATTGTGTGTATGTGTACGTGATTGAAGAGAAGAAAAGGCACTAGGTGTTTTTCGAGTGTAGAAACCAATACGATGTCTGTATAGAAATAACAAAGGAACAAAGGAAAAATAAATAAACAGAAGTGAAAGTGTACCTTATTGACAAGCTACTAATGAGGTATGATTTGAGGTTATTTCAATTTGTTTTGAATCTAATGGAAATTATATGTTTGGTATAGGAAAGCATGCAATGCTAGGTTGGGTGGTTGAACCTGACTGCAAGAATTAGCAACAACAACAAAAGGAATTGGAACATCCAGAAGTATGTTGGTAAAGCACTTCAGGAGCAAGACCATTGTGGCACACTAGTAACCAATAGTGTCCATTGATTTCCATGAGCATGCTATGACTGGTATGATGGTTTTGAGGTAGGGATATGTCTTGGTTTTTATATCTTCTGATTTGAGGAGGCCTTTCCAAGGGATGGATCACCCAGGAAAGGGGATGTCGGGGAAATTGGAAGGTGAGTGATTGCATTGAAGGGGATGACCAGATTTCCTGAGGGACTGTGTAGCAGAGAAGGGAAGGTCAGTGGATGGATTTTTTTTGTTCATTAGCATTTATAGATGGAATCATATGCACATTGGGATGTGCCCTGGAATAATGAGTTGGTAACTGTTCATTGAGAGGACAAGTGGCACAGGATTGTAGCGCTACACATTGGATGCAACTTTGACTTAGGCAGTGGATTCTAGACTTCCTCAGAAGGTGGTGAATCCTGGTATTACCTTGAGGGTGGAGGTGTGAGCCTCTAGATTCCCTTGATTCAGATGTAGGCACCATATCCTTTACTTGTTGGTTGAGAAAATGTGCATGTGTATATTATTGTAAATATTGTATCGAGCTAGATTTATAAAGATCCATGCAAAGTATGGTTATTTTTTGGTTGAGAAATAATTGTGGTTATTGTGATAAATACGGTAATGAGTCGTGTTATAAAGATCCATTAAAATATATGTTTATCATGTTTCAGTAGTGATCATTGTAAATAATGCAATGAGATGTGTTATAAAGCTCCATGGGAAATATATTTTTCTTTCAAAAATCTTGTTGGTTGTATGTGTCAACAAACACCGAGGATAGTGTTCCTGCAAGGGGGAGTGTTATCTAACAACCCTGGTGAAAAATTCATGTAATAAAAGTTAATAAAGGAAAAATAATAACCATGGTTGATGGGACAATTATTCCAAGCTGAATTTTGCACAAAATATCCTAGTGGGTGTTCATTTCGGTTATTATGACTAAATGAAATTGGAAAAGGCTTTGGAAAAGCAAAGAAGAATTATTGGGATTTTATTTATGAAAATAATGGAAATTAGGAGAAAGGAAGGTGAAAGGTTACAGGTTGCATGTGAAGAGGAAAATGAAGGAAAATAATGGAAAATGAAGAAAATAGAGGCATCATTGATAAAAAGGCTTCTAAGAATCAGTTGGCAAGATTTTTGCTCCAACATTTTATCAGTTTAGTTTTGGAGCTATCTCATTATTCTCTCGCTCTCTCTCTCTCACTCTTGGACACTTGGATTTTTCTTGGAGCACTTTGGCATTGGATCAAGAAAGGAAAAGAAGGGAAGCAGAAGGAAGGAGAAAGAAAGGAAGAGAAAAATAAAGCAGCTCTAGCAGGATTCTTTGCAGGTATTGTTTTGCATGTGTGGTTTCTTGCTAGATTTAGAATGAATGGTATTGCATGTGGTTCTTTGTCGACATGGAATGGGTTTCTCCAGGTGTGACAATCTTTTTAGCCTAGCCTTGCCATTTTCGGATAGCCATGGTGTGATGGGGTTCTCATGTTTTGGTTGAGCTGGATTGTCAAATGGATTCCAAGCTGAGTGAGGTGGATCTTTGAAATGATAGAGCACATGGCCTAGTAACCCTTGAACCAGACTATGGGTTGCAGTAAATCTGGATAGTGCGTTGTCTCAGTTTAGGGCATAGTGATCCAGTGTAGATTGAAATAACCTAAGAGGTGGGTGATCTCCATTAGGCCTAGGAATCTTATGTTGGAATATACATTAGAGCTTTGATATTGTGTCTCGGTTTAGAGCCTATTAATCCTTGGATCAGGCTTTGGATTGTGGTAAATCCTGAGAGACTAGGAGACAGGAAAATTCCTCATGGTGTATGTGGAGATATCCTGTGGCATCCATGCTTTTTTTGGCCCAGTGATCTGGTGGAGATCATAGTAAATCTTGTTATTACATGTTTATTGTTTGACCTAGTGATCCAGGATGGATTGTGGTAAACCATGGTTTCTATTGATGAGGGTGATGTGGTTTAGCCTTGGGATTCCATGGTTGGTTCTTTCGATTTGAGTCCCACATTAATGCTTGGAATATGGCTCAAGGGTGATTGGTTGAAGAGAGATTTGGCTTAGCCAATCTATGGTCAGCTGGAACGTGGTAGTCCCATCCCAGGTTGGTTTTTGAATTTATTAATATGAGGTTCTCCCCTTGACATATTATGTGTAAAAGTATTGGTTTATATGTGGATTTTATGGCTGATGTATCCTTGATATTTATGTTGTTTTTATTCTAGTTATAAGCATGTATTATGACAGTGATGATGTATGGATCTCCTCATGTTTTTATTTGTAAATGAATGAACAATTTATCTAAGACCTAATAGATGATAATGCAACTAATGATGTAAGGGAACAATGCATCCTAGCGATTATCAGATAAAGACCCCTATGCTCATATATGTTATTTAAACTTGTATATTACACATTTGTGACATGTTTGACGAAATTCATGTCATGGATAGTAGGGGTCTAATCAAGTCCTTGTCAATTTTTTTGCAAAGGTATCATTTTTCCATTGTTATATTTCATTTCTGAACTTGTCATTGAGTTTTGGGTAGTGACATGGGCTCTCAGCCTAAAAAAGTGGCTCACATATCAGGGACGTTGGCATAGGACTGTGGAAAAACTCCCTGGATGCAGGCATGGCTCTATTGTGGGAGCGTCCAAAACCTTTCAGATGCATCCATGCCTATAATGTGGGAGCGTCCGGGGGTCAAATAGTCTAAAATCTCAGTGGTACCCAGGGGCTAGTTACCTGAGTGGTTGAGATGGTTCCTGGGAGTCTTGTTGTTGATGTGGAAGGTATGTATGATGTGTTTCAATCGAATCCATTTCCTTAAGGTCACCTACAAGGTTGAATCATATCATAGTAGCATCTCGTCACATGTTTACCCCGATTGGTCAGTTACTTGGGTAGATGTGGGATGAGGGTGTTACATATCTTTTGAGGCCCCATTAAAGTTCAGTTTTAAAAACCACTTTTGGGAGGACACTAGTGGTCGGGACTTGAAGAGCTTGGAATAAACAAAAGAACTTTAGGACTAGAGATGGATTGATGGAGACTTGATAGAGATACTTTTATTTTCTTGATGATTTCAATCCCAATTATGATTGGTTCATGGGATTAAAAAAATAACTGCTCTAATATTATTTAGGATAGAATACTAGAAGAAATCCATGGGAGCTATTTTATTTTTAAATACTTATCAATTCCTTTCTTTCCAGGTTTCCCATAAGATAAATCCTAGAAAGACTTGGAAACATCTATTTATTCTTGGATTAGAGAAAGGGATGGATATCCATTCCTCTAAGGTTAATTAAACATTGTTTCTATTTCGATATGATTTTTGAAATACAATATCCATGTGATCCCATAGGTCAGAAGTAAACTCACAGTTATTCTATAGATGCTCAACCATCTTGATGTTAGTAGAACAAAGGTGGCATATTGAAGGCCCCTAAATCCTTTTTTCTTAAGCTTATCCTAGGTTAATGTTATGCTTTTCATAAGCCTATCATGCTCGAAAGGATTTTATAGGATTCATTGAGATTAAAATTTATTGAAGTACCATGGCCCCATCTTAAAATATCTAGCCCTGGTTGGGTCTTTATTTTCTTATTTTCCAATTCTTTGGTTATTTTAATCTAGGTGTCTTAGTTTATGTATATTGTCTAGAGATAGAAATGTTCTCAATTTTTCTATTGTCTCTATTCCTAGGAGTGAGTCTAGTACTAAGCTACAATGACTTTTCCTTGAGAAATTAATTAATTTTTTATGTTTTTCATTTCCCCTGCTTGTCATAGCTTAAATTAAATGGAAGGAGTATTGAAAAAGAAAATTTGTGATTTGGATAAATTAATAGAGGTACTAGAAGCTTCAAAGGATTTATTAAGTATAGTCTTAAACGAAATAGTTTCTCTAACAGGTTGACAACCCATGAGGAGAGTTCCATCAACAAATTTTTGGTGAATAGAGAGAGAGTCAAGAATTTTAATAGGATGACTTTTCAAAGTACCTTCTATGACAACAACTTTTAATGCACATCCCAATCCCTCTATAATTAATAGAAATAGTTTCTCCTTGATTCATACCTCTAGAAGGGAAAATGGGTCCTGAAGGGGAACCATTTACAAGAATGGAGAAGACATTTTTTGTAACAAGAGCCATGATCCAGTGTATCTAATTTTCCTTGAAACCAAAATCTTTAATCATATGAAATATGAATTTCTAGCTAATTCAGTCAAAATATTTTGACATATCTAGTTTAATCATAATTTCAGAGGTTTTCAAGGATTTAAGTGAATAAATATGTTCATGAGCCAAAAGTACGTTGTCCAAGATTTTTCAATTGTCAACATAGCCAGTCTATTTAGGGGTGGTGAGAGTAGGAAGTACAGGTTTGATAACAATCACTTTAGAAATTATTTTATATACTACATTTCAAAGTGAAATAGGGAGAAAATTAGAGGGAGAATAAAAGTGAGCACCTTTAGGTATGAGAGATATAAAGGTGGCATACAAGGCTGAGAGGGTGGAGGAGGAAGCCCTAGAATATTCCTCCAGCCTCTAAACATCTTCTTCTATGAATTTCCAACAATATTGGAAAAAATCAATGGTGAAACAATGCATCCCTAACGATTTATTTATGGGCATTCTTATATCTTCATCCCCTACCTCTGTCATGGATATCACCCTAGATAACATTGAATTTTGCTCCAAAGTGACTAGATTTGGAATATTCTTTCTTATTTTTTGTATGGTAGGCCTCCAATATTTGATTGGTTATGATAGGACATCCTTAAAGTGATCCACTAACTCAATTATTTCTTCATAATATTCAAACTTGCAATCCTATTGTGCTGCAATGTTGAATCATGGATCTATGAAAATATTTGGTTTTCCTTTCCCCTTCTTTAATTCATTGGATTATTGATTTTTGCATCCATAAAATTTAGTATCACTTAAGACACTTTTCCAATTGGAATTTAATAATAACTTCTTGGTGGTTCAATTCTTCCATCCGTCCCTCCTCAATGGTAATTTTTTGCAAATATTCCATATATTTTTCTAGTCACTTCTTTTCTTTATGAATGTTGCCAAATTCTTTAATATTGCACTCCTTTGTCTTCATTTTGAGATATCTTAGTCTATTCTAAAAGTGGTACATAATGGTGCAATCAGTTTTTTCCATTTATTTCCATGGGGCTTTAATGTCGCTAAGGAAAGAAGGGTTCCTTAGCTAGAAATATTCAAATTTTAAGGATCTATGTTTCTGACTTCCTTTCCAATCTAGCAAAAGTCTGATCAACCAGTGATCCAACCCATTACAAGGCAGGAAGAAGCTTCATAGTTAATTCTAGTCAAGAAAATAGATTCAAAGAGAAGGAATCAATCTAAATGAGAAGAAATTTGAGGAGAACCCCCTACTGTTATTCCAAATAAAGATGCCATTATTTGTTTCCATGCCTATCTTCTTATAAAATCAATAATGGCATCTTTATAAAATCAATGAAGAGAGAAGAATATTCATCCAATCTTCTTATACCCCTTTACTTCTCTTTAAGAAATTTTATCATGTTAAAGTCTCCTCCAATGTTCGATGATTTTCCTCCACTGATATTGGAAATAGTCTGAAGATTTTTAAGAAGTTCCTTGTTTAATGAATAATTAGTCCCATAAACATTAGTAATGAAGCCAATACTTGTGAAGCCTATTAGATGGAATCTACCCGCAATGGTTCTAGGAGAAGTGAATGAGTCAAGAAGTAAACTTTTAGAGGGATTCTAAAGAATGGATAAGGTCCCTTGAGCATAGTTTGTAGGTGATTGACTATTTTTCCATACTGCTTTGGAGATTTTCCCCATTGATTCCATAGAACATTTAATTTATTATAGCATCAAAATATCCAAAGATTCTTGCATGATTTTTTTTTTTGAGAATTATTTGTTTAGTCTTGCCATTGAGACCCCTTTTGTTCTAAGAGATCACTTTCATTGATAACTATGAGAAGAGAGTTGATTGGTATCTATCATTAACATTACCTTACTTGGGTTAACAAGAAACTCTCATATTCCTTGTATGAGTTACTTATTACTTTTTATAACCTTTTTGTTATCTTCCTTTGTAGGCTTTGTTTTCTCTTTGTTTATATTACTTTTGATCCCAAAATAAGAAGGAGGAGGAGGAGAAAGAATTGTTTGTGCTTGTTAGTGAAGCATTTCTTGAGACTTTATATAAAAATTTGTAATAATTTGTTCTTCCTCTTTAGGAATAGCTACTAGATATTTAGTCTTTCATTCTCATGCTAACTTAGTAAGTTTAGATCTTGTAAGTATATTTCCTCAAGATCCTCTTCTTTTGACTGGTTTTTCTTGTCCTCACCCATTTCCATATTTTTAGTATAATTTTCATGTTCCATTTTTTCCGAATTGTTTTTATAATGACCAACTTTCTATTTTTCTACATATGGGTTCCCATTCGTTCTTGGTCTTTTTTCACCCCCTTTGCTTGGTATTTGTTAGGTCCCTCTATTACTAGTGTATTCCATTATTGTTGTTAGTGTAGCCCCCTTATTGTTATTCTTGCACCCCTGTAACCTCAATATTGTTATTATTGTGCCGTTGCATTATTATTGTTAGGTCAGCTAGGATTATATTGTGACCCCATGGACTCCTATATATAGAAGGAGGTTTTGTCATTTGTATCATCCAAAAATTGTTCATTTATGTAATGTAAAGGAGGTTTCCCCCTCAAAGTGGATTATTTATAAGGTGTTCATCTCTCTTTTCTTCTATTTTTGGAGCTGGTTTCATAACATTTGGTATCAGAGCTTTGGATTTTAGGGCTTCGCTTCTCCAAACAGGTCATCGTGAAATTTTCACAATAATTTTTTTTTTCTACGAAGTTTTTAACACTTAAATTTTTACAGAGTGAAGCCGAAATCCTGAGTAACGTCGTGTAAAAATTTGAGATCTTGGTTCACAATATTTTCGAAGATATGATCTGTGGAAGTTAGGGTTTTTTTAGGCTCCCGAATTTCACCTAAACACGACATCAAGTAATTTTAGCTATAATGTCTTTTCTACGAAGGTTCAGAAGATGAAATTGTTACAGAGAGAAGCCGAAATCCAGAGGAACATCGTGTAAAAATTTCAGATCTTGATTCACAATATTTTCAGAGATATGATTTGTGTAATGTAGGGTTTTTTCAAGCTCCTGCATTTCATCTCAAAGAGGTGAACGTGGGAAAATCATCATAACTCTCTCTCTGTGCATTGGATTGGAATTATGTAAAAATTGGATGCAAGTACACAGACTGTAGTGTTTTGTGTATCAATTTGAGAGCCGAAGGAGGAAACAGTGACATGTTGCACACCGTACAAGTTTGATCTTGAACCAGTCCATATTTAGGTCATTGTGGGAGATTGGGCATAAATTTGTCTTGAAGAATCCAAATCAGGTCATACATGTGGTATTCAAAAGAATATTAAGAGGGATACTATAGGGCCGAATTTCAGAAATTGAAGATCTTAAAACACCGAGATAATTCAATTTCAATATCGAGCTCCTCAAAAGCAATAAAAATGTGTGTATTTTTTATTTTTATTTTTTTTTTTCGAATTTCATAAGTCTCGTTTGAAGAATAAATTTGAATTGATTCCAAGGGAATATTATATTGGGTTATAAAATGCCCCTTAAAAATAATTCAACACCCATTAAGCCTTCATAAGGCTCTACTGTGACTCATGAAGACGAAGAAATGTAACATGACATATCAAAATTACAAGATCAAGTGCACCAAATTTCACTCTCACAAAGATCAACAAAATATGAAATGGAAGTTTTGAAGAAAGGCGTGGAAGCTAGGATGGATGGTTTGAAGAAAGGCTTGGAGGGTTTTAAGAATGGAATGGATGGCATGGAAGCTGGCGTGGACGCTAAGATGGATGACATGGAAGCTAAGATTGATGAAAAAATGGAAAACATGAAGAATGATCTAAAAGAAAACATGAAAGGTTTGACAAAGTTGATACAAGAAATGTTTCCTAATGGTGAAAATATAGTAGAGGAAACTCATGATGAAAACAAAATAAATGTTAATCGTGATTTCGTAAACTCTAATGTTGGAGGGAAGACCCACCATATTCCAAAGATCGATATGAGGAAGTTTGATGGAAAGGATCTTGTAACATGGATACTACAGATGGAGTAATATTTTGATCTCAATAACGTGTAAAACACACAAAAGGTATGCATTTCAACTTTATATTTAGAACAAAATACATCTGTATGGTATCTATGGCTTTACTCCCGTAAAAAAATTGTCACTTAGTCAATTTTTACAGAGGGAATTATAGCACATTATGAGGATACAAAGAGCAACACATTTTTTAGCCAATTGATAAATCTCAAACGAAAGGGTTCAGTGGTGGAGCGCATTGAGGACTTCCAAAAATTGAATATAAGGGTAACTGATATTCCAGAGGAACACTGGATTTATTTCTTCATATGGACTTTAAAGGATAACATCCAACATGAGGTTCGTGTTTGGGAACCTGATTCATTGGAGAAGGCATTTAGGTTGGCAAGAAAAATTGAATGTAAAATTATGGCGACAAGGAAGCCTACCACTCACGTCATTAAAGATGGAAGTGTTGCTACTCCTAGACATCCACAACCTACAAGGTTTACACCACAACAATTGGAAGAAAAAAGAGCAAAAGGGCTTTCCTACAGTTGTGATAGCAGATACACTAAAGGTCATAAGTGTGCTGAGAAGAAATTATTTTACATAGATTCTGAAGAGGAGAAAGAAAATGAACAAGAAACTTCAAAAGAAGAGGATATACACCAGGAACCAACCCTAGAAGAAGAAGAAATGAGTTTGACCATATTGTGTAATGCATTGACAGGAATTACCACTCCTCAAAATCTCAGGATAGAAGGACATATCAAGAAGAAAAAGGTAAGAGTGTTGATTGATTCGGGTTGTACCCATGTTAGGTCCCTATATTACTAGTATAGTCCCTTATTATTGTTAGTGTAACCCCCTTATTTTTATTATTGTACCCCTGTAACCCCCATATTGTTATTATTGTGCCCTTAAATTATTATTGTTAGGTTGGCTAGGATTACATTGTGGCCCCATGGACTCCTATATATAGAAAGGAGGTTTTGTAATTTGAATCATCCAATAATTTTTCATTAATGTAATGTATTGGAGGTTGCCTCCTCGAAGTGGCTTATTTCTAAGGCGTTGATATCTCTTTTCTTCTATTTTTGGAGCTAGTTTCACAACATTTGGTATCAGAGGTTTGAGATTCTAGGGTTTCGCTGCTCCAAACAGGTCAGCGTGGAATTTTCGCTATAAATTTTTTTCTACGAAGGTTCAAAATCTGAAATTTTTAGAGTGCGAAGCCAAAATCCTGAGGAACATCATCGAAAAATTTCAGATCTTGGTTCGCAATATTTTAGGAGATATGATCTATGCAAGTTAGGTCATTTTGCAGGCTCCTGAATTTATCCTGAACAAGTCATCGTGGTATTTTCGTAATAAATTTGTTTCTACGAAGGTTGAGAAGCTGAAATTTTTAGAGTTCGAAGCCGCAATATTGAGGAACATCTTCAAAAAATTTCAGATATTGGTTCACAATATTTTCGGAGATATGATCTGTGGAATTTAGGGCTTTTTGAGGCTTCGAAATTTCATCTCAAAGAGGTGATCGTGGGAAAATCTTCATAGCTCTCTCTCTGAGCATCGGATTGGAATGTCGTAAAAAGTGGCCACAAGTAAACAGACTGTAGTTTTTGGTCCATCATTTTTCTAGCCAAAGGAGGAAACAATGACACATGGAGAGTCATACAAGTTCTCTCTACTGAACCAGTCCAAAATTGGGTCATTGTGGGAGATTGGACATAACTTTGCCTTGAAGAATCCAAATCAGATCAGACCTGTGGAATTTGAAAGAAGCTTCAAAGGGCTACTACAGGGCTGAATTTTAGATATTTAGGATCTGAAATTATAGAGATAATTGAATTTCAATATCAAGCTCCTCAAAAGCAAGTAAAAGGTGTGTATTTTTTTTTTTTTTTTTCCGAATTGCATGAGTCTTGTTTGAAGAATCAAGTTGAATTGATTCCAAGGGCATATTGTAGAATAGATATCAGTATTGGATTCTAAAATGGCCCCTAAAAATAATTCAACACCCATTAAGCCTTTAGAAATCTCTACTATGACTCATGAAGATGAAGAATGACAACATGACATATCAAAATTACAAGAGCAAGTGCAACAAATTTCGCTCTTGCAAAAAGAAACAAAAAATGACATGGAAGTTTTCAAGAAAGGCGTGGAAAATAAGATGGATGGTTTGAAGAAAGGTGTGGAAACTAAGATGGATGGTTTGAAGAATGGCATGGAATATAAGATAGATGGTATGGAAGCTAGCATGAAATCTAAGATGGATGGCATGGAATCTAAGATGGATGAGAAAATGGAAAACATGAAGAATGATCTAAAAGCAGACATGGAAGGTTTGACAAAGTTGATACAAGAAATGTTTCCTAATGATGAAAAGATAGTAGAGGAAACTCATGATGAGAACAAAATAAATGTTAATCGTGATTTCATAAACTCTAATGTTGGCGGGAAGAACCACCATATTCCAAAAATGGATAAGAGGAAGTTTGATGGAAAGGATCCTGTAACATGGATACTACAGATGGAGCAATATTTTGATCTCCATAATGTGCAAAACACACAAAAGGTACGCATTGCATCTTTACATTTAGAACAAAATACATTTGTATGGTATCGATGGCTTTGCTCCCGTAAAAAAATTGTCACTTGGTCAATTTTTACTGAGGAAATGATAGCACATTATGAGGATACAAAGAGCAACACCTTCTTTAGCCAATTGATAAATCTCAAACAAAAGGGTTTAGTGGGGGAGCACATTGAGGACTTCCAAAAAATTGAATATAAGGGTAACTGATATTCCAGAGGAACACAGGATTGATCTCTTCATAGGTACTTTAAAGGATAACATCCAACATGAAGTTCGCGTTTTGGAACCTGATTCATTGGAGAAGGCATTCAGGTTGGCAAGAAAATTGAATGTAAAATTATGGCGACAAGGAAGCCTACCACTCACTTCTATAAAGAGGGAAGTGTTGCTACTCCTAGATTTCCACAACCTACAAGGTTGACACCACAACAATTTGAAGAAAAAAGAGCAAAAGGGCTTTGCTACAGTTGTGATAGAAAATACACTAAAGGTCATAAGTGTGCTGAGAAGAAATTATTTTACATAGATTGTGAAGAGGAAGAAGAAAATGAACAAGAAGAGGATATACACCAGGAACCAACCCTAGAAGAGGAAGAAATGAGTCCGACCATATCGTGTAATGCATTGGCATGAATTACCACTCCTCAAACTCTCAAGATAGAAGGACATATCAAGAAGAAAAAGGTAATAGTGTTGATTGATTCAGGTAGCACCCATAATTTTATTCATTGTAAGGTAGCCAAGGAATTGAATTGTTTCCTATACCCAACACCAGAATGTCTAGTGATGGTTGCAAATGGAGGAACTATAAATTGCTCTGGAAAATGCCATAATATCAAGCTAACCATGGGGGAATATGTATTGACTAGTCCAATGCTTGCCATTCCTATGGGAGGTGCCGATGTTGTACTAGGAGTACAATGGTTACAATCTTTGGGGACGGTAGCTTTTAATTTTCAAGAACTTTTCTTGAAATTTTTTTCAGAAGGAAAGGAAGTCGAATTACGGGGTATTGAAGGGAAGCCGGGAAGGATAATAAGCTCCAATGGCATGACAAAGCTTCTAAAGAAAGAACAACGAGGTGTAATCGCACAATTATGCTCACTAGAAGTTCCAACATCAAAATCATCTATTTCTGCAGATCTCCAACAAGTCTTGGACAATCATTCCAAGGTGTTTGAAACTCCCAAAGGACTCCCACCTATTCGTGATCATGATCATGCTATTCATTTGATTCCAGGAAGTGTTCCTCCAAACATCAGGCCTTATAGATATCCTTATGTGCAAAAGAGCGAAATTGAACGTATGATTGCAGAAATGTTAGAGGCGGGTATAATTCAACCTAGTCAAAGTTCTTTCTCTGCTCCTGTAGTATTGGTACACAAGAAGGATGGATCATGGCGAATGTGTCCGGATTATAGGGAGCCCAATAAGCTCACCATTAAAGACAAATTTCCCATTCCTGTGATTGATGAATTATTGGATGAATTACATGGAGCAATTTATTTTACCAAGTTGGATCTTCGTTCAGGATATCATCAAATTAGAATGAAGACTAAATATATTCCAAAAACAACATTTCAAACTCATGAGGGTCATTATGAATTTTTGGTCATGCCTTTTGGCCTTACCAATGCACCTTCTACATTTCAAGGGTTGATGAATTCCATTTTCAAATCCTTCCTTAGAAAATTTGTGCTAGTATTTTTTGATGATATACTAATCTACAACAGGTCTTGGAAGGATCATGTTGAACATGTTGACATGGTGCTCAAACTATTGCAGGAGAAACAATTATATGCAAAAACATCCAAATGTTTCTTTGGAGTACAAGAGGTGGAATATCTGGGTCATATTGTATCTCACGAGGGTGTTAAAGTAGACCCTAACAAAATTAAAGCCATTAAGGAATGGAAAGTCCCACAACCATAAAGAAGTTGTGAGGATTTCTCGGGTTAACAGGGTATTATCGCAAGTTTGTTAAGAATTATGGGAGAATAGCAGCACCTCTAACAACATTATTGAAGAAAGATGCATTTTCATGGATTCCTGAAGCAACTAAGGCCTTTGAACGTCTTAAAGAGGCAATGTGCCTAGCACCGGTCTTAGCTACGCCAGACTTCACAAAAACCTTTATTGTGGAATGTGATGCCTCAGGAAATGGAATTGGTGCGGTTTTAATGCAGGAAGGAAGACCCATTGCTTTTGAAAGTCGTCCAATCAAAGGAAAGTATTTACAGAAACCTATTTATGAGAAGGAAATGTTAGCAATACCGCATGCACTAAAGAAATGGTGAACTTACCTAATGGGAAGACACTTCAATGTAAAAACTGATCATGATAGTCTTAAACAGTTTTTGGAACAAAGACTATCTTCAGAAGAGCAGCAAAAATGGGTCACAAAGATGTTGGGTTATGACTTTGAAATAATCTACAAAAAAGGAAAGCTTAATGTTGTTGCAGATGCACTCTCAAGAAAGAATGAAGAGGTGAAGCATTGCTTTGTGCCATTTCTATTATCCAACCAGATTGGATAACCGAAGCAAGAGATGAATGGAAGAAGGACAAAGATGTATGGACACTCATTCAAAAGTTGCAGCAAGATCCTAGTACATCCGATACATTTAGTTGGAAAAATGATTCCTTATGGTACAAAGATCGCTTATATCTTTGTAAGGATTCCCAACTAAAACAAAATATTCTTCTGGAATTGCACACTTCTCCTTTAGGAGGACACTCAGGATTTTTAAAAACTTACCACAGGGTGAAGAAAGAATTTTTTTGGGATGGCCTTAAATCCGATATTCAAAAGTTTGTGGCGGAATGTTTGGTTTGCCAGCAGAATAAAGTGGAGACAATTAAGACCCCGGGACTTCTACAACCTTTATCCATTCCAAGTCAACGTTGGGAGGAGATTTCAATGGATTTTATCACAGGTTTACCTAAGTCCCAAGGAAAGAGTGTCATCATGGTGGTAGTTGATAGACTTACCAAGTATGCACACTTTTGTGCATTATCTCATCCATTTAAAGCAAGCACAATTGCTACTACATTTATGGACAGAATTCAAAAGCTACATGGAAGCCCAAGGGTTATTGTGAGTGACAGAGATCCCATTTTTACTGGAAATTTTTGGACGGAGTTATTTTCTTGTTTGGATACTCAATTAGCTCATAGCTCATCTTATCATCCTCAATATGATGGTCAAACTGAGATAGTAAATAAATTTTTGGAAGGATATCTTCGTTGTTTTGTATCTGATAAACAAACACAATGGGTCAAGTGGTTACCTCTCGCTGAATGGTGGTATAACACTTCCTTCCATACTGCAGCAAAAATGACCCCATTTATGGCACTTTATGGATATCATCCACCTTCCATCACATCATCTTTAAGAGAAAATTCAAAGGTTCAAGCAGTGGAAGATCACATCGAGCATCAACAAGAAGTTCTCCAACTCTTAAAGGATAACCTGAATTTGGCACAAAATCGAATGAAACAACAGGCAGATCAACATCGTAGCGAGAGAAGTTTTTATGTAGGAGATTGGGTATTTTTACGGCTACAACCATACAAACAAATGTCCCTCAAGCAAGCAAAGAAGGATAATAAATTATCGCCAAAGTACTATGGTCCTTACAAGGTGTTGCAAAAGATTTGTACTATGGCATACAAATTGGAGCTTCCTGCTTCTTCACGAGTGCATCCAATTTTCCATGTTTCATGCTTAAAGAAGGTTATAGGTGAAAATCTTCCAGTTCAAACAATATTTCCAGAACTTGATAAGGAAGAAAAAATTATATCGTAACCTGAAGCGGTCACAGAAACAAGAACTCGAAAGCTACGAAATCGATCAATTTCAGAGTATCTCATCAAGTGGAAGAACTTACCCACTGAAGATTCTACATGGGAGGATGAGAATTTTATACAGAAGCACCCGAAGCTACTCAAGCGTTGAGGACAACACTTTTTTGAAGGAGAGGGGCATGTTAGGTCCCTATATCACTAGTATAGTCCCTTATTATTGTTAGTGTAACCCCCTTATTGTTATTATTGAACCCTTGTAACCCCCATTTTGTTATTATTGTGCCATTAAATTATTATTGTTAGGTCGGCTAGGATTACATTGTGGCCCACTAGGATTACATTATGGCCCCATGGACTCCTATATATAGAAAGGAGGTTTTGTAAATTGAATCATCCAAGAATTGTTCATTAATGTAATGTATTGGAGGTTGCCCCCTCGAAGTGGCTTATTTCTAAGGCGTTGATATCTCTTTTCTTCTATTTTTGGAGCTGGTTTCACAACAATTGACAGGAATTACCACTCCTCAAAATCTCAAGATAGAAGGACATATCAAGAAGAAAAAGGTAAGAGTGTTGATTGATTCGGGTAGTACCCATAATTTTATTCATTGTAAGGTAGCCAAGGAATTGAATTGTTTCATACACCCAGCACCAGAATTTCAAGTGATGGTTGCAAATGGAGGAACTATAAATTGATCTGAAAAATTTCATAATATCAAGCTAACCATGGGGGAATATGTATTGAATATTCCAATGCTTTCCATTCCAATGGGAGGTGCTGATGTTGTACTAGGAGTACAATGGATACAATCTTTGGGGACGGTAGCTTTTTAATTTTCAAGAACGTTTCTTGAAATTTTTTTCGGAAGGAAAGGAAGTCGAATTACGGGGTATCGCAGGGAATCCGGGAAAGATAATAAGCTCTAATTTCATGAAAAATCTTCTAAAGAAAGAACAACGAGGCGTAATTGCACAATTATGCTCACTAGAAGTTCCAACATCAAAATCATATTTTTCTCCAATTCTCCAAAAAGACTTGGACAATCATTCCAAGGTTTTTGAAAATCCCAAAGGACTCCCACCTATTCGTGATCATGATCATGCTATTCATTTGATTCCAGGAATTGTTCCTCCAAACATCAGGCCTTATAGATATCCTTATGTCCAAAAGAGCGAAATTGAATGTATGATTGTAGAAATGTTAGAGGCTGGTATAATTCAACCTAGTCAAAGTTCTTTCTTTGCCCCAGTAGTATTAGTGCACAAGAAGGATGGATTAAAGGGAGCTGAATAAGCTGACTATTAAAGATAAATTTCCTATTCCTGTGATTGATGAATTATTGGATGAATTACATGGAGAAATTTATTTTATCAAGTTGGATCTTCGTTCAGGATATCATCAAATTAAAATGAAGACTGAAGATATTCCAAAAACAACATTTCGAACTCATGACGGTCATTATGAATTTTTGGTCATGCATTTTGGCCTTACCAATGCACCTTCTAAATTTCAAGGGTTGATTAATTCCATTTTCAAACCCTTCCTTAGAAAATTTGTGTTGGTATTTTTTGATGATATACTAATCTACAACAAGTATTGGAAGGATCATGTTCAACATGTTGACATGGTGCTCAAACTATTGGAGGAGAAAAAATTACATGAAAAAACATCCAAATGTTTCTTTGGAGTACAAGAGGTGGAATATTTCTACACAGTATTTTTTCACCATCCCTGCAATCCCCATCTCGAAAATTGTAGGGCCATTTCAGTGACTTCTTTATATTGTCATACCTTGCCATAAGTGTCATTGCATCCCTTGGCATGTCAAGAAAATTTCCTTTGTTGATAATTCCTCAAGCAGACCTTCAGAAACATGTGATTTTGGGTCAATGCTGGTAGGCAGTTATGGCCTCGCGCCCATGGATAAATTAACACTAAGGCCCCGCACCCATTGGCACTTTGTCTCAGAAGGGAAATTGTGCCGAGCTGTTTTTGGAAATTTTTTTAAAATAGAAACGAAGTTTCCATGCTTAAAAACTTTGTGAGCGGAGTCATCATGGTTTGTTCGATTAAATAACATCAAAGTCCTCCCTTTGGCTTCTTGTTTCCTACAATTGTGCACCTCCCCAAAGGGATAGACCTCTCCTCCACCTTATGAGGGATCCCAAGCCACGTCCTCCTCTCCTATAAATACTTCCTTATCACATTGATTCAACTAGTTGAACAGTCATTACTATAGTTGGTGTGTAGAATAAGGTAGAGAGGAATCCATTTTTGAAAGAGAGTTTAGGCCCATTGCCTCATCGAATCCAATCCCGAATGAATTATTGAGACGCGCCTGACTGAACCCGTCGAAGGAGGCCTACAACGTCAAGGCATTAAGTTTGTAAACTTATTTTATCTTTCAATAATACATGATTGGTTTTTTGGTTCCAAATTTTTGTTTAATTATATGAAAATTGTTTGATTCTCCTTGACCAATTGAATAGCTATAAATGAAGGTATATTCTTGTATGTTGTCATCGTTCACTTGATCTTTGTACAGGTACATAGATATCATCACTGACAGATCGTGACGCGTGAAGACAAATATTGGAGGATCGTTGCTGCAAGTCATGACAATAGCATTGGACCAAGGTAGGGGACCTATTCCAGTTCATCCTTCATTTATAAGCTAGGAATCCAAAAGTCCAGCATGTTCCCTTGTTGCTAGACCCACCCTAGGGAAAGAGGGATCGCCTCTGTCTGCAAAGGGGATTTTCCTGCTCAACAAGTTGGCGACCATACTGGGGATCAATGTGTTTGTCGTCTCTCATTGTTCGTATAGTGTTGCTTGTCTGTCTAACTTTGGTCGTATTGTCGTTTTTTTGCTTTTTTTTTCTTATCTGACTAATTCCAGCCATCATACTTAGTCTCAGAGTGCCAAACCTGGATTTTTCTCAGCTGCCTTTTCTCCTTTCCCTAGTTTTCTAGCTTGGTGCTTCTATTTCCTTAACGTTTGCGCTAATTGGTGCAAGTTCCCTGTTTTACAGGTGAAATTTCCCCTATTCAGCACGGATTACAACTGAACAGGCACACCGAATCCTTTAGGTTGGGATTTTGGCCTTTTCCCTTAGTTTTTCCAGAGCATTTTGCCTTTGGATTGGTTTTTCTCTCTTGGATTAGTCCATTTGGATTGTTATTGATTTCCATGTCTCATTCTTGTCATTTCATTATCTATTATCTGATCAATGTGGTTTTTCATCCTAGGGTTTCTAGGTGTCTTCCATTGCTTTTTTGGCCACCTCTTCACTGAGCTTCTGAGTTGTATATGAGTTAGTCTAGTCTTTTGTTTTTTCAGCTTGTGGACTGATTGCTTGGTTTTTTCTTCCGATTCTATGTATTGTTGGGTCATTGAACTGTCATCTTGGTGTCTATTTGACCTTCCATCTGTCACTCTGAGCATAGATCACATTGTTCACTGATTCGATTTGAAAGTCCTCTTTTTGCTTAAAGGAATGCGTCTATGTTTTGAGTGTGTTTTACATTAGCATTCGATTGGTCTCTTTGTCTTTGATCATTTCGTTCGAGTGGCTTAAAACTAGTATTTATTTTGTCTTTTAGTGTAACAGTGCATTATTGTTTCTCATTCATCTAAAATAATGAAAATTTCATTATTTCTCTCTATTTGAAAATGAAAAGCATTCTTTTGCATTAGTAGCTTTCTCATTAAAAAGTGAACGACAAAAGAGAATCCTTTCATTTTATTCTTTGGTTGTCTTAGGAGCATTAGGAAAAGTTCTTCTTGCATTCGATTGATTACTGCCTCATTGTGAATTTCTATCCATATTTTAGCTAGTTGTTCATCGAATTGGAATGATTTTTTTTCGCATGTAGTTTTGCATTAGAGATTCGAGATTACATTCGGTAAGGCCTTAAAACCACAACATAATTTCAAGGTAAACTTTAAAATGAACTCAATCAACCTATGGAAGCATTGAAACTTAACGCTCACATTTAGAGGTCTAGGCTAGTGACATGTTCCAGCGCCGTTAAACCTAGTGCTTTTGTTTGCCATTTGGCATTAGACAACACTAGCACGGACCTGTGCTTCTCGTACCGTTGAGTATATAAAGGAAGACCCCTATAGAATCCTTTATCCTTAGGAAGCCGAGTCTACTGCCTTGTAGTCGTGATACACTAAACACAACATTTGGGGAGATTTTCTGCACGTACGTTAAGTCCTTGGTCATTTCTCTTTAATTTGATCGCCAATGTGTATATTGCAGTTCACGATTACCTAGTAACCCTTTTTGCCTAGAATACCCTGAGTAGTCATTTTTTATATTTATTGAATCTTTAAATTTGAAAATATCATCAAGCACTTGTCCTTTCGAGCTCGTCCAAACTGAAAGTGACTAGAGTTACCTTTTGTCCTTTTCTCGACTCTTAAAACATGAAAAGGCAAAGTTTTGTTTCAGTGTCTTAAAATTGACTGCCCACTAAATATTCCTGGTTAAAGTTACATTCCTTAGAGATTCTTTAGGGTTGATTCCAATGGAAATGTTTCCATAGTTCACTAACCAAGGAATCCCCCCAGATGAGAATCTTGGTCCTTTTTCTTCATTCAGGAATGTTGGTGTCCCGTATATGGAACCATTGCCCCTCCCGGGATTAACCATTTGTCTTCCAGTTTGGTTATTTTCGACCCCTGTGGTTTCAAATATCCAAATAGTTTCTCAACCAAGTTCTCCTCCGCCTGAACCATGTCAACCCCATGTTGATATTAAGGTTGACCCCTCGCCTTCTTCGCCCATTTCTTCACCTCGTTCTTCCTGTTCACCTAGTGAAAGTTTGGATTCTAGTACCTAGGTGGCTAAGAAGAAGAAGAAGAAGTCGAAGAAGAAGAAGGAAAACAAGCTAGGGGGGGAATCAACAAATATTGCTACCCATGCAACTAATATCGAGAAACCTCCCACTCCATCTTGTAAAGTTAAATTCCCTTACAAGCTATGTGCAGGTGACCACCTTATTTGTGTTTTCCCTGGTATTCCCAAGGTGTTAGAAGTGTGGTCCGTTTTTCTAATTCATCCTTCATCATCAACCTCTGGACATCATGTTCATGATGAGCCTTCAGCTAAAGATAATGAGACTCGTAAGAAATAGGGTAAGATCAAATTTTCCTGTAGGTTGTGTGAAGGTAACCATCCCATTCACCTCTATCCTTATATGGATGAAGCTTCTAAAGTATTGGATACCCTTTCGGCTTCTGAGTCCTGTCTTCCCGTCAGTTACCAAAGGTTTTCTTCCAGTTCTATGATAGTTTATTAAGTCATTGATCGAGATTCATATCTGGTCAATTCCGCTTTCTCTGAAAGTCAGTCTCCTCAGTCCATTTTCGACCAATCATTGGTTGAGAAAAAGGGCGACCTGATTCCATCTATAGTTCATCAAGTCTTTTTCGTCGAGAGTGGGCCTTATCCCAGTCGGGTTCTTTTTGTTTCCTCTGATTCCCCGGGATCGGAGGGTGATCCTCCCATTTCCATGATCCAGGAAGGTGATCCTCCGACTCTCGTCACCACATTTCCAGAAACTAATCCTCCTGCTCTCATTCCTGGAGTCCAAGAGGATGGTCTTTCCACTCTTATAATGGAGGGGGTTAATCCTATTATTCCTATGGTACCCACTTCATGTAGTTTGGTTGCTTCCTTTGATTGGGGTCGATTCACGGGATATTGTCTTCCTTCTTATGTGCCTTTTGAGATCACTATACAGGCCTACAATATGGTTGTACCAGGCATGATTATAGATCAAGGTGCCTCAGTTAGTATTCTATCGTCAAATACATGGAAAGCTTTTGGTTCTCTGTAGCTTGTGCCTGTTACTCAAAATATTTTGGCTTTCAACAGAGGAACAAGTCAACCATTAGGGATCCTTCCGAAGTTTCCTATTATTTTGAGAGGGAAAACCATCTATATATATGTGATGGTGGTCCAAGGCCCCTTGGATTTTAATTTACTCTTTGGGCACGACTAGGCTTATGCCATGGGCATGCTTGTCTCTTCCCTCTTTCGTGTGATATGTTTTCCACATGAATGTCGGATCATGACCATTGATAAGCTTTCATTATTTGGTCCTGATGTGACATCTGATCTACTGTCGTCCCTTCCTGGTCCTTACCTGCAGGTGATATTTTCCCCGCCACAGGTCAATTATGTGGCCACCTGTTCCATGTCCATGTCCATTGATAATTTAGTCAGTGAGTTAGTACACAATGTACTAGGGGCATTGGATTTTGATTCCCAGAGTGTTTTTCTCTCGTCGGATGAGAAAATATTGGAAGCCATGACTTCTTATTCATCATGATCAGGTCTAATCGGAGCATAGTTCGTTTTCTTGTGTCAAGCTCCTTAAAATATGAAACAAGCTTCGTCGGAGCACGGTTCGTTTTCTTGTGTCAAGCTCCTTAAAAAATGAAACAAGCATTGTAGGAGCAGAGTTTGTTTTCTTGTGTCAAGCTCATTAAAAAAGAGAAACAAGCTTCTTATGGAGCAGAGTTCCTTTTCTTGTGTCAAGCTCATTAAAAAATGAAACAAGGTGTCATGAGGATAGTTCTTTTACTGTGTCAACCTCGTTAAAAAAATGAAACAGGTTCCCTTTTCAATTCGAGTCGTTGATTAGATCTCGTAAAATCCAAGTCAAGTCTTTCGCTTGATCTCGTAATTGAACCTTCATTCCATCCACCTGTTAGTAACCAGTAGTCTATTCAAGTGAATGCCATGAAGCTGGGGGGCATGTACCTCATTTTGAGTCACCATGCTGGAGGCATGAAAATTTATCTCAAGCATAGTTTATTTTTGTTTTGAGCTTGTGTAAAAATGAAACCAATCCCAAACATAGTTTATCTTCATTTCAAGCATGTGTAAAAATGAAACCGGTTTCAAGCATAGTTTCCTAAAAAGTTTCAAGCTTGTGTAAAAATGAAACCAATTCCAAACAGAGTTTCCCATGTTTTCAAGCTTGTATAAAAATGAAACCATTCTCATTTTACCTCTCGTGATTTCCATTTTATCAACCTGTTTTGCTAGATGAGCCTTGGTTTTCTCATTCCATCGTTACCATCTGCTTGGTCGATCATATGCCATCACTTGATTGTTTTAACCATTCCTGAGGAATAGATGCAATGAGTGGTCTTGTTAGCCAGCCTCTTGACCTTTACTTGTTCTGAGCAGTTCCACCATCACCAAAACTAGTTGCTACCCTTAATGCCACTCGTTCCTCGAGGAGGAGTCAAATTTCAGCTCTTTTTTGACTCTCAAAAATTGAAAATATTGTCAAGACTCTTGTCATTTTGAACTCGTTAAAGGTTGCGAAACATCATCTGCCCAGTATACATTTACCCCTTTTTTTGGCTAGGACAGATTATTTACGAAAAAGGAATACCTTAGATAATCGCAACTAAGAGGTTCTCTTAGACTTTGTTTTCTACCTTTTTGGATCTGTGAGACTACCTACGAAAAGGGATTTGTTGGAGTTTTCTTTTCCACTTCTTTTCAAACTCTCTAAACATTAAAATATATCGAGTTCTTCCTTTGTCAGACTCGTTAAAACCTAAATGGCATCGGAAATTGTCACCATGAAGTTACCGAGTTCCTTCTTCCTAGGGCTCATAAAATGTGCTAGGATGGATTTGTCCGAAGGAAAAAATTATATGACAAGGATATGCTATCCCCTTCAAGTTTGTTTCTAAAAATAATTGGGGTACTCACAAGAAATGGTGGGGGAAAATGGAACCAGTTCTTAGTCGTGTCAGCAGTATGTCGCTCTTGAACATGACACTTGTCTGCAATTCGTGTCGGGTTGGGGACATCTCATTTGTCATTTTTCCTCCATGGGTTTGGGTTATTTGTTTTGACATCTCATCTGCTCTTTTCCACGTCACCATGACCTCAGATCCTTTGATGTCAAGTACTGCCAAATTCTAGAGTCGTGTCGCCAATATCTTCAAGAGGAGTTTCCTTCTATAGTTTTCAAGCCCTGATCCTCTGCTTAGTCATGATTCACTATCAAATTATTCCACTGTCTCGTGTCAATGATGTGGGAAACATTTTCGACTGGTCACTTCCTGTTAAATTCAACTCATTATCCAAGAAGCTTCTTGATAGACTCCCTTCTGGTACCCTGGAGCTTGCATGCCCCAATGGAAATTTTTGCGCATTCAACGACAGGTCCTCATCATTGGCCTTTGATCGAGTTATTTCGCGGGTGTTTGACTGTAGGTCACTGTTCACATTCTGCAGATTGTACTAGTTGTACCTTGAGAGACATTGTCATTATTGGTGGTTTCTCTCGTGCCTGTTAACAGCTTTCATCATTAGTTGGGAATCAGGCAATTTTCTTGCATGTTCTACTTCAGCTCACTAATTCACATGCTTGAATTTGTACTTGTTCAGGTCGATATGGATTGCAAGACCTTGGGTTTTCTCTGATAAAATCCAGGTTGCGAGATGATTTGGTTTATTGTGACTATATGCATGACTCTTCCAATTGGATGTCGATGACCATACCTGAGTCTATTTGATGATACTTCTTCCTAGATGGCTGCATCCATGCCTCAGATATTACTATTAGATGTATATTATGGATGGCTGCAACCATACCAAATATTCATGTATCAGAGATATCAATTGTACTTGTTTTTGCATGTCTTTCAACGACGGTGATTTTTTTTGGGCATGTTCTCATAAAGAATTTCACCCCTCCCTCTCTCTTGGACCTCATGCTTTAGGGGGCATTTGTTACACAGTATTTTGTCACCGTCCCTGCAATCCCCATACCGAACATTGGAGGGCCATTTCAGTGACTTTTGTGTATTGTCATACCTTTCCATAAGTGTCATTGCATCCCTTGGCATGTCAAGAACATTTCCTCTGTTGATCATTCCTCAAGCAGACCTTCAAAAACATGTGATTTTGGGTCGGCGCTGGTAGGCAGTTATGGCCTCACGCCCATGGAGAAATTAATACTGGGCCCCACGCCCATTGGCGCTTTGTCTCAGAAGGGCACCCGTGCTGAGCTGTTTTTGGAAAGTTTTTTAAAATAGAAACAAAATTTCCATGCTTAACAACTTCTTGAGTAGAGTCATCATGGTTTGTTTGACTGAATAAAGTCCAATTCCTTCCTTTGGCTTCTTGTTTCCTACAATTGTGCAACTCCCCAAAGGGATAGACCTCTCCTCCACCTTATGAGGGATCCCAAACCACCTCCTCCTCTCCTATAAATACTTCCTTCTCACATTGATTCAGCTAGCTGAACAATCATTACTATAGTTGGTGTGTAGAATAAGGCAGAGATGAATCCATTGTTGAGAGAGAGATTAGGCCCATTGCCTCATCGAATTTGATCCTGAATGAATGCTTGAGACGCACCTGACAGAACCCGTCGAAGGAGGCCTACAACGTCAAGGCATTAAGGTTGTAAACTTCTTTTCTCTATCAATAATACATTATTGGTTTTTTGGTTCCAATTTTGTGTTTAATTATATGCAAAGTTTTTGATTCTCCTTGACCAATCGAATAGCTATAAATGAAGGTATATTATCGCATGCTGTCATCGTTCACTTGATCTTTGTGCAGGTACATGGATATCATCACTGACGGATTGCGACGTGTGAAGATAAAGATTGGAGGATTGCTGCTGCAAGTCACGACAATAGCGTTGGACCTAGGTAGGGGATCTATCCCAGTTCTTCCTTCATTTATAAGCTAGGAATCCAAAAGTCCAGCATGTTCCCTTGTTTCTAGACCAAACCTAGGGCTAGAGGGATCGCCTCTGTCCGCGGAGGGGATTTGCCTGCTCAAAAAATGTATGGGTCATATTGTATCTCACGAGGGTGTTAAGGTAGACCCTAACAAAATTAAAGCGATTAAGGAATGGAAAGTCCCCATAACCATAAAGCAGTTGCGAGGATTTCTCGGGTTAACAAGGTATTATCACAGGTTTGTTAAGAATTATGGGAGAATAGTAGCACCTCTAACAACATTATTGAAGAAAGATGCATTTTCTTCGACGAGACCTGGCCAGCGAAGGAGAATGCTCAGGGATTACGCGACTATACAAGCGAAGAACAACCCATTACTGGTGTACAGTTTGGGACGTTTTCAACAGGTCATCTGGAGGCCTGTTCTCTCTCGGTCGGATGTCAAACGCCCTTACAGATCGATGGTGTTAAAGCTGGAAGGGAGGGAGGCAGCCTGACAGGCGTTTGGAGCGCGGCACTAGCCAACAGTTCTGTTATACAAGGGAAGGGCTTGCATCAATGTTTGAATGCGGAAGAGAAGGAAGTGGGTAGATATCAAAGAGCATGTGACTTTGGGAATGAAATCAGTCAAGATCCCTCTGTGTACTTGCTTCGTAGGGTGGAGGATTTCAGGGATAGGGAAGAACAAACCCACTTCAATTGGGAAGAACAGAGTGGGTATCATTTTTCTGAAGGTTTTAAAGAGTCAGATTTAAACAAGGTTAAGGAGGCTGGAGCTTTGAAGAAGGGGGGAAGAAAAAAGAATTGGATCAAGGCTAAAAGAGCTGATTACAACTATGTCTTGGGGGAGGACATAGGTTGGGAACAGGTTTCTCAAATGGCGAGCAGAACACTGGTTGGCAGGGTTGTGGGGAGGTCTTTCATACTGAAAATCGTTGTGGCATGGGCTGATGTGCAATGGAAAGATGCTCTTGGTTATGTGCATGAGGTGGTGTCTCTCTCTAAGGGGTGGTTTGCCTTCAACTTTCTGCACGCTAACCATGTCCAGTGGGTGATGCATCGGTGCTGGGTTGTTGATCATTCTCCAATGCTTCTAAAACCTTGGCATCCACTCTTTGATGCTAGCAGGGAGAGGGTGGATTCGGTCCCTGTGTGGGTTCGTTTGCCTGGCCTGCCTTTACATTATTGGACAGAGGAACATCTCCGTGGTATTGGCAATACGATTGGGGATTTTTTAGAGGCAGACCTCTCCTTTCTCAAGACAAATCACAGGCGGGTAGCTATAATTCTTGTTATGATTAACATCAGAGAAGGCCTTGCTGAATCTCTGAATCTACGGTGGGGGAGATTTGACATTAAGCAGATTCTTGATTATGAGAATGTCCCATTTAGATGTCGTCGGTGTCATGCTTATGGACACCCTGCCAAGGAATGTGGCCTTTCCTTTCGAAATGTAAAAAGTCGAGGCTCTAGTCGACCTGAGGAGGATCCTATATTGAAGGGGGCTGGCTCTGGCTCTCCCATTATGCAGACAAAGCCCTCTTCAGTTTCCACAAGCGTTTTGCTCCATGATGCAAATACTTCAAACTCTCAATGTGTGTTAGGTTTCCAGTCATTGGGAGCGGAATCTGGTTTGGGTGCTGAGTTTGGTCTATTCACAGGGCAGAAGTTACTCTCTCAGAATACTGATTGCGGACAGGCTGCCATAAAGGTCCACAGTCGTCACTATGGTGCAGATTTTCAGTTGAAGAACGATGGTATGTTGAAAGAAGTTTTAATTCTGTTGAAATCTTCACTAATGGGTTCCTTCCCATTCTCCCCAAATATCAACATTTCACTTAATTTGGCATCGACTTCAGTTGAGGCTCGGTCAGAAGAATGGGGTATGTTAACTACTACTGTTCCTGCACTTTCTTCTCTGCCAGCTCTCCATGAGAAGGCTACTGTTTTCGACCCAGGTGACGAGCTATTGGCCCCTTTGGAAATTACTTCCCCCTTGGTCACTGGCTACAACCTGAGATCTAGTGCAAAAAAAGGTGCAGGTGGGTTCGGGAGGGGAAAATCTCTTTCAGCCCGAGGCAGGGGCAGAATCTCTCTTCTGGCGAAAGCTCAGGATCGAGCTATGATTGAGGTACATGATGGGAAGCAGATTTCGATTGACAGGGCGCTTAGAGCAAGCAAATCCCTGAAGCCTGGTGTGTTATGAAGATTATGTCCTTCAATTGTAGGGGCTTGGCAGGTCCCCTTAAGAAATCTTCTTTCCGGAGAATTATTGTGCTGGAGTGCCCAGATATTATTCTGCTTCAAGAGACGTTAGGTGAAGGAACTGTGGTCAAAGCTAGATTGGAAGGCTGGCTGCCAGGTTGGACATTTGATTCGCTGGATGTTAGAGGAAGGTCGGGTGGACTGGCTGTTGGTTGGAATGAAAGAACAATCAAATCACTAAACTTCTGGGGTATGGAGTCGGTCTTGGGCTTTAATTTTCTATCACTGGAGCTCGGTGAAGTATTTAATATTTTTAATATTTATGGACCTTACCAAGACAGGATTCCTTTTTGGGACTCACTCCTGGGTAACTCTTTACTCAAGGAGGATTCGGTGATTTTGGGTGGGGACCTGAACTTTACTTTGGGACAGTCTGAGGTCTGGGGTCCTCATGCACATATTGACTCCTTGACTGGATATTTCACTCAAAAATTGGAGGAGAATCATCTGCTTGATATAGAGCCCATAAAGATGAAACCCACCTGGAGGAATAATCGATGTGCTGAAGAAAGAATAGCGAAGAGATTGGATCATTTCCTGGTGGCTGAACAGCTTGTGGACAGGCCTTTTCAGATTAGGCAATGGATTGGATGTGGGGGTGCATCTGATCATTTCCCTATTTTTCTTGAGTTCAAGATCAGGCCCAAGATGCCTCCTAGCCCTTTAAAGTTCAACAAAATCTGGCTTAAGGACGAGTCCTTCAAAGCACTTGTTCTCTCTAGGTGGGTCCCTTATAGGGGGGATAGTACTCTTTCTGCAGCTTTTCACTTTGCTGAAAATTTAAAACGCATAAAGGAAGCTGTGAAAGTCTGGTCGACTGCTAAGAGACAGAGGGAGGATGTGGATTTGAAGCAGGTGGAGGAGGATCTTCGTTTGATATATGAAGGGAATGGAGGGGGTTTTCAATCACAAGTGGAAAAAGACACTCTCGTTGCCCTTGAAAAAAGAAGGAACGCCCTACTTATGGATAAGGAGGAAACCTGGAGATTGAAAAGTAGGGCCACATGGCTGGCAAGTGGGGATGATAATACAAAAAAATTTCATGCCTATGCTCGTGGTCGAAAGGCGGCTAATAATATCTGGATCTTAAGAGATGGTCAGGGCATTGAGCACGCCTCATTTGAGGCTAAAGCTAAGCTGGGGGTTGACCACTTTAAGGATCTCTTTAAATCCCCAGCTCATGCATCACTTGCGGAAGTTATAAGAGTTGCACAGTTCTTTCCGAGATTTGTGGAGGAGGCTGATAACAGATCTCTGATGGCTGAGGTTTCTGAGAAGGAGTTAAAGGAGGTACTTCACAGTTTCCAAAAAGATAAAAGTCCTGGTCCTGACGGTTGGTCCATCGAGTTTTTCTTGGCTCTTTTTGAGGTTTTAGGGACAGATCTGCTGAAAGTTGTGGAGGATATCAGAATTTCAGGGCAGATTCCTGCTTGCTTTAACTCCACTTTCATAGCTCTAATCCCGAAAGTGGATAATCCCTCTTCTTTGGCTGATTTTCGCCCTATCTCTTTGTGCAACTGTATTTACAAAGTGATAGCCAAGGTGGCTGCGAGAAGACTCAAAAGCATTTTGTCTACTCATATCTCTGGAGAACAATTTGGGTTCTTGGAAGGTCGTCAAATACATGAAGCAATCGGAACTGCTCAAGAGGCTCTCCACAGCATGAAGACAAAGCACCTCAAAGGGACTGTGCTGAAAATAGATCTTTCCAAAGCATATGATCGGGTAAGCTGGTTATATATTCGTATGCTTCTGACTCACCTTGGTTTTGGCATTGGCTTTATAAGATGGATTATGAGCTGTATTACTATTGTCTCTTTCTCAGTTTTAATTAATGGGGCTGCCTCTCCTTTTTTTCATGCTGAAAGGGGCCTGCGCCAAGGCTGCCCCCTTTCTCCCCTTTTGTTTTTATTGATTGCTAAGGGTTTGAGCAGAGCTCTTCAGGATGCTAAGAGATAGGGTTCCTTGAAGGGCATACAGGTTGCTACAAATTTTTTCATTACACATTTACTATTTGTAGATGACGTATTAATTTTCTGCTCTGGATCGGTGCGTGATGCAAACACTATTGCTGAGATTTTAGATCTGTTTAGCATGGCTACTGGTATGATTGTGAACGCTGATAAGTCCACCATCACTACTCATATTCTGAGGGATGAAGAGAGACGTGAGTTCGGGCGGATCTTTTCTTATAATCATGCTGATTTGGATGATGGGCTGAGCTATTTGGGGTTCCATTTAAAACCCAATGATTATAGAAAACTTGACTGGAGCTGGTTGTTGGAAAAGCTGGAAAAACGATTAAGAGTTTGGTCCCATAAATGGTTGTCCAGAGCTGGGCGGTTGACTTTAGTTAAGTCTGTTTTGGAGGCTATCCCGGTCTATTGGTTGTCTTTGTCTTGGATTCCAAAGGGTATTCTGGAGGCTGTCAGGAGAATTTTCTTTCGTTTCCTATGGAGCGGGAAACAGGACTCTTTGGTGACCCCTTGGGTCCGGTGGGAGAAAATTGTTGTCCCGAAAGGGATGGGAGGATGGGGATTGAAAAATATTTTTCTCTTTGCTCAGGCCCTTGCTGCTAAGAGTGGGTGGAGGCTTATCAATGTTGATAGTCTTTGGACTCAGGTGATCAGTTAGAAATATATTGCTCCATTCTCTATTGTGGATTGGATAAGGAATCCTAGAAAATCCTTTGCTGGTGGCTTGGTGATTTGGAAGGCACTTGTTAAGTCATTTCATATTTTGGAAACAAGTCTGGCTTGGGATGTGGGTAGTGGCAGGAAGCTTCGGGTTGGTGAGGACCCTTGGTTGGGCAGTGAAATACAACACCTCCTTCCCAGGCGTACAGTTGAAGCTTTAAGGCTGAGGGGGATTACTTTTCTCTCCCAACTTGTTGATCCGGTTAGGAGAAGGATGGGCATTCAACCTTGGATTTTGGCCTCTTCCTTGGGGCTGGATGAACAAGACGAGAGGGCTTTGGCTGTTTATATCCGTGCTTTAAAACAGGCTCATATTTTGCTGCAGGATAGGGAGGATATGATTGCTTGGGATTATGATTCTTCGGGGATCTATTCCCCCAGGGCTGGTTACATAAAACTTAGTTCTGGGGCTGTCTTGGGTGAGGAGCGGTGGTGGTGGAAAAAACTATGGAAACTAAATTGCCCTCCTAAGACTCGCCTTTTTATGTGGTGTGTCCTTGAAAATAAAGTCCCCACCTGGGATGTGCTACAACACAGAGGTTTTCAGGGTCCTGGTTGGTGCAGTTTGTGTCACTCTGATGTGGAATCTGTTAACCATCTCTTCCTCAACTGCCCTTTCATCAGAGGTGTCTGGCTGGAATGTTCCAGGTTACTGGGTATTCTTTGTAGATGGGAGGGAGTTTCTCTGTCTCATGCATGGGATTCGTGGTGGGGGTCTTATGCTGAGCAGAATATAAAAGCTTTGCCTCTCCTTGTCATCTGGGGTTGTTGGCTAGCACGTAATCGGCTTCTATTTGATGGGAAGGGCAGCACTCCAGAGATCGTTGGGGCAATGACCATAGGACTGCACTCTGCTTTTCCTATCCATATTCGGGCTGCCAATCAGAGGGAGGTCCTACTGTTGGATATTGATAGGAGGAATCCTTGGGGTTTTTTTGATGGGGCTATGCAGCAAAATGTCTGTGGTGGGGGCGCTCTGCTGTATCTGTCGGACGCACATTGGTTTGAGATCTCGGCTGGGCTTGGCGAAGGTACAAACAATTATGCTGAAATGCTGAGCCTCAAGATCCTTCTGATGTTCGCGGTGGAGAAAGGTTGCCGAGTGTTAAATTTCTTTGGGGACTCCTTGAATGTGATTAATTGGATTAATGGTATTCAGCAGTATAGAGTCCATCACCTTCAAAATCTGCTCTGTTCCATTAAGGAGATCCTCCGCTCGCTTGATTCTTTCTCCTGCCTGCATATATATCGAGAGAATAATGGTTTTGCTGATCGTGCTTCAAAGAGGGGGCTTCTGCAGGATGAAGGTTTCTGGAGGATCCGAGAACATCAGGATGGAGGCACTACTGATTTTTTCCATCCATCCTTATTTGACTGAGAGGCTTCGGTCTCCATAGTTGGCCTGATCAAAATCTGCATTCAGAAAGGCTAACACATGGTGGTTCCTTAACACAAATGTTTTTGTGAAGTTGAAAGAGGTTTCTTACTTGGTTTCACTTGGTCTAATTGCTCAATGGGCGGTCTGCTGTGGGATGGTTTTTCCCACAGTTACAACACCTATCAGAAATGGTTTTTTTGGTGTGCGTTTTTTATACTACAACTGGTACTGGTGGCTGAAAAACACGGGTTTTGGTTTCTCTTGCTAGAAGGGCCGCTTCTGTGGGCTGCACATAACAGAAAAGGACTCAAGAAGACAGTGTCATCTCTCTGGGCAGTGTTTCTTCACTGTATTAATGCAGTGCTGTGTTTTTTTTCTCACTGTTAGGGTGCATTTTGGAGGTTTCTGATCGATTGGGCTATAAATCGATATATGAGGATTTCTGGGAGCTTTAAATTCTAGGCAACGCTAGTTATCTAAACGTGTTAGTGCTGTTCTGCTAGTGCATAGCAGTGTTTGTTTTATCTATCTAATTTTTGAACAAAATGTTTTAAATTAGGCTTGGGTTATCTGCCAGAACCCGACTCTGTACAGGAATACTTTTCAATTTGTAACTGGTGCTTGTCCACAAACTATTTATGTTTGTATATCTTTGATCACATAAACATGTGAATCACAATGTAATTTTGTACTCACCTGCAGTAATGAAATTACATTTTTTTCTCGAGGAAAAAAAGGACACTTTAAAGACTTTTAAAAACTTACCACATGGTGAAGAAAGAATTTTTTTGGGATGGCCTTAAATCTGATATTCAAAAGTTTGTGACGGAATGTTTGGTTTGCCAGCAGAATAAAGTTGAGACAATTAAGACCCCGGGACTTCTACAACCTTATCCATTCCAAGTCAACGTTGGGAGGAGATTTCAATGGATTTTATCACAGGTTTACCTAAGTCCGAAGGAAAGAGTGTCATCATGGTGGTAGTTGATAGACTTACCAAGTATGCACACTTTTGTGCATCATCTCATCCATTTAAAGCAAGTACAATTTCTACTACATTTATGGACACAATTCAAAAGCTACATGGAAACCCAAGGGTTATTGTGAGTGTAAGAGATCCCATTTTTACTGGAAATTTTTGGACGGAGTTATTTTCTTGTTTGGGTACTCAATTAGCTCATAGCTCATCTTATCATCCTCAATCTGATGGTCAAACTGAGATAGTAAATAAATGTTTGGAAGGATATCTTCATTGTTTTGTATTTGATAAACAAACACAATGGGTCAAGTGGTTACCTCTCACTGAATGGTGGTATAACACTTCCTTCCATACTGCAGCAAAAATGACCCCATTTATGGCACTTTATGGATATCATCCACCGTCCATCACATCATCTTTAAGAGAAACTTCTAAGGTTCAAGCACTGGAAGATCACATCTAGCATCAACAAGAAGTTCTCCAACTCTTAAAGGATAACCCAAATTTGGCACAAAATCGAATGAAACAACAGGCATATCAACATCGCAGCGAGAGAAGTTTTGATGTAGGAGACTGGGTATTTTTATGGCTACAACCATACAAAAAATGTCCCTCAAGCAAGCTAAGAAGGATAATAAATTATCGCCAAAGTATTATGGTCCTTACAAGGTGTTGCAAAATATTGGTACTATATACAAGTTGGAACTTCTATGCTTCTTCACAAGTGCATCCAACTTTTTCAAGTGTTTCATGCTTAAAGAAGGTTATAGGTGTTAGTATGAATTCTTCGTCGAAGTGTACGAAAAAGAACCACTTTAGCTACGTATAACTAATAGCCCTAACAACAATAATGGCTGCAAAACATCTTCAGATCTGCAATTAGTAGTTAAAGCGCTGCAACAAACAGATCTATAAATAGAAAGACATTAAGCAGAAAAGTAAAGAGTTTGCTCCATGCATCCAACAGACAAGACAAGAACACGATTTTTGAATGAATTTTTATATTACAGGGCACCTGGGAGGAAACAAGAAGGTGTATCCAGATTTCCTCAATGGGATGGGTTCTTTGTAGTCCTCAGCACTTCAGATCTAAGCTTTCTCTCTCTTGTAGATGTAGAAAACCCAATGTAGAAGGTAGAGCTCAATGGGAGCAAAATGGAAGAAAATGAGACCAAGTGTATAGATCCAGAGTGATCTAATATGCAACAAAAGGTGAAGAATGATGGGGAAAACCCTCCTATTTATAACAAAATATTGGGTCCTTCTAGATCTTGGTGCATGATTAAAATAATGTTAATCACATCTAGATCCACCTCTATGGAATATTTTATTATTATTTGTTTGAGGGAAAGGGTGTTTGACTTGGGTCAAATCCCTTGATTAGTGAAAAATAAATAAATAAATGATTTATTTATCTTTTTAAGGAAGTGGTTGGGATATAATCAAATAAATAGTGATTTATTTGATTAATGGTGGTTGATTTGGTCATATTTAACAAGGAATATTATTAAATAATCATTCCTAGAAAATAATAAGATAACTATGGGTTTATCTCATTAATTTCTTTGTTTTTGGGTTAAACATGACTGGAATAATAATTAAATTATGGTTTAATTAATTATTCCTTTTGGGGTTTCCTAATTAACATAGTGAAAGCAGTTTTACTTGGGGTAAAACTGGTCTTACATGGTGTACTTGGGTCCATCTAATGATGAAGAGTTAGATGACCAAAAATGGTGTAATAATAGGTGAAAAAAAAATTTCACCAAACAACATTGCCAGAACTTGATGAGGAAGGAAAAATAATATTGGAACCTGAAGCAGTCATGGAAACAAGAACTCGAGAGCTAAGAAATCGATCAATTTCAGGGTATCTCATCAAGTGGAAGAACTTACCCACTGAAGATTCTACATGGGAGGGTGATAATTTTATACAAAAGCACCCAGAGCTACTCAAACGTTGAGGACAACACTTTTTTGAAGGAGAGGGGCATGTTAGGTCCCTATATTACTAGTGTAGTCCCTTATTGTTGTTAGTGTAGCCTCCTTATTGTTATTGTTGTACCCCTATAACCCCAATATTGTTATTATTGTGCCCTTACATTATTATTGTTAGGTTGGCTAGGATTATATTGTGACCCCATGGACTCCTATATATAGAAAGAGGTTTTGTCATTTGTATCATCCAAGAATTATTCATTTATGTAATGTAAAGGAGGTTGCCCCCTCGAAGTGGCTTATTTCTAAGGCGTTGATCTCTCTTTTACTCTATTTTTGGAGCTGGTTTCATAACAGTATTCGTTAAATTTTTGAATGATGATGTATCTACTATCTTCTTTGTGTCCCCCCGCCAACAAGTCTCCTACCCCTTCTAGAAATCTTCCTCCTATTTGTAATTCTAACAAACCCTTCGTGATCTGTTTCTTGTGTTTGTTACATAGGTTATTAGGTCAAATTATATGGATATTTTCTAAATAGATGACAATACTCATGGAATTTATTTCAACAAAAGGTGATCTATTCATAATCTAGGGGTTGTTGCTAGATGTCGTCATGGTAGATAATTTGAATACTAGCTGGGTGTGGCTTTGTTAGATCCATGTATACAGAAATGCAAACATATGAGGTGTAGAAACTATTCCTTGTGGCTTCTAAAAGCATAACAAAAGACCTTATTGCATTTCCTATACCCTCCAGAATATCTTGATCCCAAAATATTTGAGGAAGAGAATAAGTTGCATCCAGACATATGCTAAGTTAAAATATTCTTTAGCGAGATTGAATCATTCTACAAAGGGTTTCATATAAAAACCAACTAGGTTTAGGAAATATGGTCCTCCTTGAAAAAAATTGTTTTTGTCTTGCACATTATTAAAAATCATTGTAAAAGACCCCCTAAAACCTAGCTTTAGCTTTTAGAGGCCATTTTTTGTGGATCCAACTAATGAGAATTCTTTCTAAGGACAAGGTCCCAACAAATTTGCATATTGATGCATGATCTTTCATATGTTGAATTTTCTCCTTGTTTTGTTTGAAATTATTTTAAATATAGAGGTTTTTGTTGTTTGTGGAACACATGATCTCGATTTCTTTATCCTATTTGGAAGAAATCCATTTACAATAGTCCATGTCTATCCTGCCTTACCATGAGTAAAAGAACCTAGCAATGAAGACGATATGTTCTTGCTTGAATTGGGATAATTGAGTCTGCATAAAGCTTGATTATTGTGCATCTTGCTATGATGTTACTAAAGGAGAAGCTTTCGTCTTCACCATGGGGAACCATTGCAAGATCAAAATCCCAAAAAAAAAACAACCCTAACAAAGATCACAACTTTGATATATTTCTACATACCAAATCAAACTTTTTAATCCTTTTAAATAAAATAAATTATATACTAAAAGTATAATATTATTTTTAAATTTTAATAATTTATACATTCATATTTTCAAATTTTACTAAATAAATACATATACAAAATATCTTTAATGCGACCACTATTTTATTTAATAAATAAAAATTAATTATTTTCATTTAAAACTACAAAAATAATAGTTTTAATTAATTTATAAAAAAATATTATTTTAAAATTTTAATAATTTATACATTTAAAATTGTCAGAAATTTACTAAAAGTTAGCTGATAAATTTTTAAATCAAATTGTAAAAAAATATTCTTGAAATTAGTTCTAATTAATTAATTAATTAATTATATATATACGAAATAAAAGTGACGTAGTCTAACTTATAGACGAAATAAACCATTTCATTGGAATCCCGCAAAAAAATTCAAGAAAGAAAGTGATTTTTTGTTGTTTAAAATGTATTTTTGAATGCATAAATGGATTCTACACTTGAAAACTCCCATTGGGCACTCGAATTTTGCAAATTAAACAACTTCAACTCAAGTTTTTAAAAATCTCTACCAAATTTTGGTTAAAATTAACAAAAAAAAATATCATGAAAAAAGTCATTTCGTCTATAAGTTAGAATATATATATATATAAACACCCTGAAAAATCCCAAGACACTAAATTCTACTGATTAAACAACTTAAACTAAAGTTTTTAAAAATTTCTACCGGATTTTGATTAAAATTAACCAGAAAAAATGCTTTGAAAAAGGTCATTTCGTAAGTTAACTTTTTCAGGTTAGTTTTAATCAAAATCCAATAGAGATTTTTAAAAACTTTAGTTTAAGTTTTTTAATATGTAAAATTTAGTGTCTTGGGATTTTTCAAGGTGTTGAATCCATTTATGTCTTCAAAAATGTATTTTAAACAACAAAAGTTCACAATCCCACTATTGTCTTTCAAATTAATCACATGAGTAGTTGTTGGTAGATGTTTCGATATATATCAACATCTTGAAAAATCCCAAGACACTAAATTCTATAGATTAAACAACTTAAACTAAAGTTTTTAAAAATATCTATCAGGTTTTGATTAAAATTAACCAGAAAAAATGCTTTGGAAAAGGTCATTTCATAAGCTAATTTTTTTCTGGTCAATTTTAATCAAAATCCAATAGAGATTTTAAAAAACTTTAGTTTAAGTTTTTTAATCTGTAAAATTTAGTGTCTTTGGATTTTTCAAGTTGTTGAATCCATTTATGTCTTCAAAAATGTATTTTAAATAACAAAAATTCACAATCCTGCTAGTGTCTTTCAAATTAATCACATGAGTAGTTGGTAAATGTTTCAAATCATCTAATGTAATTTATTCTCAAGACATTAAATGGTTTGAACGTAAACCAACAACTCATGATGTGATTAATCCAAAAAATGATCTCAAAATCAATATGAATCATAAAAGTCTAAAATTAAACATTATATGTCTTTTATTAAATAATGATTTACATATTTATATACATAAATTTTCCAATCAAAAGAATCAGATACATCAAACAAAAAAGTCTCATACACCAATTTGATATCTAACCTAACTATAACCTTAAAATTAAATAATAATAATAATAATAATAATAATATATTATAAATCCTTTTAAAAAACCCAATATTATATAATAAATAACAATCTACTTTAACCAAAATTTCAAATCCACACTTTAACCCTTTAAAAATAAATCCTTGAACATATTCAACGCCATACTTAATCAATAAATCAAATAATACAATCAAATCACCCAATCATATCTTCACACTTGATATATCTATCATAATTGCGAGATTACAATTACAGAATATTTAAATTTCAAACAACACGTGTGTGTTTAGTCAACATGTTGTCTATTTGAAATTTTAGGGTTATTCAATTCAATTCGTCGTGATTTGAAAAAACTTTCCTACATTTCCAAAATAATTAATGGTTTATTATAATAATTTAAAATAATATTTTAATATATAATCATATACATAAAAGCGGTTAAATTGAATATTTAAAGAAATAATATAAAGATCAAAATTCGATCGAAATTAAATTTGATTAATATTATTGGAATAATATAATTTAGTTGCTAAATTTATATAAATTTTAAGATTTTAATTTTTTTATATATATTTAAATTGTATTTCATGTAATAAAAATATAGAATATTTCAAGATAAAAATATAGAATATTTTATCTTTACAAAACATTAAAAAGGTTGAAAAAAAATATAGAATATTTCAAGATAAAAATATAAAATATTTTATCTTACAAAACATTAAAAAGGTTGAAAAAAATAAATGTTTTTTTTACTATGAACCTTTTTTTTATGTTTTTTTTTTTTTCATATCTTTATATTTTAGGTGGACGTTGTGGTTGCTTTCTCCATTGACTTATTGTGTCTTTCATGAAGGTGTCTTTCATTGAAACTATCAAATTTGAATGTTGGTCAACTAATTAATAAGAACTGAATTTGAAAATTTTGTAGTGCAAACTAATTTATCTATCTTTTAATTACGAGATTCCACTTTCATTTCCAATTATGCATTACCAACTAATTAATCGACCATCAAATTCACTACTCATGCTCTAATTTAAATGTAAACTTGCCTTGAGGAATATCCATATATGTTATTAAGGACCTCAAAACTCTACATAGGTTAAGAACACCATAGGGAGCATACTTTCTAGGATGGCTATACCCACCCACAACATCACCATAGAAGGTGTTATCACAAAAAAAAATCACTTAGCTATTTCTAACTAGGTGGATCGAAATACACCATGTGAGTTTAATTTTACAATAGTAATTTGATCACTTTCACTATAAGAGATAATTTAGTAAACCACTTTTATTAAGTTATTTCCGATTAAAACCCATTAGAATAATTAAACAAACGATTATTTATTTAATCTTTAGGAATAATTATTAAATCATTGTTGATAATTATTCCTTGTCACATTTGACTAAATCACCTAGGAATAATTAAATAAATCATTATTTATCTATTTTTATTTAACTCCATCCTTTTGAATAATTGTTAAATCATTATTTAGAAATGATTTCATTTCACACTTTTCTTATTATTGGCAAAATAATTAATAAATCACTTTATTTGTTAATTATTTATAAATAAAGATATTTGGCCATTTTAAATATCTTTTCCCTCTCCAAAAATATAATAAAGTATTCCAAGCGGTTAGATCTAGATTTTGGTCAACAATATTTTATCATTCTTCATTTTTGAAATCAACCCAATACTTTGTTATAAATCAGAGGGTTTTTCATTTATTTTTCACCATGATCATTATCATCGTCACTATTATCGTCACATTCCATTTGAACTCCCATTTTTTTGTTCTACATTGTTTGGGTTTTCACACATTTGAGAGAGGAAGATCTGAATACTGAAGCGACAAGGACATCAAAGGACCCATCCCATTTAGGGGGACTTATGACCCTTTGTAAATCTCCTTCGTCGGGTGTCATTAATAGAATATGTTTCTTTCAAAGCTTTTCCAAGATTGAGTTATTACATTGGATTTATTTCTGTTGTTTGTTCTTTTAGATTTGCACACATATATTTTTTTGCGGGTTTTTCTCACATATTTGTTGTAAATCTGAAGTATGAGCAACCACAATTTTTGTTATGTTCACTAGTCACCTGTGACTTAAGTGAGATCTTTTTGGTACACCTTCTATGAAATTTCATACTAATAAATAGCGACTCCATTGGTGTAATAATTCAGTTTCCTGGGTGACTTTTGCTTTATAAATTGTAGGGTTTTATGTAGCTATTTTTAGCGTTTTTTTTCTATTCATAGCTTTGTCTCCATTATTCTAACAAATTTCTGGATACTAGTGGTTTTCTGGTGTTTTCTGCATGTCACATGTACCAACTGAGAAAGAGACGGAAACATCTGGCGAGATCTGATGACCGAAGGTCGCAGGGATAAAAACACATTTTTTAGCGCCATAATTGTGCTTTGAGCTCTATAACACACTATTTGGCCCAAAAACAACGTTTTCAACCCTTCCAGGTCAGTACATGCGTTTTGAAAAAATTCTGGAAAATTTTCATGGTTTTTTCCAGCATTGCGGGAGTACTAAATGTGTATTGGGTCAGACTTATTTCACTTCTATTTCAGTCATCCTTAGGCCTGAATACTCTTAGATTGTCTCTTTGAGGAAGAAAAAGGCCCCTAGCGTTTGTCGTAATCCTCTACCTTTTTAGGAAGGGATCAACTGAGTGAGGAATCTAGGGTTTTCAACACTTTTAGCTATTGGTTTGTTGGGTTGATCCACTTTATTGCAGCCCTTTTGGATAGGTTCTTTTTCCATTATAACTCCAGTTTTAGTTTTCTCTTGCCTTCCCCTTAAGACCCCCTTGAGTATCCTTGGTTTGTTGAGATTATTGCCTATCCTTTGCAACAAATTTCACCTTTGTTTTTTGTTGTTTGTCTGCACCATTTTCAGCAACATAGAAACTTTAGATCCGAGTCCCTTAACATTAGATCTTGTAGGCCCTTTTTATGTGTTTTCAGGAGCTTATTTGCGACTCCTTGTCTAGTTGTTTGAGAGTCTTCTTTGAGTGGGGTTTGTACTTGATTCTTTGTTTATTTTTTTGTCATATTTCAACATTATTTCAACATTTTATTTCAGCAACATATGGCATCACAAAACATGTTCAATTTACTCATCCACTAAAACACATTTTTTCACAAACATACACACCTTAAGCGAACGTGAGCTTGGTTAATACCGCCAAGCCAAGACTTTAAACACCACATTTCATAATCTAACACACATAGATTAAGCCGACTTGGGCATCATGGCCAAAAAATCTGTGTAGTTAGATCTAGGATTGGTGGGATAGGCATTTAATAACACCCATTGATAATTTACATTGAGACATAAAAGTTGATTTTACAGGGAGCTTAAAATCCTTCACCATCCCACGGTCAGAGTCGAAGTGCGTCAAAACCTGATACAGAGGGGGTTAGGCTAGGTCATCATGCAAGTGGTTCTCCTCGGGGCTACCCAACCCATGGTAGGGAATTTAGTGCATTGACTGATCACCAAGAGACTCAAGACTCGACTGCCCCCATGGGACGAGGGTAACCGTAGTGACCAATCTTAGGATAACACCTTATATGACTAGCTATGGGAAGTAGTTGGTTCTCTATCCCACCTTTCTCTGGACAACTCTGCTTGCAGGGATGAGTATCCATCAAGTAATAAGTTCTTTGGAAGGCTATATAAAACAATAGATTTAGGATCGTTTGAGGAATTAGATCACCTTTAGGATAGAGGTCATTTTATTTGATAGGACGATTTTGATTGTATTAGAGTAGCATCATTATATAGTTTGTTTACAACCACTGCGCTAGGTGTTTGCTTGTTATTTGTTACTATGCTTTTTCCTATCATCATTTAGTCCTTTAATGTCATCTTTGTATTGACATCATTGTGCCACCTAAGCATTTTTCGTGACGGATTCGAGGCCTTCAACCTCATTTCCCATTAGGACATATTACTCCTCCTCGTCAAGTGTGACTTCATCCTCCCAATCCTCCATCTAGTCCTTACACTATGAGTCTATTGATTCCTTTGATTCCATGTCTTTTCAACCTCATATTGTCACCATGTCAGGCACCACTGTAGGTGCAGGAAACCAAGGTGGTAACCCGGGTCCTACCCCAAGTAATACCACTAGTGGAACCTCAACTAGTGCGATCACTCCTACTCCATTTCTACCCTTCATGGTTGGTTTGAATCTCCTAGATTTTTATCAATTTATCAACGTTCCTCTTCTCCACGATCCAAATTGGCCAGTTGTGCCTACTAAAATTCCTTTAGATATTCCCAAGTTTGAGGGAAATCCTAGAGAAGACCCCACTAATCATGTTCTCTCATTTCACATGTGGCGTTCCTTGAATTCCATTACTGATGACTCCATCAATCTTCGATTTTTCCAACGCACGCTTGCTGGAGCCGTAGCTAAGTGGTATGTCGATCAACCTTGTGCCACCCATTCTGATTTGTGACTCTTTCCAAAGCTTTCTTATCATATTTCCAGTTACCTCTCCATTACGAAATTAGAATCAAGATCTTGGCTTCATTCCGTCAAACTTCAACCACCCGCCTTTCTGACCATGTCCAGGAATGGCGCAGAAGGAGGAGCACGTGTAGGGCCCCTCCTTTTGAAGACTATGTCTATATGGATTTGTATCTTACATCGCTTTTGGCCTCCATTGTAGAAATTATATAACTGATATGTTATACATCCGAGATTCTCTTGATCACACACTATTTGACTTCATGCACAATACATAATCTCTTCTACCATTGATCATTAATTGTGCAAATAAAATCAATTGCATGCACACATTAAAACCATAAAAATTCACACATATGAACACAGTAATTTATGTGAAAGCTTAAAGCTGAAAACCACCAGAAATATGTATATTATATGTCATAGAGATAATGTAACAATCATCATACAAAGCTCCTCACAAGCTTTCAGTACAATCTCCAATTGCTACACACTAATTAGGTCCGATCTAGCAAATCTCGTGCACCGATCTCTGCCACCTGCTAGCCTGCCTCTACTGCGCAATCACTACTTAAGAATGGCTCTGAATGAACTCGAATTGGTCTAGCCTTGCTCACGCAATCCTCATTGGCATCTCCGACCACTGTGTGTTGAAAATCATGCAACACTATAGTCACAACTGATAGTCACACTTCTCTTTCACCTACCTCTTCACTAGTCTCCACTGAAACTGTCCATGCACTGTAGCTAACTGATGTATTCTTTAGTTCATTAATGAGTTAATAATTAGTGAATTAATTAATAATTAATTCACACCGCTCTCACTAGTGTATCAATCAGTTAGACTAGATACAACTAGCTCAACTATGTTTAACTAAGTTAAACTGAACACAATTCCACCAACTACCTCAATAACTCAACCAAACTCTATCACATGAGTTCTAACTGAAGTATCCATGCAATAGCTCCACTTAACCCTCAGGAATAGCGTAATTCCTTCTGTCAGCTCCTGTGACACATCTGTGCACTTAACTGAAGTGGTCCAAGAGAATAAGATAATGTTTATAGTCCAAATATTTTTAAGAGCTAATAATATTCGACATATCTATTTTAAGACTGGCAATCTAAAAATAGATTCCGCCCAATATGTCTAAAAATAGAAGTCTATATATTTTTCCAGCTTGACCAACCATCCACAAATAGCATCTTGCAACTCATAGAATATGATCGACATGTCTAAAAATAGACTTGCGCCAAAAATAGCCTGCGGGCCCACTTAGTGAAGGAGACTTTTTTCACTAAGCTCATCATCTTGTTGCAATCTCAACACTCCCTCTCAACAAGATAGGGATTATCTTCCACCCCGATCCTTCCCCTGTGGTATTCGAATTTTCTCCTGGTGAGCGCCTTCGTCAAGATATCAGTATCCTGATCCTCCGTGGGAATGTATGAAAGTAACATGATCTTACACTACACACAATCTCTGATATGATGATACCGGATGTCAATGTGTTTATATCTATCATGAAATACTGGATTAACCGAGAGTTTGATGCAGCTCTGATTATCACAATATATCACAGTAGGATATAAGTGTGAACCGAACAACCCGACCAGGATATTCCTCATCCATATAGCCTCGCATGCAGCCAAACTCGCTGCCATGTACTCGGCCTCCACTAAACTGAGTGCCACGGATCTCTGCTTCCTGTTGTACCAAGAAAATGTTATCGAGCCGATACTAAAAATCCCTCCAGATGTGCTCTTTCTGTCTGTTGGGCTCCCTGCCCAATCTCCATCCGTGAAGCCACACAGCTTCACCTCATCCGACTGTCTGTACCATAATCCATATCCCGATGTGCCTCTGAGATATCTCAATACATGCTTTCCTGCCTTCCAAAATATCTTGGTAGGCTTAACCATAGCTTGTGAAAGCTGGTTAACGGCGTAGCATATGTCAGGTCGTGTATTGAATAGATACATAAGCGACCCCACCAACTGTCAGTAAACAGTGGCATCCACTACCTCTGCCGATGTAGCATCCTCTTTCCTCCATCCACCAGGAAGAGGAGTGTCGATAGGCTTTGTTCATCCTTCTACTCCTTCCGCATCTCCCGGGCATACTTGCCTTGAGACACAAACAATCCATCACTGCGCTGCCAAATTTCCAATTCTAGGAAATAATGAAGGAGGCCCAAGTCCTTCATCTCAAACTCCTTTGCAAGATTAGCCTTGCATGAGTGTATCAACAGTTCATCACCTGTCAGAATCAAATCATCTACATAAAGTACAATGATCAACAGCTTACCCTCCACCACAATCAGGTATAGGTTTGGATCCTCCTCACTCTTGGAGAATCCAATTCCGGTGAAATAACTGTCTATCCGTGTGTACCAAGCGCGAGGTGATTTTTTCAACCCATACAACGGTCTTTTGAGCCGACACACATGCGACTCGCTGCTGAAGATCTCGAAACCTTCGGGATTCTCTATGTACACCTCCTCCTCAATGACTCCGTTGAGGAATGCAGTCTTCACATTCATCTGATGAATGTGCCACCCCATCTGTGCTGAGAGAGCAAGAATCGTTCGTATGGAAGAATACCTTGCGACAGGTGAAAAGGTTTTCTCATAGTCGATCCTCAACTGAGAAGCCCCGGCAGTCATTGCCTTGTACTTCTGGCCACCCCTGGCCACCGGCTGCTTCACTTTGTAGATCCTATCGATCGTGTGAATGTCTATGCCCTGTACTTATGATGGGCACCTACATCCTTCCTCTATATCAAGATTTAGTCTGTTCAGCTTTTTACAGAAGGAAGTTCACCTTCGTAAAATATATTTACCTGCATTTAGTGTCTTTGTGACTACCACAACCCTCCTCAGGCTTAACCACACTCCAGGTCACCTTAGAACTGTTAGTTTATGCATGCAAAGTCTCCACAGCCAATACTATGGCTTTCCTCAAATGAGCATCAACATTTACCAACAGCTTTCACCTCTCCTGAAACACAACGATAGGTTGTAAAAAAACAGTTGTACCCCAAAAATATCCCAACCTCTGCGGTCAGCTCTAGCTTCTTCCTGGCATCCTTCGTCACATGAATGTAAACATGTGAGCCAAAAATCTTCAAATGAGAAATATCAGGCTTCTTACCAGAAAACGCCTCTTTGGGTGTACTCATTCCAAGTACTCTGTAAGGACAATTGTTTTGCACATAAACCGCAGTATCGCATGCCTCAGCCCACAAGTGTATGGGAAAGCCTTGATCATGCAACATCGCCCGTGCAGCACTCATGATCGTTCTGTTCTTTCACTCCGCGACCCCATTCTGCTGTGGGTTATGAGGCGCTATGAGCTCTCTTCGAATTCCTTCTGCGCTAAAAAAGTACTTGAATTCGCCAGAGATGAATTCATCACCATTTTCTCTCCTAAGAGCCTTCACCTGCTTCCCTGACTCTTTCTCCAAAAGTGCCTTAAACTCACAGAACTTATAGAATGTCTCACTCTTCTTTTGCATGAAGAAGATCCAACACTTCCGAGAAAAGTCATCAACAAAGATCACATAATACTTGTGCTTTGTTGTCGAAGCTAATGAGAAAGGTCCACACACGTCTGTGTGAATTCTCTCAAGGATCGTCGTGGCGTGACTATCCTTCTCGTGAAAGGTGGCTTTCACAAATTTTCCCAAAGTACATCCCTTGCACTGATTTGACTGCACAAGTGTACCTTTGGGAAGCCTGGTATAAATCTGCTGCAAAATTTTCAAAGCACCATGGTGAAGATGGCCCAATCTCCTGTGCCATAGCTCCCCTCATCCCAGCTCACCACTCCTTCTACCTTACCTTCCATTGCTGCGCAGTCATCTACCTGCAATTGACAAAGGTTCTTAACTCAAACCCCTATCCTCCGGGTTTCACCAGTTTCCTTACTGCATAGGAAAGCCTTTCCCTCGCTAAAGACAACATCATATCCCTTGTCTTCCAACATGGCCACAAATATAAGATTCTTCTTCAATCCTGGAACATGCATGACTTCCTTCAATATGAAGGGTTTACCAGACTCCCTCTCAAAGGAAATGGTCCCGATACTGGTCGCACTGTATCTACCATCATCGCCCATCTCGATGTGCACTCCAAGATCTTTCTCATCCAGATTAGTAAACAAATATTTGTCTCCGGTCATGTGAAATGACTCACCACTGTCAAGAAACCACACTGAACCCATCATACTTGAGACCAAGCATGCGATCAGTGAAAAATATAGCTCAAACTGCGAGGCTAAGGCCTCTCCAGCTGCAGATCCAACAACCTACTTATTTTTCTTCTTTTGTGGACAATTAGTGGCGTAATATCTGTGTTGGTGACAGTGAAAGCACTTCACCTTGGACATGTCCTGCTTCTTGCATTTTTCATCGGATTGAGAAGCATTCTTCTTGCTCTTCCCCTTCCTTGCTTTGGCAGCCAAAGCGAAATTTTCTTCATCTGCACTCTTCGATGAAGATATGTCCCTGGTACTCCACCTTATCTCCTCCTGCACAAGATCCGACCAAAAACGCTCCCATCATGGTAGTTTCTCCCGACCATTGACAGAGTCCTGATAGGAATGCAAACTCTTCGGAAGCCCAAGGAGAGCCAAGCTCAACAAGTCCTCGTCATCTACAGTAACCCCCACACTTCCTAGCTCATCCCTGCACTGGACAAACTTCGTGAGGTACTTGGGTATACTGTCACCTTTCTCCATTTTTATATTCCTGAGCTTATCCTTGAGCGCCAACTTCCTCTGGTCACTCTTGCTTTGGAACAAATCTGTCAAAGATTTCCACATCAATAATGGAGAAGCTTTACCATGAAGGATGGACACTATGTGGTCCTTCACACCTTCCAATAGAATCCTTTGACACTTTGTTGTCTTCTTTTGCCATGCGTCAAGTGCAACAGCATATCTAGAAGTAGGTTTTGGAATTTCTACATCTATGAACTCCTTCAACCCATTATCATCCAGCACTGCCTCCATCCTATCCTTCCATGCAATATAATTCGAGCTGCCCTCAAGGGCATACTCCAATCGTAATCCGTTGAAAGACATCTCAACTTCGACACCAAGAAAACACTGCTGCAAATTCGAATTCCACCAGCACAAAACTCAACCGCTTCAATGATTTGCAATTGCTCCAATGATCAATATCGCTCTGATACCATGTAGAAATTATATAACTGATATGTTATACATCCAATATTCTCCTGATCACACACTATTTGACTTCATTCACAATACAAAATCTCTTCTACCATTCATCATTAATTGCGGAAATAAAATCAATTGCATGCACACATTAAAACCATAAAAATTCACACATATGAACACAGTAATTTATGCTGAAAACCCCCAACTATCTGTATATTATATGTCATAGAGATCATGTAACAATCATCATACAAAGCTCCTCACAAGCTCTCAGTACAATCTCCAATTGCTACACACTAATCAGGTATGATCTAGAAAATCCCATGCATCGATCCCTGCCACCTGCTAGCCTACCTCTACTGCGCAATCACTACTGAAGAATGGCTCTGAATGAACTCGAATTGGTCCAGCCTTGCTCACACAATCCTCATTGGCATCTCCAACCACTGTGTGTTGCAAATCATGCAACACTATAGTCACAACTGATAGTCACACTTCTCTTTCAACTACCTCTTCACTGGTTTCCACTGAAACTGTCCATGCACTGTAGTTAACTGATGTATTATTTAGTTGATTAATGAGTTAATAATTAGTGAATTAATAAATAATTAATTCACACCACTCTCACTAGTGTATCAATGAGTTAGACTAGATACAACTAGCTCAACTATGTTTAACTAAGTTAAACTGAACACAACTCCACCAACTACCTCAATAACTCCACCAAACTCTGTCACATGAGTTCTAACTGAATTCTCCATGCAATAGCTCCCCTTAACCCTCAGGAATAGCGCAATTCCTTCTGTCATCTCTTGTGCCACATCTGTGCACTTAACTTAAGTGCTCCAAGAGAATAAGATAATGTTTATAGTCCAAATATTATTAAGAGCTAATAATATTCGACATATCTATTTTTAGACTGGAAATCTAAAAATAGATTCCGCCCAATATGTTTAAAAATAGAAGTCCATCTATTTTTCCAACTTGACCAACCATCCACAAATAGCATCCTGCAACTCATAGAATATGATCGACATGTTTAAAAATAGACTTGCGCCAAAAATAGCCTGCGGGCCCACTTAGTGAAGGCGACCCTTTTCACTAAGCTCATCATCCTTTTGCAATCTCAACACTCACTCTCAACAAGATAGGGATTATCTGCCACCCCGATCCTGCCCCTGTGGTATTTTAATTTGCTTCTGGTGAGCGCCTTCGTCAAGATATCAACATCCTGATCCTTCGTGGGAATCTATGAAAGTAACATGATCTTCCACTGCACACAATATCTGATATGATGATACCGGATGTCAATGTGTTTAGATCTATCATGAAATACTGGATTAACCGAGAGTTTGATGCAACTATGATTATCAAAATATATCACAGTAGGATCTAAGTGTGAACCGAACAACCCAACCAGGATCTTCCTCATCCATATAGCCTTGCATGCAGCCAAACTCGCTGCCATGTACTCAGCCTCTGCTGAACTGAGTGCCGTGGATCTCTGCTTCCTGTTGTACCAAGAAACTGTTGTCGACCTGATACTGAAAATCCCTCCAGATGTGCACTTTCTGTCCGTTGGGCTCCTTGCCCAATCTGCATCCTGGAAGCCACACAACTTCACCTCAATTTACTATCTGTACCATAATCCATATCCCGATGTGCCTCTGAGATATCTCAATACATGCTTTCCTTCCTTCCAAAAGATCTTGGTAGGCTTAACCATAGCTTGTGAAAGCTGGTTAACAGTGTTGCATATGTCAGGTCGTGTATTGACTGGATACATAAGCAACCCCACCAACTGTCGGTAAACAGTGGCATCCACTACCTCTGCCAATGTAGCATCCTCTTTCCTCCATCCACCAGGAAGAGGAGTGTCGATAGGCTTGTAGCCATGCATGTTGAACTTCTCCAGTATCTCCCGGGCATACTTGCCTTGAGACACAAACAATCCATCACTACGCTGCCAAATTTCCAATCCCAGGAAATAATGAAGGAGGCCCAAGTCCTTCATCTCAAACTCCTTTGAAAGATTAGCCTTGCATGAGTGTATCAACAGTTCATCACCTGTCAGAATCAAATCATCTACATAAAATACAATGATCAACAACTTACCCTCCACCACAATCTGGTATAGGTTCGAATTTGCCTCACTCTTGGAGAATCCAAGTCCGTTGAAATAACTGTCTATCCATGTGTACCAAGTATGAGGTGCTTGTTTCAACCCATACAATGCTCTTTTGAGCCTGCACACATGCGACTCGCTACTGAAGATCTCGAAACCTTTGGGCTGCTATATGTACACCTCCTCCTCAATGACTCCGTTGAGGAATGCAGTCTTCACATCCATCTGATGAATGTGCCACCCCATCTGCGCTGAGAGAGCAAGAATCATCCGTATGGAAGAATACCTTGCGACAGGTGCAAAGGTTTCCTCATAGTCGATCCCCTCAATCTGTGAGAAGCCTCGGGAAACAAATATTGCCCTGTACTTCTCTTCAGCTGCTTGCTTCACTTTGTAGATCCATCTCGAACCTATCGCTGATTTCCCTTCCGGCCTTGGGACAATCTCCCATGTACTGTTTCTGACAATCGAATCATACTCTTCCACCATGGCATCTACCCATGCAGGGTCCTCCACAACTTCCTTGAAAGAGGATGGCTCTGTCACGATACACTTGCTCATAAGAGCCATGTATCTATTATATTGGTCAGGTGACTGTCTCTTTCTGCACTGTGATGTAGGTGCTCCTACAATCTTCTCTGCATCAAGATTCAGTCGCTCAACTTCTGTAGTGCGCTTTCGCCCTCTGATGGTTGGCATTGCATGAGTGGTTTCTTCCACTCCATGAACCTCCTCTTGTGGCTGATCCACATCCTGAGGCTCATCCTTAGGAAATAATAACTCCTCATCTGCATGCAAGTGTGGCTCCCTCTGAAGCGAACACTTCATGGCTTTCTACTCATGAAATTTTATATCCCGTCGCACAACAGTCTTCTGACTGTCTGGAAAATACACATGAGAGTTGTGGGGTGTATCAGTGTACCCCACAAATATCCCAACCTCTGTGGTTGGCTCCAGCTTCTTCCTGGCATCCTTCGTCACATGAATTTAATCAAGTGAGCGAAAAATCTTCAAATGAGAAATATCAGGCTTCTTACCAGAAAACGCCTCTTCGGGTGTACTCATGCCAAGTACTTTGTGAGGACAACGGTTTTGCACATAAACCGCAGTATTGCATGCCTCAGCCCACAAGTGTATGGGAAGGCCCTGATCATGTAACATCACCTGTGCAGCACCCATGATCATTTTGTTCTTTCGCTCCGCGACCCCATTCTACTGTGGGTTATGCGGCGCTATCAGCTCTCTTCGAATTCCTTCTACACTGCAAAAGTACTTGAATTTTCCAGAGATGAATTCACCACCATTTTCGCTCATAAGAGCCTTCACCTGCTTCCTTGACTCGTTCTCCACCAGTGCCTTAAACTCACAGGACTTACAGAATGTCTCGCTCTTCTTCTGCATGAAGAAGATCCAGCACTTCCGAGAAAATTTATCAACAAAAATCACATAATACCCGTGCTTTGCTGTCGAAGCTACTAAGAAAGGTCCACACACGTCTGTGTGAATTCTCTAAAGGATCGTCGTGGCACGACTATCCTTCTCGTGAAACGTGGCTTTCACAAATTTTCCCAAAGTACATCACTTGCACTGATCTGATTGCGCAAGTGTACCTTTGGGAAGCCCGGTAGAAATCTGCTACAAAATTTTCAAAGCACCATGGTGAAGATGGCCTAATCTCCTGTGCCATAGCTCGCCCTCATCCCGGCTCACCACTCCTTCTGCCTTAACTACCCTTGCTGCGCAGTCATCTACCTGTAACTGATAAAGGTTCTTAACTCGAACCCCTATCCTCCGGGTTTCACCAGTTGCCTTACTGCGCAGGAAAGCCTTTCCCTCGCTAAAGACAACATCATATCCCTCGTCTTCCAACATGGCCACAAAGATAAGATTCTTCTTCAATCTTGGAACATGCATGACTTCCTTCAATACGAAGGGTATACTAGACTCCCTCTACAAGGGAATGGTCCTGATACCGGTCGCACTGTATCTACCATCATCGCCCATCTCGATGTGCACTCCAAGATCTTTCTCATCCAGATCAGTAAACAAATATTTGTCTCCGGTCATGTGAAATGACGCACCACTGTTAAGAAACCACATTGAACCCATCATACTTGAGACCAAGCATGCGATCAGTGAAAAATCCTGCTCAAACTGCGAGGCTAAGGCCTCTCCAGCTGCAGATCCAACAACCTGCTTATTTTTCTTCTTCTGTGGACAATTAGTGGCATAATTTCCATTTTGGTGACAGTGAAAGAACTTCACCTTGGACATGTCCTGGTTCTTGCCTTTTGCATCAGATTGAGAAGCATTATTCTTGCTCTTCCCCTTCCTTGCTTTGTCAGCCAAAGCGCAATTTTATTCATCTGCACTCTTCGATGAAGATATGTCCCTGGTACTCTGCCTTATCTCCTCCTGCACAAGATCCGACCAAAAACGCTCCCATCCTGGCAGTTTCTCCCGAACATTGACAGAGTCCTTATAGGAATGCAAACTCTTTGGAAGCCCAAGGAGAGCCAATCTCAGCAAGTCATCGTCATCTACAGTAACCCCCACACTTCCTATCTCATCCCTGCAATGGAAAAACTTCGTGAGGTACTTGGGTATACTGTCACCTTTCTCCATTTTTATATTCCTGAGCTTATCCTTGAGCGCCAACTTCCTTTGGTCGCTCTTGATTTGGAACAAATCCGTCAAAACTTTCCACATCAAGAATGGAGAAGCTTTACCATGAAGGCTAGACACTATGTGGTCCTTCACACCTTCCAAAAGAATCCTTCGACACTTTGCTCTCTTCTTTTGCCATGCGTCAAGTGCGGCAGCATCGCTAGAAGCAGGTTTTGGAATTTATGCATCTATGAACTCCTTCAACCCATTATCATCCAACACCACCTCCATCCTATCCTTCCATGCAATATAATTCGAGCTACCCTCAAGGGCATACTAGAATCGCAATCCGTTGAAAGACATCTCAACTTCGACACAAAGAAAACACTGCTGCAAATTCGAATTCCACCAGCACAAAACTCAACCGCTTCAATGCTTTGCAATTGCTCCAATGATCAATATCGCTCTGATACCATGTAGAAATTATATAACTGATATGTTATACATCCAAGATTCTCCTGATCACTCACTATTTGACTTCATGCACAATACAAAATCTCTTCTATCATTGATCATTAATTGTGGAAATAAAATCAATTGCATGCACACATTAAAACCATAAAAATTCACACATATGAACACAATAATTTATGGGAAAGCTTAAAGCTGAAAACCCCCAACTATATATATATTATATGCCATAGAGATCATGTAACAATCATCCTACAAAGCTCCTCACAAGCTCTCAGTACAATCTATAATTGCTACACACTAATTAGGTCTGATCTAACAAATCCCATGCACCGATCTTTGCCACCTGCTAGCCTGCCTCTACTGTGAAATCAATAGTGAAGAATGGATCTGAATGAACTTGAATTGGTCCAGCCTTGCTCAGGAAATCTTCATTGGCATCTCCAACCACTGTGTGTTGCAAATCATGCAACACTATAGTCACAACTGATAGTCACACTTCTCTTTCACCTACCTCTTCACTGGTCTCCACTGAAACTGTCCATGCATTGTAGTTAACTGATGTATTATTTAGTTCATTAATGAGTTAATAATTAGTGAATTAATTAATAATTAATTCACACCACTCGTACTAATGTATCAATGAGTTAGACTAGATACAACTAGCTCAACTATGTTTAACTAAGTTAAACTGAACACAACTCCACCAACTACCTCAATAACTCCACCAAACTCTGTCACATGAGTTCTAACTGAAGTATCCATGCAATAGCTCCCCTTAACCCTCAGGAATAGCGTAATTCCTTCTGTCGGCTCCTGTGCCACATCTGTGCACTTAAATTAAGTGCTCCAAGAGAATAAGATAATGTTTATAGTCCAAATATTATTAAGAGCTAATAATATTCGACATATCTATTTTTAGACTGGAAATATAAAAATAGATTCCGCCCAATATGTTTAAAAATATAAGTCCATCTATTTTTCCAACTTGACCAACCATCCACAAATAGCATCCTGCAACTCATAGAATATGATCGACATGTCTAAAAATAGACTTCCGCCAAAAATAGCCTGCAGGCCCACTTAGTGAAGGCGACTCTTTTCACTAAGCTCATCATCTTGTTGCAATATCAACACTCCCTCTCAATAAGATAGGGATTATCTGCCACACCGATCCGGCCCCTGTGGTATTCGAATTTTCTCCTGGTGAGCGCCTTCGTCAAGATATCAGCATCCCGATCCTCCGTGGGAATGTATGAAAGTAACATGATCTTCCGCTGCACACAATCTTTGATATGATGATACCGAATGTCAATGTGTTTAGATCTATCATGAAATACTGTATTAACCGAGAGTTTGATGCAACTCTGATTATCAAAATATATCACAGTAGGATCTAAGTGTGAACCGAACAACCCGACCAGGATCTTCCTCATCCATATAGCCTCGCATGCAGCCAAACTCGCTGCCATGTACTCGGCCTCCACTGAACTGAGTGCCACGATATCTGCTTCCTGCTGTACCAAGAAAATGCTGTCGATCCGATACTGAAAATCCCTCCAGATGTGCTCTTTCTGTCTGTTGGGCTCCCTGCCCAATCTGCATTCGTGAAGCCACACAGCTTCACCTGAATTGACTGTCTGTACCATAATCCATATCCCGATGTGCCTCTGAGATATCTCAATACATGCTTGCCTGCCTTCCAAAAGAGCTTGGTAGGCTTAACCATAGCTTGTGAAAGCCGGCTAACAGCATAGCATATGTCAGGTTGTGTATTGACTAGATACATAAGTGACCCCACCAACTGTCAGTAAACACTGGCATCTACTACCTCTGCCGATGTACCATCCTCTTTCCTCCATCCACCAGGAAGAGGAGTGTCGATAGGCTTGTAGCCATGCATGTTGAACTTCTCCAGTATCTCCCAGGCATACTTTCCTTGAGACACAAACAATCCATCACTGCGCTGCCAAATTTCCAATTCTAGGAAATAATGAAGGAGAACCAAGTCCTTCATCTCAAACTCCTTTGCAAGATTAGCCTTGCATGAGTGTATCAACAGTTCATCACCTGTCAGAATCAAATCATCTACATAAAGTACAATGATCAACAACTTACCCTCCACCACAATCTGGTATAGGTTCGAATCTGCCTCACTTTTGGAGAATCCAAGTTCGGTTAAATAATTGTCTATCCATGTGTACCAAGCACGAGGTGCTTGTTTCAACCCATACATTGCTCTTTTGAGCCTACACACATGCGACTCGCTGCTGAAGATCTCAAAACCTTCGAGCTGCTCTATGTACACCTCCTCCTCAATGAATCTGTTGAGGAATTCAGTCTTCATGTCCATCTGATGAATGTGCCACCCCATCTGTGCTGAGAGAGCAAGAATCGTCCGTATGGAAGAATACCTTGCGACAGGTGCAAAGGTTTCCTCATATTCGATCCCCTCAATCTGTGAGAAGCCTCGGGAAACAAATCTTGCCTTGTACTTCTTGACACTCCCGTCAGCTGCTTGCTTCACTTTGTAGATCCATCTCGAACCTACCATTGATTTCCCTTCCGGCCTTGGAACAATCTCCCATGCATTGTTTCTAATAATCGAATCATACTCTTCCACCATGGCATCTACCCATGCAGGGTCCTCCACAGCTTCCTCGAAAGAGGATGGCTTTGTCATGATACACTTTCTCATCAGAGCCATGTATCCAGTATATCGGTCAGGTGAATATCTCTGTCTGCGTTGTGATGTAGGTGCTCCTACAATCTTCTCTGCATCAAGATTCAGTCGCTCAACTTCTGTAGTGCACTTCCGCCCTCTGATGGTTGGCGCTGCATGAGTGGTTTCTTCCACTCCAAGAACCTCCTCTTTTGGCTGATCCACGTCCTAGGGCTCATCCTTAGGAACTAATAGCTCCTCATTTGCATGCAAGTGTGGCTCCCTCTCAAGCGAACACTTCATGGCTTTCTCCTCATGAAATTTGATATCCCGTCGCACAACAGTCTTTCGACTATTTGGCAAATACACAAGATAGTTGTGGGGTGTATCAGCGTACCCCACAAATATCCCAACCTCTGCGGTCGGCTTCAGCTTCTTCCTGGCATCCTTCGTCACATGAATGTAAACAGGTGAGCCAAAAATCTTCAAATGAGAAATATCAGGCTTCTTACCAGAAAACGCCTCTTTGGGTGTACTCATTCCAAGTACTCTGTGAGGACAACGATTTTGCACATAAACCGCAGTATTGCATGCCTCAGCCCACAAGTGTATGGGAAGGCCCTGATCATGCAACATCTCCCGTGCAACACCCACGATCGTTCTGTTCTTTCAATCCACGACCCCATTCTGCTGTGGATTATGAGGCGCTATGAGCTCTCTTCGAATTCCTTCTGCGCTGCAAAAATACTTGAATTCGCCAGAGATGAATTCACCACCATTTTTGCTCCTAAGAGCCTTCACCTAATTTCCTGACTCTTTCTCCACCAGTGCCTTAAACTCACAGGACTTAGAGAATGTCTCGCTCTTCTTCTGCATGAAGAAGATCCAACACTTCCGAGAAAAATCATCAACAAATATCACATAATAACTGTGCTTTTCTATCAAATCTACTGAGAAAGGTCCACACATGTCTGTGTGAATTATCTCAAGGATCGTTGTGGCACGACTATCCTTCTCATGAAAGGTGGCTTTCACAAATTTTCCCAAAGTACATCCCTTGCACTGATCTAACTGCGCAAGTGTACCTTTGGGAAGCCCGGTAGAAATCTGCTTCAAAATTTTCAAAGCACCATGGTGAAGATGGCCCAATCTACTGTGCCATAGCTCGCCCTCATCCCGGCTCACCACTCCTTCTGCCTTACCTGCCATTTCTGCGCAGTCATCTACCTGCAACTGATAAAGGTTCTTAACTCGAACCCCTATCCTCCGGGTTTCACCAGTTGCCTTACTGCGCAGGAAAGCCTTTCCCTCGCTAAAGAAAACATCATATCCCTTGTCTTCCAACATGGCCACAGAGATAAGATTCTTCTTCAATCCTGGAACATGCATGACTTCCTTCAATACGAAGGGTTTACCAGACTCCCTCTCGAAGGAAATGGTCCCGATATCAGTCCCACTGTATCTACCATAATCACCCATCTCGATGTGCACTCCAAGATCTTTCTCATCCAGATCAGTAAACAAATCTTTGTCTCCGGTCATGTGAAATGACACACCACTGTCAAGAAACCACATTGAACCCATCATACTTGATACCAAGCATGCGATCAACAAAAAATCCAGCTCAAACTACGAGGCTAAGGCCTCTCCAGCTGCAGATCCAACAACCTGCTTATTTTTCTTCTTCTGTGGACAATTAGTGGTGTAATGTCCGTGTTGGTGACAGTGAAAGCACTTCACCTTAGACATGTCCTGCTTCTTGCCTTTTGCACCAGATTGAGAAGCATTCTTCTTGCTCTTCCCCTTCCTTGCTTTGGCAGCCAAAGCACAATTTTCTTCATCTGCACTCTTCGATGAAGATCTGTCCCTGGTACTCCGCCTTATCTCCTCCTGCACAAGATCCGACCAAAGTCACTCCCATCCTGGAAGTTTCTCCCGACCATTGACAGAGTCCTGATAGGAATGCCAACTCTTCGGAAGCCCAAGGAGAGCCAAGCTCACCAATTCCTCATCATATACAGTAACCCCCACACTTCCACGGAGATCCCCAGACTGACAACTGAATATATGGCCTACCTGTCACCTTTTCTCCATTTTTATATTATTCTGAGTTTGTCCTTGGAGCTAACTTCCTCTCCTGGTTGCTCTTGCTTTGGAACAAATCACAAAGATTGATCAGAATGAGGTGCTTTAATACATGCGACATACTGTGGTCCTTCACACCTTCCAATTTAATCACATTTTGTCGTCTTCTTTGCTGATAGCACAAGTGCTAGTATCGCTTGAAGTGTGCTTGGAATTTCTGCATCTATGAACTCCTTCAACCCACTATCATACAACACCACCTCCATCTTGTCCTTCCATGCAATATAATTCAAGCTGCCCTCAAGGGCATACTCCAATCGCAATCCGTTGAAAGACATCTCAACTTCGACACCAAGAAAACACTGCTGCAAATTCGAATTCCACCAGCACAAAACTCAACCGCTTCAATGCTTTGCAATTTCTCCAATGATCAATATCGATCTGATACCATGTAGAAATTATATAACTGATATGTTATAAATCCAAGATTCTCCTGATCACACACTATTTGACTTCATGCACAATACTGAATCTCTTCTACCATTGATCATTAGTTGCGGAAATAAAATCAATTGCATGCACACATTAAAACCATAAAAATTCACACATATGAAAACAATAATTTATGGGAAAGCTTAAAGCTGAAAACCCCCAACTATCTGTATATTATATGTCATAGAGATCATGTAACAATCATCATACAAATCTCCTCACAAGCTCTTAGTACAATCTCCAATTGCTACACAATAATCAGGTCCGATCTAGCAAATCCCATGCACCGATCTCTGCCACCTGCTAGTCTGCCTTTACTGTGAAATCACTGCTAAAGAATGGCTCTGAATGAACTCAAATTGGTCCAACCTTTCTCACGCAATCCTCATTGGCATCTCCAACCACTGTGTGTTGCAAATCATGCAACACTATAGTCACAAATGATAGTCACACTTCTCTTTCACCTACCTCTTCACTGGTCTCTACTGAAACTGTCCATGCAATGTAGTTAACTGATGTATTCTTTAGTTCATTAATGAGTTAATAATTAGTGAATTAATTAATAATTAATTCACACCACTCTCACTAGTGTATCAATCAGTTAGACTAGATACAACTAGCTCAACTATGTTAAACTAAGTTGAACTGAACACAACTCCACCAACTACCTCAATAACTCCACCAAACTCTGTCACATGAGTTCTAACTGAAGTCTCCATGCAATAGCTCCATTTAACCCTCAGGAATAGCTTAATTCCTTCTGTCAGCTCCTGTGCCACATCTGTGCACTTAACTGAAGTGCTCCAAGGGAATAAGATAATGTTTATACTCCAAATATTATTAAGAGCTAATAATATTCGACAAATCTATTTTTAGAATGGAAATCTAAAAATATATTCCGCCCAATAAAATAGAAGTCCATATATTTTTCCAACTTGACCAACCATCCACAAATAGCATCCTGCAACTCATAGAATATGATCAACATGTCTAAAAATAGACATAGTCTAAAAATAGACTTGCGCCAAAAATAGCCTGCGGGCCCACTTAGTGAAGGCGACTCTTTTCACTAAGCTCATCATCTTGTTGCAATCTCAACATCCATAGGTAAATATTTCACATCACACTTCCCTCGGAAAAAGGAAGATGTGCTCCAAATAGCACTAAAATATGACTTGATCTATGCTCAATCAAGTTATCTCGATACCATTCTCCCCGATATGCCTTGCCCCGGTGCTGCTAATGCACCGGGGGTATATAATGTTGTCGATGGTATCATTGGATCTCTTTCACACCCTTATCAACAACCATATTCTCTCCCTTAGATGAGTTATGGCCAATCCCAGGGGGGGACTAATACATCCTACAATTACCCCCCTCCACCAGGCGACCCTTATCCAGTTCAAAGAATTCCATACACATATCCCCAATTGCATTAGTAGTTTCTAGTGCCAGTTGTTGCTCAAACTATTTATCCAAATGTTTCTCCTCCTCCATATGTTCCTTATGCACCACCTAATGCTTCAACCCATCTGGCACAAGTGCCTCAACCTCCCATTCCTCCTCAACCTCTGCCACAGCAACCATGTTAGGTCCCTATATTACTAGTGTAGTCCCTTATTGTTGTTAGTGTATCCCCCTTATTGTTATTTTTGTACCCATGTATCCTCCATATTTTTATTAGTGTGCCCCATAAAAAGACACCAATGTTATTTTTGTACCCTTACATTATTATTTTTAGGTCGGCTAGGATTATATTGTGACCCCATGGGCTCCTATATATAGAAAGGAGGTTTTTTCACTTGAATCATCCAAGAATTGTTCATTTATGTAATGTAAAGGAGGTTTCCCCCTCGAAGTGGATTATTTCTAAGGCGTTGATCTCTCCTTTATTCTATTTTGGGATTTGGTTTCATAACATTTGGTATCAAAGCTTTGGTAACTAGGGTTTCGCTGCTTCAAACAGGTCATCATGGAATTTTCGCTATAAATTTTTTTCTACGAAGGTTCAGAAGCTAAAAAAAAACCTCGTTTTTGAATAATCCTGAGGAACTTCGTGTAAAAATTTCAGATCTTGGTTCACAATTTTTTTGGAGATATGATCTGCTGAATTTAGGGGTTTTGCAGGCCCCTAAATTTCATCTTAAAGAGGTGACCTTGGGAAAATCGTCATAACTCTCTCTCTCTAAGCATCAGATTGGAATTTTGTAAAAAGTGGCCGAAATTAAAAGGAATTTAGTTTCTTGTGTATCAATTTCAGAGCCGAAGGAGGAAACAATGACATGTGGCATGCCGTACAAGTTCACTCTACTGAACCAGTCCATAATTAGGTCATTGTGGGAGATTGGGCATAACTTTTTCTTGAAGAATCCAAATCAAGTCAGACCTGTGGCATTGGAAAGAAAATTCAGATTGATATTAAAAGGCAGAAGATAAAATATCAGGGATCCAAAATTACATATATACATCAATTTCAATATCGAGCTCCTCAAAAGCAAGAAAAAGGTGTGTATTTTTTTCAAATTGCATAAGTCTTGTTTGAAAATCAGTTTGAAGTGATTCCAAGGGCATATTGAAGCATAGATATTAGTATTGGGTTGTAAAATTCCCCCTAAAAATAATTCCACACCCATTAAGCCCTCATAAAGCTCTACTATGACACATGAAGCAGAAGAATTGGAGTATGATATGTCAAAATTACAGTATTAAGTGCAACAAATTTTGATCTTACAAAGAACAACCAAAGATGGCATAGATGATTTAAAAAAAGACATGGAGGCTAATTTGGATGGTTTTAAGGATAAAATGAAAGCTAATATGGATGATAAAGTAGTGGAAGATCACATCGAGCATCAAAAACAAGTTCTCCAACTCTCAAAGGATAACCTAACTTTGGTGCAGAATTGAATGAAACAAAAGGAAGATCAACATCGCAACGGAAGAAGTTTTGAAGTAGTCATGGAAAAAATAACTCAACAGCTAAAAAACCGATCAATTTCAGATATCTCAGCAAGTGGAAGAACTTACCCGCTGAATATTTTGCATGGGAGGATGAAAATTTTATTCAGAAGCATCAAGAAATAATCAAGATTTTAGGACACCATTTGTTTGAAGGAGAGGGGCATGTTAGGTCCCTATAATACTAGTGCATCCCCTTACTATTATTGTTAGTATAGACCCCTTATTGCTATTTTTTTCCAATGTATTCCCCATATTTTTATTATTCTCCCCATATAAGCCCACTATTGTTATTGTTATGCCCTTACATTGTTATTTTTATGTCAGCTAGGATTATATTGTGACCCACTGGACTCCTATATATAGAAAGGAGGTTTTCATTTGTATCATCCAATAATTGTTCATTTATGTAATGTAAAGGAGGTGTCCCCCTCGAAGTGGCTAATTTCTAAGGCATTGGCCTCTCTTTTCTTCTATTTTTGGAGTTGGTTTCATAACAAGCTACCTCCTCCTCAAGGTCAAGTGTATGCTCAATAAAGCGCAACTAAACCCCCCAACACCAAGAAGAAGAATAAGGGGAAAGTTAATAAGAATCAACTGTCCCAAGGTAATGAGGGTAACTAGGTTCCTCCACCTAATCCACCCCAGGGAAATCAGCCTAATCATGCAACCCAACAATAGGGCGGACAACCCAAGTAGAGTAAGGTCATTCGTATCAATAATCCTTGTGCATGTTGCAGCGTATATGGACATTATACTCACGATTTTTCCCTTTTACCTCAAACGTGTCAAGCATGGGAAGCCCAAGAAATTAATTCTAGAGGAAAACATCCCATGGCTCAGCTTCCTTTGACTCCTACTTCATCTCAGCCGGTACTGCTTACTAACCCATTTCCTTACCAAGGATACATAGCTTCCCAACACACACAAGGTCAGGCAGCACCTCAACCTCCACAATCTGGTCCCAAAAATTATCGGATTCTCATGCTTAATTTTGAAGAGGTCAACACAGAGAAAGTAAACCTTCAAACTCGATCACGCTAGTATGACAATCCATCCGCTAATTCTGTGACTGATTCCCAAATGAAAGTTTTCACTGAGTCTATTCCGTCATCAAATGGTAACTTACAGATCCCTTAGCCTAAGGCAGAGGTTTTTACCAAGATTCCCAAAGGACCATTGCATTGAAATGTTGCTTTAGTTAAATCCACCCATACCTACAACATAGTATATGACTTGGCACAGTCTTTTGTTGCCATCTCAACACTAGAATTCTTCAAGTTTTTCCCATCCCAACAGAAATATGTACTTAATGCCTTGGGAATTTTCGATCCTTTAGATGATCATATGATCATATTTGACATTGACCAGTCAGAACATCCCCCACTTCCTTCATCTGTTGCTTTTCAAATACCAGTCTCAATAAGAAACACCATTGTTCAGGGGTGTATCATTAACGAAGGTGCCTCCACCTATGTGATGGCTACCATTGTTTGTAAAAAACTTAAATCACTATACCTGTCCCCATCCACCATCACATTATGTGCATGGGACGATCATCCATCTCAGCCCCTTGGTTTACTTTGCAATTTTCCTATCACGGTTTCCGGTAAGACTATCTCCATCATTATAGAAGTCATTGATGCCCCATTGGAATAAAAAATCCTTCTAGGTCGTACTTACACCTATGTCATGCCATTTGTCGCATCTGCGGTGTTCCGTAAGATGTGCTTTCCCCACAAAGGAAATATCCTCATTATTGATCAACTAACTAACGATGATCCCAAGGCACAAAATTCTCCTCAATCAAGCATTTCATCCATGACTGATGATAGGACAGTCTTGTCCCTCACCAATGTCTCACCAGGATTCTATAAATATTCTGCTTTTCTTGGTGCCTACTATGGTCCACCACCCACCCCTTCTGATCCCAACTTGTCCAGTGTTTTCATGTTGCAAGCATCATGGGTTGCTCACAAGTGGTCCAATGCACCCATCCAACAAACAACGACTTCACAACCTGTTGTTCCCAACTCAAGCCAACACACACGTATAATTCCTAAAGGACCACCTCCTTCTATTGGCGTCTCTCCTAGTCCATTCAAATCAAGAAAATTTCCTCCAAGCCTTAACCATCTAGGAGCAGTTTCGCTGGGCCATTATCCTTCGGGTCAAATATCTTTATTATTCCCCCGACTAGGATTTTTTTTTTCCATGTCATGGCTACGTTGATTTTACCCAATATTACTTTGGGGATCCCAGTCTAGTACATCGATCCCCTTGGAAAAAATCCACATGATCAACTTAAACCTTACACAACTTTGAACGTGGTACAACTTGTTTTTCCTTCCCCTTCTTTTTCCTCAGTTCCGTAACAACCTCAGCAGGCACCTACACCTGTTGTGAAAGCATCTAGTGAGGGGGGGAAATCCTAGAAAAAGGGAACTAAAGACAAGGAACCCCAACCAAATCCAGCTCCTCCTAAGCCTTAAAAGCTGACACCTCTCTGCGCTTTGTGTGATGTTTTTGGGCATGGCACCAATAATTGTCCTGAACTCCCTCATCTCAAAGATGTGGTCATTGACACGTTTCCTGACTCTAACATCTCGTAGGTCCATGTTACCTTACTTGATTCATCCAAGAAAAAGAAATTATTATGCACGAATCACCCTTGTGATTTGTGTGATAATTTTTTCCATTATTCTCACTGGTTTCCTCGTCTTGAATATTTTCATGATACCTGTTAGGAACTTTGTGAAATAGAGGTTGCTCATAGTGAGCCCACCACTTCTATGCTCGCAAATTATGGTACCATTATTGAACTAGAATAAGAGCCACACATCATGATCCCTCCTCCTAATGTCGAGATGACGGATAGAATTTCTCCTATTCTCTACATGTCGTCATCCATGGGATCATCGTCTAGGTACTCTTCTATAGTTCCCTATCATGATTTGGTCGAACCTTCTTTGTTGAATACCCTGGTCTCAACATCAGTAGATATTCCATATACTAGTCATTCGTCCCCTCATGTTGTCGATGCGCATGTGAACCTTGTATCTCATGACAATGCTTAAGGTAGTTCCTCCACATCAAGTGGTATCTCTTCCTCCTGTCCGCCCATCTTTCATTTAGATGAATACATCATGGAAGCCATGACCACCCCTGATTATTGGGATGATATGCACCATTTTGTATATTTCCTTTCACAACAAACACATGATCAATTTGTTGTGGATTCCACCTCTTTGTGAACCCAAAAATTCCCCCCCCATCTTAACCATGATATTCGACGACACACTCAACATCAAGCCCCTTTCTACCTGCTCATTGGTGATAATCTCCATCACCTCAGTGTTGACACTATCTCTCGTTGTTGTCTCACCAATATTTTATCTTCTTGCATCTTTCAGATGGATCCATCATCCACACCTCATATCAGTTATGCCAATGGTGCGAGTCACTTCTCTAGGAATCTTGCCTCGGCGGCTTGGGCCATTTTCACCCCTCTGCATTCATTAGTTCATTCCAACGGTGTATCCATTAGATCTGCCACCAATAACCAGGATGAATATGATGTTGTGATAGGTTTGTTATCTAATGCTCTTGATCTTCACATCCTTCATCTAGATTTCTTGCTACTTGTCATGCAATTAAATGGTGTTTATCATGTGAATAATCATGTCCTATTTAGAAAATTCCTACGAGCGATGATTTTGGCACACGAATTTGAATTCATAACATTTAGTCATGTTCCTAGAGCCCAAAATCACTATGTATATTCCATTGCAAATAAAATTCTATATTGGAATTTATCACACACAAGAAGACAACCATAAAGATTAAAAAATGGCGAACCAAAATCATCACAAAAGATGCATAACCATATTATGTATCGTCATATCAAAACATATAAGTGTTTGGAGTCAAATACTCTAAATACATACGACATGCCCATAGCATGTTACATAACCAAAAAATGGGAACAATATGTCCCTATCCCTAGTCACTATCATTTGGAGCTTGTCGAGCGAATGGCTCCATACCACGAACTCATAGATCTCGAACTGCCTAACAGGCCATCACTATGTATCGCATGATACCTCGTCACTTTGAGGGAAGACAAGTGCACTCATATTCTAACTCATGTCATATGTGCTCAGTCACCCCGGTCAGTATCACTGAATCTACAACGAAGGTCCTCTAACAGAGCATCACTGTCTAATCTCTTTCTTGATGTCGATCCACCCTGATCTATAGTCCTAGGAGCTGCGGCTCGACTTGTATATCCTGCCTGTTTTACCGGTGTTATATCTGCATCACACAAGTTTGGAAATCAGTACCACATACACATACTTTATAAACTTTAAATGCAACCAAAAATATAGTAACTTTCACTTACCATCTCGACCTCATGCTTGTCTTAGAAATAGGGGCAAGTTAGGATCATCCAGATAGTTCATGCCATTTTATGAGTAATCATTTATATACAATGGCATCTAGTCCCAATGTGCAAAAAACTCAGGTCAGAACACTCGTATGACTCTCCCCCTCCACCTTGTTGTAGTAGCTACCCCCAACGCCGCATCTTGGGCTCCTGTGGGCCCCCATCACAGATATGTACATGTGTACGGATGGTAGGGATATTGTCAAAGAAGAATGAGCATAAAACTAATCCAAATGAACAATTATCATTGGTCCGTTACCTGCATAAGGTCAACTATCATTTCAATGATGGCAACAGCATCTGGGCCCACCCATCGTAGGTCCTTTCCAACACACTCTCTACTAGCATCATTTTCCTTGCAGTGATGTGATGAAAGGCATGACTACCCAAGATCCATACCATTGTTCCGACTGTAGCTCATGTCGCCAACCCCTCTATGTCATTAATATGAATGATCGTGCCCTTTGTACGAACACCCAGAATCCAAAGATGATCCACAAACTCACCTATCTATCTCCCACGAGGCAACACTGGATGTATCTCCCCTACCATTCCCAAGGGGGTTTTCCTTTCAGTAAATATATTTCCTGGATTGTTAAATCAATCCTATGGCCCTGCACCATAAAATCCTCCGGATATGGGTCCTAGTAGCTCACTATCCTCAACAACAAGGGTTCACCATCTCCCATCAATGTGTTCTCCAAGAACTTAAGAACCTCATAACGAGCCAAAACCCCTCTGATTGTCGGATTCCCCTAAATATCTTCCTGAAGAGTCTCTAAATCTCGTTCATGCCATGACACCTTTAGCTCTTCCATACCTACAAAATACCATTATGTTTTTTCAATTCAGAGTTAAAAGCATACATCAAAAGTCGTCAGCTTCAGCTTGCCACAGGGCCCCCATACTACCTTTCCTCCTTGTCAAAAACACAGTTTTTACCCTCAAAAAAATGTTGAACACATTTTAGGGCCATGTTTATGCATTACAAAATGTAGATCAGGCCCCAAAAAGTGTGTTGCGGCCATCAGTAATGGCAAGGGTCTCCCAAAACCAGTTGAGGCTCCAATATGAAAATCTAAACTGAAAGTAATGAGTAAGGTTAGGCCACCTACCTCCAACTCGCAGATCTTGATTTCAACGATCGATTTGTCCACTATGATCTCCACAAGATTTAGGGCCTTCTCCTCCTCTCCAAATTCTCCATGGCTCACTTCGTAAATGAATTGGATTTGGAGGGAAAATCCCCTTTTAAAGGAAAAAACCTAGTTTTTTCGCCGCTCATTGTGAACAAACCATAGCTTATTTTGACAAGTCGTCAGCATCGTTGGAAATCTCTCACTGAAATTTATAATGGGTCTTCCTTCTTTTTTGGTAATTTGACACTTCACCCAGAAGCCATTTTTTCCACGAAGTTTCACTTGCCACCAATTCAAACTGAATTTCTTCATATGATCCGCATGTACTTCGATATCACTTTTCCTAAGAACTTGTCATCTCATGTGTCAATTTTTGTCATGAGTAACCCTTAATTACTCATGTTTTTAGTGTCCCCCTAGGCCTATCCTGTGTGGCAACATCATTGAGACACATGTGTTCAGAGCATTCGAGATGAGTCACCCTTGCATTCATAGAGTATGTTTCAATTCCCATTATGTCCTATTACAATATTTCATCCATATTTGTGTCGCATTCATCCTATGTTTCTCTGAGTATTTGACCATACCCCCTGGAATTGAGTTAGTCACTGCCAGGTCAACCATGTTTTTTATGCTCTGACAAGGGAAGTCATCAGTTTTCATCTTATTTTATATCGCTTCCTCATTATCCCTAGTTTCAGTCCATTATTCACTCTGATATGACCCCTCGTGCCTTATTTGAGGATTCAACATTGCCTAAGCTCTAGCAAGCTCTCGTTTATCGACTTCAACACATTCATTCCAGAAGAACGGTCTAGATGGTGGTGTACCTTGGTTCCAACTTTCATCATTGTTTGGTGCCTCAGATCAAGCAAAGGGAATCATAATTTCCCTTTGACTTGGTTGTTTCTCACGTGCTCGACTCCAGCTCACTATCGCACGATTGAGAATCGTACACTTGATGGTTTGGTGATCCAGCAGATTGTACCAGTGATTCTCGGGTGTGTGTAAGATGTTCTCCTAATGCTCGTACATTGGGGGGAAATCTGTTCTCCCCAAAAAATGATCACCTAGCCATTTCTAACTAGGTGGATTGAAATTCACTATGTCAGTTTAATTTTACCATTGTAAAATCACTTTCACTATAAGAAATAATTTAATAAACCACTTTTATTAATTTATTTTTGATTAAAACCCATGATAATAATTAAATAACTATTATTTATTTAATTTTCTCTAGGAATAATTATTAAATCATTGTTTGATAATTATTCCTTGTCACATTTGACTAAATCACCTAGGAATAATAAAATAAATCATTATTTATTTATTTTTCGTTAACTCCTTCCTTGGAATAATTGTTAAATCATCGTTTAATATTATTTCATTTCAAACTTTTCTTATTATTCACGAAATAATTAATAAATCTTTTTATTTGTTAATTATTTCTAAATAAAGATGTTTGACCTTTTTAGATATATTTTCCCTCTCCAAAAATATAATAAAGTATTCCAAGCGGTTAGATCTAGATTTTGGTCAATAATGTTTTATTATTCTCCATTTTCGAGATCAACCCAATACTTGGCTACAAATAAGAGGGTTTTTCATTCATTTCTCACCATGATCAGTATCATCGTCACTATTATTGTCATATGCCATTCGAGCTCCCATTTTTGAGATCTACATTGTTTGGGTTTTCACACATTTGAGAGAGGAAGATCTGAATATTGAAGCGACAAGGACATCAAAGGACCCATCCCATTGAGGGAGACTTACAACCCTTTGTAAATCTCCTTTGCCAAGCGTCATTAATAAAATATTTTTCTTTCAAAGCTTTTCCAAGATTGGGTTATTACATCAGATTTATTTCTCTTGTTTGTTCTTTTATATTTGCATACATCTATTTTTCTGTAGGTTTTGTCACATATTTGTTGTGGATTTGAAGTATGAGCAACCACAATTGTTGTTAGGGTCACTAGTCACCTGTGACTTAAGTGAGATATTTTTGGTACACCTTCTAAGAAATTTCATACTAATAGAAGGGAAATGCAAAGATGTATAAAGAGCTAGACAAATGGAGCAATAACGAAATTCCAAGCTACAATAACCTAAGTCATGAACCAAATCAATCATCTCTCACAAACAAGAACCCAACAATACCAACCTAAAAAGACTTTGCAATAGTCCAATTCCAAATGTTAAAAAAACCTAACTAATGTTGTCTTAGACCTCTTCACAACTCAATATGAACTATGACCACCCTAATAAGCAATGTAGTAACCCAAATATAAATGGTGATCCAACCCAACTTGATAGGGAATAAAATCTCATCACATTGATATCTTGATATACCTCCCCTGCATTGTGATGATATATCCATTTGAATATAGATAAAACTCCCTTTGTAATAACATATGCTCAAGTTTGAGATTAGTACAAGGGTGAAGGATGGTTCAATAATTCAATCCTTCTCAATCTACTCCAAATTTCCATTTGTCATTAGAATGTCATTGCACATTTTCTTAATCTTTTATCATCATGGCATTTTACATAAGTTACAAGTTCACCCTCATTTTTAACAAATACCCCTTTGTCTAAATTAAATACTTGATTTGTCATCACATACACCATTTTACACAAATAAAGAATATGCAAAAAATTTTCCAAACATGAAACAATGTTTTTGATTTAATAGATGCATCTAGAAATGGGAGAGATATTTCTATATCTACCTTTCTCACTTCACTGATGAAAGAAAAATTTCCAACATTCAAGACATTATTGGTTTTCATAACCTTTGAAATAATAAGTCCTAAATATAAAGTGAAAGAACTTTACTAGATTATTGTCACTCATAATCCTCATATAAAATTTAATTATTATTTTTCTTAAAAATTATAAATATAATCCAAACATATTATTATCATTTATTAATACGACAATATCTTAATAGAAATGAAATAAATAACCTACTGAACTAATTTTTTTAATATATACTTTTAAATTTTTTATTTTTATTTTTATTTAATAAATATTAATTTAAGCTACAACTATTAAGTTCAATAAATATCAACAATTTATAATTTTTAATCAAAATAAATAAATAATAAAAAATAAATCCAAATCTAAATCACTTAATAACTCCAGTCAGAAATGTGTCTACATATATGATATATTCCACCCAAAGATGTGTCAACATATATAATATACCTATGTTGTATGGTTTTAACTTTATGCAAATCATCGCGTGTATCTAGGAATGTTAATTACTTCCAAAGGTTTGTTTTACTCTAATGTGAAGTTTATAAAAGTCTTAATATCCAATTTGTGTATAGGGACTTCAACATTTATTCAATATCTTGAGTTACTATTAATTAACGAAGGCTATATATTTTCAAGATTTATTAATATTAAAATATCATTAATTAATAGTTATTATTATTTTGTTATCAATTATATATTTGTTAAGATCAATAAGATAATCGATTTTATTTATTTAAATATATAAAATTCCATTCATAAGAAGTACTTTAAGATTATTCAAAATTAATTATACAAAATTAATTATACAAACTCAAGATTCATTTACATTAAATTATTTAACATTATAATATAATGTTTGAAAAAAAAAAAAAACTTAAATACTAATAATACAAATTATTGAGAATCATTAATAACCTAGAAGACTCACTAAATCGACCTCCAAAAATAATTTAGAAATAAAAGTATAATTTATATATATTAATTTAATTATGAAACGAAGTTGTTTACCGGCGTAATAGAATTAGCATCCAGTAAAAAACACTCAAAAAATTAGGTAGTTGGAGTGTTTGAATTGCATTTTTGATGGTGGAAATGGATTCAGCACCATCAAAAACCCTTGCATCCAAAATATTGAAGTCCTAGATTTTAAAAAATCTTTGCCAGATTTTTTCATAATCTTACCGAAATTTCAAGCTATTTTTTTTTCAAGTGTAAAAATTAAAAAATATTTGTATTTCAAAAAATTTAATTTTTTTTAGTGTTTAAAATGGATTTACACTGATTATATATACTAGCATAGATCTATCTTAAGTATGAATCTAATATGAGCCGAGAGAAATCAAATTTCTTCAAATGCAAGAGTGTAAAATACATTGTCTTATTTTTCATTATTTAAATTGTATTTTTGAATGGCAAATAGAGTATATATAGGACCAAATAAATGTGTTAATCATAATATATATATATATATATATATATTTATATATATATATATATATATATATATATATATATATATATAATGTATAATGTTAACATTAAAATATTTTAAATAATATGTACATCTAGACATTTTATGATGCAAATTAAAATGGTTATTTATTATTAACATATTTTTAAGTATATGTCAATATTAATTTGTATTAAAATAGAAAATGTGCTTTAAGAATGAGACTCGACCAATTAAGTTAACCTTGAGTGCTAACATTATAACATTTATATGATGGTCAATATTAAAACTATATATATAAATATGATATTGAAAAAAAATAGTTAACATACATATTCAAATAATTTATTTAAAACTTGTATTGTAATATTTAAAAAAAAGTATTATGATAGCCCGTGGGGTGCAACTCAATTGGCAATTATCGTGATATGAAGTGTTATATAAACAATGAGGTTCAAGATTCAAATACCTACAGGTAAAGCCTAAAAATAAAAGAAAAAATATTATGATAGGTCTTCCTCACACTCAAAAATGAAAATATAATTTTTTAAATTAATTTATTTATTTAAAGTTGGTATAAATTTATGCTATTTTACATGGACATTAAAATATTATCACTAAGAATGGAATATTTTTACAACTCCTTTGTACGAGATTCTAATGTCAACCAAGTGAGCATTAATGTGCTATAATAATTTTAATTAATGCTAACCAAATATTTATATTCATTTTTGTTTTTTTATTATAGCTTATTATTATTTTTTTCATTAAGAGTATTTTATTTTTATTGTAAAAGTAACATGTGTTAACTCTAGGTTGAGCACTAAAGTAATTACACATCTCCTCCATATTATGCCAATGATGATATAAATTATGATCACACAATTTTACTCTAAAAGTAATCAACAATATAATTTCATTTTTCTTCAAACTTTAAAGATAATATATATCTAATTTTCCTTTCCATTTTAAAAATTATTTAAAGTTCGCGATGGAAATCCTAGTGTATTCCGTTTCCTCCTTGTTCTTGAGATATTCTTCGCTTTGTGACTATGCCATTTGCAAGAATCATCCTCATTCTATTGCTCTTACTTCATATTGGTAAATAAGGGGAAACTTATTTTCCCAAAGGGTTCTTCTGGCACCCAAGATGACGTAATTGCTCTAGATCTCCTGTAATTTCCAATCTTTGTCAAGTCATTCTTTGGTGGAACTTTTTGCATTCAAATGAAAGCAACTGATCTATTATCTACACTCTCACATTGAATTCAAGATTAGACAGTAATCCCTTTTGTCTTTATGTGGCTCCTCCAGGAGGGACATTCACTCAGTGATTACGACATTTCTAAGAACGCTTCAATATTCCTCATTTCATGTTTAAACGGCGGTGCCATAGGCATGGATGCACCTTCTACTTCTAAGTTTAAGTCCTTTAAGGATTCCCTCAAGTCAGGGCCCATTTATTCCACACGTACACAACTCTCAAGGTTTTCCTTCGTTGTGGATCGAGCAGAGGACATCCCAATTATCAAAGTATATGACCCTCACTCTTACAAATTTAGTATGAATTTTTTTTCTTCAGATTGTCCTTATTTGTCATTTTAATGGGTTTTCGCCATCTACATTAGTGCTTCGGGAATGGGTTCATCAGACATGGATCTCAAATGTAGATATGTTTTTTTGTTCAAAGGGTTTCTTTGTGGTAAAATTTAAGGATTTGCAGGATTATGATAGAGTTTTTGAACAAGGACCCTAGTTTTGGGGTCGAGTTGGGATTTGAATGAAGCCATGGTTTAATGGTTTTAACCTTCTTCCTATGGCATCTCCACCGACACCAATTTGGGTTAGAATCTCGAATATGCCCCTTCATTAGTTGCATTCAAATATATTAGATGAAGTGGGTAGCTCACTCGTTCATTTCATTAAGATAGACACAAACATGTTGGAGAAGGGTATTGTTACATTTTCCTGCATATGTGTCGAAATAAATCTTACTGAAGTGTTGTTGGATAAAATCCTCCTCCACTGGAAGGATATGACTTTTTCGCAGTTGGTGGACTATGAAAATACATATTTCCATTTTAGGTTTTGTCAAAAACCTGATCATATTCAGAATGTATTCCCCTATTCTCAAGGATGCTCTCCTCCTATATATGCCAAGAATAAGATGCGAGGATGGAAAGACCCAAAAGTTTTAAAGGAATCTACGAAATCTACGATAAACCGACCAGATAACTCTCAACATCAGAAAACCTCTTCAGATAAATCGATTCCTTCGGACTCAACTCAAAAACATGTAGTTCCATATAATCCTTCATACATTAGGGTACACCCCTCAAATGTAGCCACAAGAGATACAACTATGGTCTTAGATTTTTCAATGAGTAGACCAAAAAAAAATTCATGAGTCATATCACTTAGATAGTAATAAGGAATGAAATACCATTAAAAATTTCCAAAATTGGATTTCACTCAAGAAAACACAATCATTGTAGCCTCTTCATCAATTCCTGAAAACTCCTCGAGCTAGATAAATTTCTGCAAGAAAAAAAGAAAAAATTATCATCAGAAACATCCATGATCATTCCCACGTTCAATACCCAGGATAGAAGTAAATGTATGAGTTATGTCAATTTTTAGGGTTCTAGTCATCGATGTGTAGTTTTTGTTGATTTCAGTTGGTTTCGTTAGGGATTGAACAATCCAAATCCATTTGTTTTCATGTAATCTCAAGTTATCTTGTTTTTTATTTATTTTTAAATTGGTATCCTCTTGGAACTGACAAAACCAATTTCTTAGTCTATGATGTACATGATTGTTTAGAAGGTAATACAATTTTCAATTGACAATAATAATGATAATAATAGATCAATATAAAAGTATTTAGATAAATAAATATTATTAATTATCATTGTGTACCACACATAAATGGTTAAAATTTTATATTCATATATATATATATATATAATAAATTAGTTGAATAAATAAATATTATCAATTATCATAAATTTATTTTCCCTTTAATTTATGTCGATAGACATGTTTATTTTGGAATAGGGATTCCAAATTTTTAATTTAATTATAAAAAATTATTAGGTGGAGGATGGATATTTAACCTTTACAAAACATTTTAAAATATTTTTAGTTGTATACACAAATCAAAGGTTGAGATTTATCTCCAAAGTAGTTATGTCATTTGTGCTCTTTTTTTTGTAGGTAGAGATATTTCTATTAATATAAAAGATTACAATAGTGATTACATTTTCTAGAAAACCTACTAGCCTCACTCTTACCAAATTTATTGGCCAATAGGTATATCCACAAGCCAATAGTTGATTTCCAAAAGAGTCAAAGAAACCAAAACTTTAAAGGAAAATTATACTAGAAGATGTGTAAAATCAAAATATTTTTGACAACCATTAAGAATCAGAGGAGTTGATTGGAGCAGGATGTTCAAGACCAAAGCCCAGAGATGGAGGAGGTATAAAGTCACATTGAACAAATTTTTCCATATGGTCCATACTTCAAAGCAATCCAACTTCTCTTGTATGTGCCACCACACTCTCTGAATGTTGACCAAGTGGTCTTGCATTTTCCATTGATTATGTTGTAGGTCATTCATGAAACTAATGAACACATTTCGATAATCAATTTGATCCCTACTGAGCAGTTCCAAAAGGTGAGTTACATGACAAAGTCAACTATAAAGAGTCTCCAGAGACATCTCACCATGGCCTGGGTCTCCCATCATATGAATTTCATGTTGGCCACGCTCCCCCACCCCCCTTCTCATTCACCTATGATAACGTGGCATACGTACTTGACCAACAACCAAAATAACCTAGCTCACAACTCTTTTCCAAATGACCCACTAAGCAATAGTTGCAACAAAGCCCCATACCCCTATGTTATGGTGCTCACATGATGAGGATTTTTCGTTGAAACGATCCAGGATAATCAACTGGCACCAGAAGAAAGGGATGGGACCCCCCACCTACACCTACAACTCCCAAAAGATAACAACACACAATCAACCAAGTAAGCCTAAGATTTGAACTAATTTACAAGCTTCAAGCACTTGGATACGACACCCAAAGCCATTAATATGTCACCAAACAAGCCCAAAAAACACCAAATCTTTCCAGAGATGAAGAAACCATCCCACTCAAATAATCACAAAATTTTTAACTCGAGATATCCCACCTCTAGCTCGATCGGCCTAGGGAATGAATTTCCCCGGATTTCTCTAGTTGAGTTTCTCAAACCACCACTAGTACATATAAGGCATGAAAATTTAACCCCCACAAAAATAGAGAGTGCCACTAGAATTAACTTTTAAAATTTGACACCCTCGCTGATAGAAGAAGCACCTAAAAGCTCTATGATCTGAGTAGGGAAACTAGGCTAAGAAATTATAATGTTATACCTCTCATCAATTAAGAAAAGGTGGGTGTTATAAGCCATTTTCTCACATCCAATAAAAGTGAGCCTCCTGATGGGATCAATCAACATCTTATTCCCCTTGTCATTTTCTTGTGCAAACCCCTAAGCATGTACCTTTCATCCCTCATAATTTCAACCATAAACCGCCCTATCTGAGCCATTTTGAGGAACAACGCTCCCTGCAATCCTACTTGGGAGCGTTCACCTACAAGTTACCCCATTGTGGCCAATGTTGGGCACTAGCAAGTTGCCCTCCTTTGCACCTATGTTGGTTCTAGAATTCTGTGAGAATGATCGGGATTTCATAAGCTTCGCCTTCTAGGATTTTCTAGAATTAGTTTCAACTTATTACCTTGGATCGAAATTCAGATCCTATCCTACCCTACTTTGGATTTTTCAATACTTATCCTTTGATCATATCCCTCCATAAAAGTTGGATCTAAATCCCTAGAATGGTAATTGGATAAGAACTCCCCACTTAACCCTCTCTCCTATATATTTACCCTCTCATATGTTAGAGGTAATGGTTGGATTTGGAGAGTGATTATGCCCTTATGCTGCTGCAGTAAGTAGTTATCATCTCATGCATAGGGTGACTGGAGGTGCATATTGTGACAAGGAAAGGAAAAGTTAACAACTTGGAGGAGATCTTCTACGAGATCAACTGCCACTTATGGTTGTAATCTCCTTCAATTTTTATTAATGAAAAAAATTCTCTGTTTTCTTGTATGTGATGTTGACTCATATATTTCAATACCATTTTGATCTATTTAATAGAGTATTTAGATAATATTGCACTGTTACACATCATTTTTTCACCATGACAGTTGATAGTCAAAATGGATTTATCACCATCCATACATATGTTCTGGTATACTCCCTTGCAAGCCAAACATTCATATTCCTTGACCAAGTCATGAATTCTAGGTAAAATGGCTCTTTAACCTCTTAAATATGACTTGCACACTTTTCCTAGTCATTTGTTGTGCATGCACTATTATTGCCAAGAATCCTTGCATAGTTATCCTCTCTGTTTTCCATTAAAAATTGCGCAATTGATTCAAAGTAAAGTATAAAATAAAATTAAGTTCTAGAAGCATAGTTGGGTGCATATATCCCAACTAGAAGCCTCTGAGTCATATTAGTTTGAGACAAACCCCTCTAAACATGGAGCTAATTCCCTTGGATCATGCAACCCAAATCCCATCATTTGTGGATCTCAACCATCTTTGGTGGATCTGAACCCTCCTCGGTTTCTCCTATAAATTGAGGTGAGACTTTAGAGTTAGGGGAGCTCATTGGTGATAGTCTTATGCTGGTAATTTTGAATTGGAAATCTTGTTAGCCAAGGAGGATTATTGGAGGCATTTGGGAGGAACCTTTATGACATTAAGGCTTGATTATAAGATTTCTCTTTTATCCCTGAATAATACATTTGGATACTTTTTCTCATTGTATTGTTTTCTTGGAATTGTGAATGGTTTGTACTCATATATTCATTAAAACCAATTTAATTTCCTAATCTCGTTTATCATTAGGTTTGTAGAGACCAACCCTATAATTTACTAGATGAGTGCTAGGCTTTACATTTTTTTTTTACACAGTAATTAGGAAATGAAACCATAATCATACAAGTTTGAAACTCAGTAAAATTAAATCACGTATATCAAGTCCATAAATTTAACTTCATAACACATACATATATTTAGCTTGATTATCGGCACAATGAAATCATCATAATTAAAAACAATATAACTAACACATGTACTGTTCACCCTTAGACGAGAACCAAACTTGACTTGCTGCTACTTGAGTCCCTTTGTTGTCGTCTACCTCCAAGCCTGAATGTTGTCATGCTTAATCTGAATGTAATGACCCACCGGTTGACCTCCCAGCCTACTCCTTGGGTACTCTCCTTCCCTGCAAACCCTCGAGCTACAATGGGGTTTTACAATGAAGGAATGTGCTAGCTGATATAGGTGAGCCCCTCTTGGCTCAAGAGTCCCCTCTCTATAGAGAACATGCATATCCATAAATGCTATCATCATCATAGTATCAATAAAGACATGCATAACCATCACATCCACTAATAATAGAGTCATGTGTCCAGATCCTCAACCTGAGGTCCTCAAAGAATAATGTGCGGGCCTTAGGGCTAAATAATGTTAAAATTCATATCATTGTCAGTCAACTAGAGTAGGGCACTACATACACCCCCTCTTAATAGTGGACTTCGTCTCGAAGTCCTTGGAATAGATAAGGAAAACGATGATGCATCTCTTTGACATCCTCCCAAGTGGTTGAACTAGGACCATAATTGTCCCACTGGACCTTAACCTAGTCCAATAATTGTCGTCTAAGTTGCAAAGTTCGCTGGTCCAATATGCGAACTAGTTCGACCATCATCTTGCCCTCATCTGAAACCTGCAAGTGATCTAAGTCAATAACATGTGATGGATCTGAAATATAATGATGCAAAACAGAAACATGAAACACATCATGAATACGTGCTAGGGATGGAGGTAATGCAAGTCTATATGCTACTGGCCCTTTTCTTTCTAAAACTTCAAAAGGTCCCACAAACTGTGGAGACAATTTTTCTCCCTTTCCAAATCTTATAGAGCTCTTTTGGGGCCTTACTGTCAGGAACACCCTATCTCCCACTTCATAACTTCGGTCTATTCGATGAGAGTCAGCATAACTCTTTTTTTGATCTTGTGCTTCTTTTAGCCTCCCTTTAATCATAGTCATTTGCTCTTCCATCTCTTGCACCACTTCTGGCCCTATTAATACTCGGTCCTCTAGTCGGTCCCAACCTAGAGGTGTTCTGCATGATCTTCCATACAAGAAATCAAATGGTGCCATCTTGAAGGAACTTTGATAGTTGTTATTGTAAGCAAATTCCACCAAAGGTAAAAACTCCTCCCATTTCTTTTATTGGTCCATCATATACATTTGTAGCATGTCTTCGAGGATTTGATTAGTCCTCTCTGTCTGACCATCTGTCTCAGGGTGGTATGCAGTGCTGAAGTTCAATTGGGTTCCCAAGGCTTCTTGGAATCTGGTCCAAAACCTTCCTGTAAACACTACTCCCCTATCTGATATGATCTTCCTAGGAACTCCATGTAATCTTACAATATCATCAATAAAAACTCTTGCTATCTCTGGTGCCTTATATGTAGTCTTAACTGGTATAAAATGGGCACTCTTGGTCAATGTGTCCACCACTACAAATATGGAATCATGTCATCTTGAGGTCATTGGTAGTCCCACAATGAAGTCCATTGATATAACTTCCCATTTAGATTCTGGTATCTCATAGGGTTGCAATAACCCTGCTGGATGTTTGTGTTCAGCTTTTACTCGCTGACACTCTAAGCATCTTGCTACAAAGTTTACAATGTCCTTCTTCATTTCTTTCCAAAATAAAAGAGGTTTCAGGTCTGCACTCATCTTCTTAACACTAGGGTGTGCCATGTATATTGTACGATGTGCTTCATTCAAGATCAACTGGCGTATATCTTCATTCGGTAGCACGTATATCCTTCCCCGGAATCATAGAAGTCCATCACAATCAAGGGAGTATTCTTCATATTTTGGGATTATCATTTCGTCCTCCCTCAAACTCTTGCTAACCTCCTTGTTCCGGGTGTCCTCAAATTACAAGTTAAGCAACTTCTCCCTCAAATTTGTCTTTAAGGGAATCACTGAAAATATTCGAGGCCTCCTACTTAAAGCATCAACCACCCTATTTAATATTCCTTTTATGTAAGTAATATCAAAATCATATTCACTGATCAACTCAGACCATCTTCTTTGCCTTTCATTTATGTGGTCTTGAGTGAATATGTATTATAGCCCACAATGGTCAGTTCTAAGTTCAAACTTACTTCCTAGAAGGTAGTGTCTCCAAATCTTTAGTGCATAAACAATAGCTGCCATTTCTAGGTCATGGGTTGTGTAGTTCTCTTCGTGGGTTCTAATTTTTCTTGATGCATATGCTATTAGTCTTCCTTCCTGCATCAATACACAACCCAACCCTTGCTTGGAGGCATCAGTGCAAACCAAAAATTCTTGTTCCATATCTGGCACTTTCAAAATTCGTGCCGTCGTTAATAATACCTTCAACCTTTGGAATGCCTCTTCACATTTTTCAGTCCAAGTGAATTTCTTGTTCTTTCTTTGGAGCTCAGTAATGGGGCTTGCTACCCTCGAAAACCCTTTGACAAATCTACGATAATACCCTGCCATGCCCATGAAACTTCGTATTTCATGAACATTGGTTGGTGCTGGCCATTCCATGATGGCCTCTATATTTGTCGGGTCTACCGCGATACCATCCCCAGATATAATTTGCCCAAGATAATGAATCTTTTATTGGTAAAAGTAACACTTTGACATTTTTCCATATAATTTGTTTTCTCTAAGACATTGACGAACTATCCTCAAGTGTTTTTCATGATCTTCTGGGGTCTTTGAGTAGATCAAAATTTCATCGATAAATACTTGTACAAACTTGTCTAAGTAATCCCGGAATATCCCATTCATCAAACTCATGAAAACACGCGGGGCATTTGTCAGTACAAAGGGTAAAACTACAAATTCATAATGCCCAAATCTTGTCTTAAAGGCTGTCTTCGGGATATCTTCTTCCTTGATTCTTAATTGATGATATCCTGACCTGAAATCTATCTTTGAAAACACAGTTTCCCCCTTCATTTGATCAAACTAGTCATCTATCCTAGGTAAAGGATATTGATTCTTTATTGTCACTTTGTTCAACTGGCGATAGTCAATGCATAGTCGCCAAGACCCATCCTTCTTCTTAACGAAAATCATGGGAGCTCCCCACGGAGATATGCTGGGTCATATGAACCCCAAGTCCAACAATTCCTTTAATTGTATTTTCAATTCCTTTAGTTATGGAGCTGACATACGATAAGGTGTCTTTGCAATAGGCTCAGTGCCTGGTTTAACGTCGATGGTGAAATAAATTTCCCTTTTTGGGGGTAGGCCAGGTAATTCTTTAGGAAATACATCCTTGAATTCAACAAGAATTAGATGTTTATCAAAGTTTTCAGAATCACCATTATCATTTAGAGCCAACACCGTGAAAATTTGATACCTCTTTCTTCTATATTTCATTAGTTACATGGAGGAGATGAACCTTAGGGATACCCCTCGGTTCTTTCCCCTCGATGATCTTCTTTTTCCATCATCATCTGTGAAATATAGTACCTTGTCTTTGCAATCTAGGAGTGCCTCATGTCGCTCCAACCAATCCATTCCTATATCTACGTCATAGACTCCTAATATTGTAGAATACAAGGATACCTTGGTTTTACATACACCCAGGTCCACCTCACAATCCCTTACCATATTTCCTACATTTATTTTCATACCACATGCCATTTCTACATGTCTAAAATCATGTTGAGCAATTGATTTGTGTTTAATCCTTGATAATGCATTTAAAGAAATAAAAGAATCATTAGCTCCTAGATCTATTAAAATGAAAAAACTCATACCATCAATATTACATGTGGTTTCCAACACAGTGGACTGGTGTTTGACCTGACGATTGTTCACTGTTGCATGGATGCGATGAGCCTTCCCCAGGTCCCCCACCGTAGCTGCTTTCTGAGTTGAGTTGGTATTACCTGTCTTTTGAGGGCAATCCATCTCGTAGTGAGCACCTCCACAAGTCCAACACCCCCTCTTAGGAGCTTGGCTTTTATTATTGACTGAACTGGGAGTTGGCCTTGAAATCTGTTGGAAAGAGCCAGACTGTTGGGATCGATGCTGAGGTGGTGTGACTTGGTGTTGTCGCATAAGACGATGATGTTGTTGTTGACAAGCTTGTTGAGGTACCCTATGCAGCTGCTGAGTTGGATGCCTATATGGTGTTCCAGTAGACCACTTTTGATGATTGAGCATAGGACCCCTTTGAAAATTTCTACATTCCATACTATTTCCATTGTTTACTCCTGATCCTGCAGGCTTGTTTGTCTTACTAGGTCCACTATTCATGATCTCCTCCTCTGCGATAGTTGCTCGTTGAACTTCCTCGTGCAAGGTGTGAGGCTTTAAGATCCTAAACTTAGCCTGGATGTTACCATTTAATCCATACACAAATTTGTTCACCTTGAGTCTTTGTATGTTTAAGTGAGGGGCATAACGGAGTAATTCCATGAAACGAGCCTCATACTCTGGTACTGAGCGACTCCCTTGCTTTAATGCATTGAATTCATTTAATTTCCTCTCAAGAAATTCCTCTAATAGGTAGCGTTCTCTAAACTTTTCTTCAAACAATTCTCAAGTTACTGGTGAGATATCCATCCCCAATTGGGGTAATAAGGTCTTCCACCAAAGTAGTGAGTTTCCCTTTAGCTGGAATATACCCATCTTGGCCTTCATGTTTGAGGTATACTCTCTCAGGGTAAAGCACATAGCCATGTTTTCTAACCATCCCTCTGCAGATTGACCATCTGTGGACCCCCAAAACTCTGGAAATTTTACCTTTTCCAAATCTCGACGTGCATCATTTCTTGTAGTGTTTCGGGGTGCTTCATTTTGTATGACTGGTGCTCCATGATCTCGTTCTAGGTGGTTTATTAATGCCTCAGACATGTGCTGGAATGATTTCATTAAGTTTAACACTTCTCCTGCTGGTATTTGTTCTTGTGTTGAGATGTTTTCCTCATCATTGGGTGGGGTGGCAGGAGTTGGCTGTTGTGGTGGCACCACGTTGCGCCCTCTAGTTGCCCCACTCCTTCTTGTACTTCTTCTAACTATGGTTCACCAACGAATCCTGCCAAAATTTAACACGATTTTCCTTGAATATTTGTTTTATGTTTAAACATGAAATATATATATATATATATATATATATATATATATAGTTAAATATCCATCATTTAGATAATTTAGGAATTATCTTTTAACATAATTACATTTAAAATTTTAGATTACACAACATAAAAGTATTGCAGAAAATAAAATATTGAAAACTGAGAAATTCTAGCACACACAAGAATTTTGACACAGTTTTTTTTTTTTTTGGGACAATTGTCCCCGGAAAAACATTCAATGTTCTTGCATTGACACCATATTTAATCTCATTAGAAACTTGCCATTCATGAATTACCCTCATGTGATATGGGTTATAGAGGAAATATTTTGAATATGTGGTAAATGTTGAAAAATGACATTTCATAAAGTGATGCATTGTGAAGGAACATGGAAAGTAGTTGACATGGACGCGATGAGGGACACATGACTAACAATGAATGTGCCATGTCAACAAAATCAAGGCATTATATACATGCAACAATCATATCTTTCCATGTGACATCGAGGGTCAGTGAATGTGGCTTGGTAAAATTGTGTGGTGATTCGAAAATATGCCACCTATGATATTTCACAACCTACACAAAAGATTTTTTATCTAAAATCCCAAATATTTTATCTTTAAAACTTCAAATGGAATTTCAATATGAGAAATACCACTTTTTTATGGTTTTAAGTTACTTAAATGAAATGTAATGATATTTTAATGTCCACGAAACTAAAAATATTCTATGGGACTGTTGGCAATATGATGCTGAGTGTTGTCCTTGCTGGCAACCCACTTGATGAAGATGATGGCAACCTACTTAATGAAGTTGTTCTTGATGAGCTTGTAAATGATATACATCTGATGTATCTACAATCAGTATAGAAGGTGCAAAAGAAAGAATTTCTAGAATGGGCCAGAACAGTGAAGAAAAGTGTATGTCACAAGGAATACGTGAGTTTGTCTAGGGGAAGTCGCGTATGCATGCGGGAAATAACGTACCAAGTCGCGTATGCTCAATTGCGCTCTAAAAATGTAAAACCAGGGGTTACTACCATGGTATTGACCCATTGTATTGAGTGCTGGAATGTCTATTTGATCCCGTCCAGGAATACCATCGGAAGTGATGTGGTTTTGACTCATGGTATTGATGAAGGCCAAACCTATATAAGGAGAAGAAAATCATTGTGCATGTGTGTGCAAGTGTCTGGGCTTTAATGAATACTTCACTCTGAAGTATATCTGCATGGTTGAACTCTGCTCTTGATTGATAGATCTGAATCTATGATGCATCTATGAACATGGTGAAGGTTAAAGATCTCTAGATCTAGAAATGGTGAATCTCTTGGATGATCTGAAAAGAAGTGATGAAGACCTGGTGCAAATCTGCTGAAGAACTTGAAGAAATCTGGGTAAGTTCATAGATCTGATCTGTTGTGAAAATTTTATCTTTTACAGATCTATACGCAGGTTCAGTTTGTGAAAATAGCGTGTATACGCGGATCTGTTTCAATAAAGTCACGTATGGACAGTTAGGGTTATTTTGGTAAATGCACAGATGTATACGTGGGTTCACTTCATAAAAAGCACGTATATACGCGGGTCTGATTAAATAAAAGCACGTATGATATCTGATCTTATGGTTGCTCAAGGTTGAATGTGTTTCTTCATATTTATTCTGAAGTCTGGGTTATCTCTGATATTCTGGTTACAGTGGTTTCATTGTTCTGTTTGATGCATTGGGCAAAGGTCGTTTATTGACAAGTAAAGGGTTGTGTTGGAGCTGTTTGATCCAGTTTGAAAATTGATGAATGTGGTCTGTAGTGGATCTGAGGGTTGAAACCTTCAGTCTGAATGTAGAAGCTTTCTGCCAATAGAGGCTGGTGCTAATATCAGGGGGTAGTATCTCCCTTCCAGGTGAGGCTGGTAAACGAGAGCAGGGGGTTGTTGCTCCCTTCCAGGAGAGGCTGGTAAACGAGAGAAGGTTGTAGCCTTCTGCAGGTGGGTGCCTGCGTACTAGTATGAGTCTGCACTAGTACATATTGTAAGAAGTTTTCTTAATAATAAAAATTGAAGACAGAGACGACGGCAGCTTCGGTTTTCTCCCGAATTGGGTTTCCACCTAAAAATCCTGGTGTTCATGTGTGGATGCTTATGTGTGATGATTATTCTGTTCTTCCTGCACTTGTTTACTGTTTTCTAAATATCTGATGAATGAGTAATGCAATGATCTAAGTCAAGAACTAAATGCATAATTAGATCACTGGATATATGCGAGTTCTATAAAGGATATTCGCGTATATACGTGGGTTTGCTTCAGGAAAGTTGCGTATGGTTTTTAAGAAAGAAATATCAAAGTTTTATTGTCTACACTAAATACTGATTCACCCCCCCTCTCAGTATTTTTCCCAACAATTGGAATCAGAGCAGGTCCTTCTGAAAAAGCTTAACCGCTAGAAGGAAGATCAAGCAAGATGAGCTATCAAGATGGAACAACATCTATCAAGCCTCCACTCTTTAATGGAAGAAATTTAATCTTCTGGAAAATAAGGATGAGATCCTATCTTCAGTCTATGGGAGCAGATGTATGGGCCATTGTTTAACAAGGATATCAATATCTAGCTGCAATACCAATAGATCCGACTGAAAAGAAGAATTATGAAATAAATGCAAAGGCAGTCAATGCTCTAACGGGAAGTCTAACTGAATCAGAATTTGTCAAAGTTATGCAGCTGAATACAGCAAAGGAGATATGGGACAAAATCATTCTAAGTTATGAAGGTGATGTAAAGGTAAAAAGTGCAAAACTTCAAACTCTCAGAATTGAATATGAAAATTTAAAGATGCATAGTGATGAGAATATTGCCAGTTTCTTTTTACGTCTTGATGATGTTGTAAATCGTATGAGAAATCTAGGAGAAACAATCATGAAATCTACTATGGTTGAGAAAATCTTAAGATCGCTAACGGAAAAATTTGAATCGAAAGTCTCTGCTCTTGAAGAAAAACACGATCTTCAAACTCTTACTGTGCTGCAACTTCATGGCATATTGACTGCATATGAAATGAGGAGAGGAGGATTATCTGAAGTCAAAGAAGATGTTTTTAAAGCTTCTACAAAAGGGAAAGAAGTTCAAAAACCAGAAGGATCAGGATATATCTCAGAAGAAGATGAGGCAAACTTTGTGAGAAGACTCCAACTAGGAACCGGAAGATTCAAAGGTAAGCTTCCTTTCAAATGTTTTGATTGTGGAAGAGTTGGTCATTATGCTGCAAAGTGTCCTTATAAAGAAACGTCTGCTAAAGGGAAAGAAGTAGCAAGAAGGAATAAGAACCGATCTAGCGCTAAGAAAATTTACTATACAAATGAAGACAGTGATGGGTTATCTGATAGTGAGGAAGAATGTGAACAAGATCTTAGACTTCTCATGGCATTTGAAAATAATTCTAGAGACGACAAGGATGATTTTATGGATGCTCTAGATGACAATGATTTTCTTGATCAAAACAATCAACTCAAAATATGCTTGGAAGAAAGTAAAATAATCATATAAACTCTAAAAAGGCAGAATGAAGAAGCAAAGAAACACAATGAGAAATTAGAATGTGAAGTAGTAAGTCTAAGAAAAGAACTTGAGAAAGTAAAGACTCTGAATCTTAGATTTGCTAAAGGATCTGAAACCTTAGATGAGATTATCAAGGTTCAACGTTCTCCTCTTATAAAGATAGGTCTTGGATATACCGGAGAATCTTCTCAGGCTTCAGCACCAAATTATCTAAAAGAAGTTTACTACATTCAGCCACTCAGCAAGGGAATAAAGAATCTTTACAGGTAAAGCATGATCATCACAATTCAAGGAACACTAACAGGGATATCTCTCAAAGAAGCAACAACCAACAGGTAAATTCAAATAGAAGATTTCATGATTGCAGAAATTTCTACTTCAATGGGCAATGTTTCTCATGTCACAATTTTGGTCATAAAGTTGTTCAATGTGTTGCATACAAAACCATCATGACAAGAGAAGAAAGAAAGAAAAGGATAGATACTAAACCAAAGAAGAACACCTATAACAACTTTTCTCCTCTTCAAAATGAAGTTGAATGTACTTATTGCAATAACTTTGGCCACGAAGAATCTGAATGCAGGAGCAAAGTCCAGCCAAAATAGCATTTTCCTTCAAGATCCAAAGTATGGAAAAATAAGGAATTACAGGTTGAAAATTGTGGGATAGCGTTATTTGCATAAGGTGAAGAAAATCAATGGTACATTGACAGTGGATGCTCAAGACACATGACAGGTGACAAAAGCAAACTCCTTGCATATAATGCTCTAGAAAAAGAAAAGAAAGTTACATTTGGAAATGATACTCCTGCTGTAATTAAAGGAAAAGGGTCTGTGTTTCTAAAATAAAAGGTGAAGGCTAATGATGTCATGTATGTGGATGGATTAAGGCATAACCTGTTAAGTGTAAGTCAAATGTGTGATCAAGGAACTGAAGTTGTCTTTAGTTCAAAAGAATGTGTGGTTCGTGATCTTGATACAGGTAAAACTATTATAAAAGGGAAAAGAACTCCAAGCAACCTGTATGTATTAAAGAACTACAAAGATCAATGTTACTTGAGCAAATCTTCAGAAAATTGGCTATGGCATAGAAGGCTGGGGCATCTGAGCTTCTCTCAAATCAACAAATCAAGCAGACTTCAAGTTGTTCGTGGTCTTCCCAATATTACTCTACCAGAAAGTATCATATGCAAATCTTGCCAATTCGGTAAGCAGACCAGAGTTCAATTTAATGCCAAATAAGGATCATCAAGTAAGCCTCTTGAACTCATTCATACTGACACATGTGGACCTATGAGGAAAAAGTCACCACGTGGGGAAGAATACTATATCTTATTTATTGATGATTTCTCTAGAATGTGTTGGATCGGGTTGATTAAACATAAAGATGAAGCATTTGAAAAATTTCAGATCTTCAAAGCATTGGTGGAAAATGAATTAGATCTAAAATCAAGTGTCTTAGATCTGATCGAGGAGGAGAATATACATCAAATGAATTCCTTGAATTTTGTGAAAAACATGGCATAAAAAGACAGTTCTCTGTAGCTGGCACTCCACAACAAAATGGCGTAGCAGAAAGAATGAATAGAACAATTCAACAAATGGCTAGAGCTATGCTTGATGATTCAAGAACTCCTGACATGTTCTGGGGAGAAGCAGAACATACAGCAGCAAACATTCTCAACAAGGCACATGTTCAGGTAAATAGTGACAAAACTACATATGAACTTTGGTATGGTAATTCTCCCTCTGTGAAGCATTTTAGAGTTTTTGGAAGTAAATGCTTTATCAAAAATAATGATGAAAAGCTTGGCAAGTTTGAACCTAGATCAGATGAAGGGATACTTCTTGGTTACTCATCTACAAGCAGAGCATACAAATGTTACAATAAAAGGCTTTGAAATATTGTTGAATGTATTGATGTTGTTATTGATGAGTCTCCTGCAGCTCCTAAAGAAGAAAAACAAACAACAGAAGAATATGATGGTGAATTTTGTCCTTCTACATCAAATAGAAATGATATAGACAGTGGATCCAATGAAGAACCTGAAGATGATTTATCTGAAAAGGCTCCATCCAGATATGTTCAAAAGAATCATCCTGAATCTCAAATTTTGGGAGACAAGGAATCAGGTGTACAAACAAGGAGGACTCTTATGGGATCTTCTAGTTATCTGGCATTTTTATCCACAATTGAACCACACAATGTCAATCATGCCAGCAAATATGAATGTTGGATTCAAGCCATGAATGAAGAGCTTGATCAAATTGAAAAGAATCAAACATGGGATTTGGTACCAAGACCACATGATAAAAATGTCATTGGAACTAAATGGATATTCAAGAACAAGTTAAATGAGAATGGGGATGTTATAAGAAACAAATCTAGACTGGTTTGCAAGGGGTATACTCAACAAGAAGGTATAGACTTTGAAGAAACTTTTGCTCCTGTAGCTAGACTTGAAGCCATAATAATGTTTCTTGCTTTTTCAAGTTTTCAACAAATCAAAGTTTATCAAATGGATGTTAAATCTGCTTTTCTCAATGGTGATCTAGAAGAAGAAGTGTATATAGAACAACCGGAAGGATTCATTTTGGGAAATGATGAAAATCTTGTTTGTAAACTTAAAAAGGCTATATATGGTCTCAAACAAGCTCCAAGGGCATGGTATTATCATCTTGACAAATATCTTCATCAACAAGGATTTTCAAAGGGGTCGGCTGATAGCAACCTATACACAAAAGTTGAAAATGATAAACTATTGATTGTGGTTGTATATTTTGATGATATCATTTTTGGGAGTAATGAAGAATCTATGAGTCAGAAATTTGCTTCTGTCATGCAGCAAGAATTTGAAATGTCCTTACTTGGAGAACTAACATTCTTTCTTGGCTTGCAAGTGAATCAAACTACGGATGGTATATTCTTATCACAAGCAAAATATATTAAGAAAATTATGAAGAAGTATGGCATGGAAGAATGAAAACCTGTAAGTACACCAATAATAACCGGATGTAATCTCAGTTCTCATGATGATTCTCCCGCGGTGAATCAACCAGAATACAGATCAATGATAGGAAGCCTACTTTATCTCACTGGGACTAGACCAGACATTATGCATGCAGTTGGGATTGTTGGATGATTCCAAGCTAATCCAAAAGAGTCTCACCTTCAAGCTGTCAAAAGAATATTCAAATATCTACAAGGAACTCAAGACTTTGGTCTATGGTATCCAAAGAATGCTGATCTTACTCTTCATGCTTACACTGATGCAGATTGGGCTGGAAGTTTTGATGATCGGAAAAGCACTAGTGGTGGTGCATTCTATATGGGACCCCGGTTAGTATCTTGGTTCAGCAAGAAGCAAAATTCTATTGCCTTATCTACAGCAGAAGCAGAATATGTGGCTGCCGCATCTTGTTGCACTCAACTCCTTTGGATGATGCAAACCTTGCAAGATTTTCAAATCAAATTTACACCTCCTATCTCCATTATGTGTGATAATACAAGTGCCATCAGTATCTCAAAGAATCCTATTATGCATTCAAAGACCAAGCACATTCCCATCAAGTATCACTTCTTACGTGAACAAGTGCTTGAACAAAAGGTGAAGTTGGAGTATGTTCCCTCCAAAGAACAAGTTGCTGATATCTTTACCAAACCTCTGCCCAGGGAAGCATTCGAATATCTAAGACAAAAGCTGGGAGTAGTCTCTGCCAGTCAGAAGAACAAATCTGCCTAAAATTAGAAGATTAAATTGGATACGCGGGTTTCCTGAATGGCAGTCGCGTATATACGCGAGTTCATACACAGAAAACTGCGTATGGTTGGTTGTTGACAAATTTTAGGGGTCAGCATTTCTCAGCACAGCTGCAGTACTGTTTGGTATCTCTGATGATGCTTCAGCTCTTATATTTTTGTTTCTTTCTTTGATATTGGGTGAATATGCCTTGATGATTTTCTGTTGAAAGTGTTTAGGATGCACAAGCTAAGGGGGAGTTTTGGTCACTTGGAAAGGATGCATTGGTTGTACAGTTTCAGGGGCAGCATTAGCCTTGCTGGGTGTAATGCATTTTTGGCAGTATGATGATTCTGAAATATGATCTCTCTCTTGAGGTCCTTTTGGTATTGGTTATAAAAGTCATATGTGTAATTTGATGAAAAGGCTATGACCTATGATGTAATTTGTAATATTCAGGCATGTAAAGGGCTTGTTCAGATTTGTAAACCCACTTGGTTGGGTAATTGAGTCAAAATGTGTAAACCCACGTGGTTGGGTACTTGGGTCACATATGTAAATCCACTTGGTTGGATCTTTGATGTAAGTATGAGTCCTTGGTGATAGGAAAGGTCATAGTGTCATGTATTTCATTAAATAATAGGTTTGAAGATTCAGCTTGAACTTGAGAAGAAAAACCTTGTGTTGGTTTGACCCGCCCTTTGCCCTTGATGTCAAAGGGGGAGAGTGGCATGGTGTTTGAATAAGGGGAGAGTAACGTGGTTTTTGTATAATGATTATAATCAATGTATCTATCTGTTCTGGTGCTCAAACTCCATCGTGGTTGCCATCAAGTCCAAAGGGGGAGATTGTTGGCAATATGATGCTGAGTGTTGTCCTTGCTGGCAACCCACTTGATGAAGATGATGGAAACCTACTTAATGAAGTTGTTCTTGATGAGCTTGTGAATGATATACATCTGATGTATCTACAATCAGTATAGAAGGTGCAGAAGAAAGAATTTCTAGAATGGGCCAGAACAGTGAAGAAAAGTGTATGTCACAAGGAATACGTGAGTTTGTCTAGGGGAGGTCGCGTATGCACGCGGGAAATAACGTACCAAGTCGCATATGCTCAATTGCGCTCTAAATATGTAAAACTAAGGGTTACTACCATGGTATTGACCCATTGTATTGAGCGCTGGAATGTCTATTTGATCCCGTCCAAGAATACCATCAGAAGTGATGTGGTTTTGACTCATGGTATTGATGAAGCCAAAATATATATAAGGAGAAGAAAATCATTGTGCATGTGTGTGCAAGTGTCTGGGATTTAATGAATACTTCACTCTGAAGTATATTTGCATGGTTGAACTCTGCTCTTGATTGATAGATCTGAATCTATGATGCATCTATGAACATGGTGAAGGTTAAAGATCTTTAGATCTAGAAATGGTGAATCTCTTGGATGATCTGAAAAGAAGTGATGAAGACCTGGTGAAAATCTGCTGAAGAACTTGAAGAAATCTGGGTAAGTTCATAGATCTAATATGTGCAAAGTTTATCTTTTACAGATCTATACGCAGGTTCAGTTCATGAAAAGCGCGTGTATACGTGGATTTGTTTCAATAAAGTCGCGTATGGACAGTTAGGGTTATTTTGGTAAATGCACAGATGTATACGCGGGTTCACTTCATAAAAAGCGCATATATACGCGGGTCTGATTAAATAAAAGCACGTATGATATCTGATCTTATGGTTGCTCAAGGTTGAATGTGTTTCTGCATATTTATTTTGAAGTCTGGGTTATCTCTGATATTCTGGTTACAGTGGTTTCACTGTTCTGTTTGATGCATTGGGCAAAGGTTGTTTATTGACAAGTAAAGGGTTGTGTTGGAGCTGTTTGATCCAGTTTGAAAATTGATGAAACGTGGTCTGCAGTGGATTTGAGGGTTGGAACCTTCACTCTGAACGTAGAAGCTTTCTTCCAGTAGAGGCTGGTGCTAATATCAGTGGGTAGTAGCTCCCTTCCGGGTGAGGCTGGTAAACGAGAGGAGGGGGTTGTTGATCCCTTCCAGGAGAGGCTGGTAAACGAGAGAAGGTTGTAGCCTTCTGCAGGTGGGTGCCTGCGTACTGGTATGAGTCTGCACCAGTACATGTTGTAAGAAGTTTTCTTAATAATAAAAATTGAAGACTAAGACGACGGCAGCGGTGGTTTTCTCCCGAATTGGGTTTCCACCTAAAAAACCCTGGTGTTCATGTGTGGTTGCTTATGTGTGATGATTATTCTGTTCTTCCTGCACTTGTTTACTGTTTTCTAAATATCTGATGAATGAGTAATGCAATGATCTAAGTCAAGAACTAAATGCATAATTAGATCACTGGATATACGCGAGTTCTGTAAAGGATATCCGCGTATATACGCGGGTTTGCTTCAGGAAAGTTGCATATGGTTTTTAAGAAAGAAATATCAAATTTTTATTATCTGCACTAAATACTGATTCACCCCCCCCCTCTCAGTATTTTTCCCAACAGGGACAACACGTTCATGCTTTTCACCTTTTGCAATTCAATTCTTTTCTTATTCAAGTTGAGAATGAGCTAGCCCAATCTTCTAACAATCCCCTCTTACAAACTTGGTAGACTAAATTTTATAAAAATTTTAATTTATTTGACAAAAATCTCAATCTTTATTATTTAAAAAAAAACACACAAAAACTTATGTAAACCAATCTTTAATCTACTTTATATAATAATGTTTTAACTTCAAAATAATATAACAACATTATAAAATACACCTTAACTACTTACCAACTCAGCTTAAAATAAACCCACCCTTTTAACTTTCAATAATCATATCATTGTAATCAAAATAAATTCACACTATACAACGTCCCCATCTCACAGTTGAACAAGTAAATAGTTTGGATGAGATAAATTAGAAAAATGAAATTAGGGTTTTGATTGTTTATTTTGCACGGAGTTGTATTTCTGAGCGGTTTGGATGAAATGACATAAACAAACGTATTGGGGGTTCTGGTCATTCATTTTGATCTTTTTCAAAATCTAGAAAGCTTCAGGGGAGATTTTGGACGTTTATTTTGATCTTTTGGACAATCAAGAAAGATTTATTGGATTCTTTTAAAATTAACAAAGCCTCAAGAAGTGAGCAAACAATCATTAAATCTTTAAATCTTCAATAGCAGAGAAATTAAGCGGAAGCAATAGAACTGATCTACAACGGCTAATTGGAGTTTTATTTTCTATTTTCTATTTAAGCTAAGTCTTATGGAGCTTTAGTTTCTATTTAAGCTTATTCCTAGATGGGGCACACATCGCTATCAGTTACGGTGTAGCACAAGCCCTGTCCACTATGCTCGAAGTTATGTATTGTCACTTCAGGAGACATGGAGCCCATGATTGACGTTACGTATTAGATACGCCGGGAGATCTGGAGTCCAAGATTGATATCAGGACGGAAACTGATGAATTTGAGGCTTTAGCCAATGTCATTAAGAAGACAGTGCAACATCCCGCATATCTCGCAGAAGCCTCTGTCAAAACAAATCCAGATTCTAACGCCCATGGTATAGCGCGTGCATACTAGATCATGGCCTCTGGTATGCTGGGTTATGCACCTTTATACTATAAATATGCATACATAGCTGTAGAAGGCTTCGTCCAGCGATGGAATGTAAAAAGGGCCTTGATTGGAGGCTCGAGTTGCTCTTCCACAATGAAAATCGAGCCACTAATACTTACAACCAATCACAAAAATGAATGCAGACTTAATTTGATAGTCAATTCGGCCTTTCCTTAAAACAAATTCGAGTTCCCATGGGCAACTAAATCTGGTTTCTCAGCATTGAATGCCGAGCAGCTTGTGACATGATCCACAACCTTCTTCGGCCACCACTGTTAATCGAATATGTTAGTGACATTCGTGCCATCAACCATGTACTTCGCTCCCAGCTAGCACATCTTATGTCGATGTAAGTGGACCAATACTTCATAAAATATTTTTCTGCGGCCCCAGATATTATTTTACGACCCCAATGTGATTCAACTCAAGCTTGATGACTCAATCCAGTATGAGAAAATGTGCTATGGTGGTGGTCGGCATTTTATTCATCCCTTGGTGGCAGAGAACTTAGACAGTCAGGCATAGTCTAAGTGATTGATTCGAAGGAGGGCAGGGAGGCATTGATTACCCACGAGAAAGGAAGCAGTAGCAGATGGCAATGAGGAACGTAGTCTCCAGCCGTATTAAAGTCGTTGGATTACACACCTTAATGCAGGTGACTTCCATCCACAGTGTCACAGGCAATTGGACGACGGGACAGGGTTCTCATGGCAATGTTACAACAAAGATATTTATTGGAAATAAGTCTAGAAATAAAGAAGTAGAAGCTGCCAGAAAGAGATTTGGGTCAAGAGACGAAGAGAACATGCTACTTAAGATAGGTTCTCATGGAAGTGTTCCAACAAAGACATTTATTGGAAATAAATCGAGAAATAAAGGAGTGGAAGCTGCAAGAAAGATATTTGAGCTAGGAGATGTAATAAACATGCTAAATGATATCGATTCATTGGTTCTAGTGATGGTTATGGATGGAGTAATAATGGTATAACAGAGTTTGATTTTTTTCATATAACCAAAACGTAATCAAGAAGGTTTCTAAGTCCACAAAGACTACGAAACTCATGGCTCACAAAAAAACAATACAAGGAAAACCTTAATACTTTATGGGCCTATAGGTCCTAGAGGTTGAACCTTTGCTCTGGTACCAAGTGTAGAGACCAACCCTATAATTTACTAGATGAGAGCTAGGCTTTACATAGATATTTTTTTTAACACAGTAACTAGGAAATGAAACCATAATTATACAAGTTTGAAACTCAGTAAAATTAAATCACGTATATCAAGTCCATAAATTTAACTTCATAACACATACATATATTTAACTTGATTATCGGCACAATGAAATCATCATAATTAAAAACAATATAACTAACACATGTATCGTTCACCCTTAGAATACCTCGTTTACTGAAGTTAATTGATAAGTCTCAGATTTGGTCCCCTAACTACCTCAATTTTCCTTTTAGATGAATATTCTTATGTTGGCTCTTGCCACATGGAAGTTCTCTAAATTTCTCAAATTTTAATTTATTAATCTTATTTTAATTCACCACCCTCTTCTCTTAATGAAGTTTTTAAAAAATATTTATAATTAACTCTATGTCCCTCTTTCCCCCTTTTGCCTAATTAAGTTACTTGTGTACATTATCCACTTAATATTTTATTTTAATCATGGAAAAGGTAGAGTTATCATGGTAAAATATTTTATCTCTTCCTATTCCTCCCTTACCCTAAGTTTTATTCTTGATTTAATTCCTTTGGTTCTAACATCCTATATCACTTGATATGAATTAGTTGGATTTTCATATATTGATTATATTTATTAGTTTCTTTAATGATGTCGAGGGTGTCAAGTTGTTCATGCCCTTCAAGAACTTCCATTCGAAGTTCCAAGGGTGCCATGCCTACGAATTTATTTCTGATACCAAGGGTGCCAAGTCGGTCGTGCCCTTCAAGAATTTCTCTTGAAATTCCAAGGGTGCCACACCACTTGCCCTTCAAGTATCCAGTGGTTACAAGGGGAAATTATATGTGCAACGCCAGAGACCCCTATCATCTCGTATGTTGCCCACTATAGTGAGACTAATGGTGCTGGGGATCAAGGAATCCACCTTGATGCGCGCCCCCCAGAAAATCCTCGTGAGCGAACCAAATTTGGGACCTGCCCTCACGACATCGTGATCTTCAAGGTGAAGGTATTTCGACCTTTCCAGCCTAAGTCACGATGGGAGTGCTAGCGGGTGAGATCAGGAACACTGTTCCACCCCTCCCATGTTGTTCCATCCAATTGTACAACCCCATCACCCATATGTGAGTCATTCGGCCAAGCAACTAACATGTTCCTGCAACCACTGACATATCATTAGAGTATATGTAATATATATAACAAGTTTCAAACTGAACTTAGAATTTCAAAGACAAAATATTAATTTCTATCAAACCAGATGTTATCCACTCATCATATGCGAGTGCCTCTGGTCGTTTCCTGTCATACTCAATAATCATCAGTAACAAAGTCCTCAGTGTTAGAAACATCAACATGGCCTAGTCATTCACATCATTGTTTATTTTGAATCAAAACTAATGTAAGTAGTTAACATATGGGACACATCCCTCATGTTTATCATAATCATAACATCAATGGTAAATTAACATATTCATCAAAGGCATTATCATCGTAACATCAATAGAAAACATATCTATCCATAAAATCTATCATCATCATGATATCAATAGAGAACTTGCATATCCATTAATGCTACAATCATATCAATAAAGAACATGCATATCCATAAATGCTATCATCATCATAGTATCAATAAAGACATACATAACCATCACATCCACTAATAATAGAGTCATGTGTCTGGATCCTCAACCTGAGGTCCTCAAAGAATAAAGTGCGGGTCTTAGGGCTAAATAATATTAAAATTCATATCACTGTCAATCAACTAGAGTAGGGCACTACAAGGTTGAGCTAGTTTTAGATTATTATTATGTTGTAGATGCCTTTGATCCTTTGTATCTTTGTGTTTGCAGGTTTCTTCAAAACATTGAGGAGATACATCAGGATAGAGTGTGGGATCTTCATCAGGCATTTCGTTTAAAAGGTAAGAGCATCATCCTCTTCTTTTAGCTTTAATAATCTGAATGAAGTTGGCTTAGGGAAAGAGATATTCTCATGTATGTTTTTTTCTAGTTCTCCACTAGGATTCTACGGAGATTGCTCTTGTCCGCAAGAGGGATTTATCTGGGTAACATGAATACATATCATATTTTCTTGGATTGTGTTATCTGACTGTGCAAGATCTAATTTTGGAAATTATAGTTGGAATTGGAGCTTCCTATTGGGCGGTATAAATGCAAGATTTACACCAACATTTAAATTGTCAATCCAAGTTGGTAATCTTAGAGGCATAGCACAGTAAATTGCAGAATATGACATCAGGGATCTGTCAAATAAAAATAAAGCTAGATTTATAAGATATTGTTGTGCTATACAACAACCCCCCATTTATTTTTTATAAATAGGTACCCTTTAGAAATAAATAGGAAATTCTTTTTATAATTTCCTAAAATAAAAAACTTAGAAAATAAATTTTCTATTTTTGCCTTAAAGTGTGTCGCATATTACATATTTTATTTCAAAAAAGAACCATAAAACGTAAAATATGAGAATTGTGAAATACGTTCAAAACCTCTCCGAAGATATAATTAAAAAAAAAAAAAAAAAACCTTGCAAAAAACCTCAATCATCGTTATAGTTGTTTTCCTTTTTGCATCACACTTTACTTAATCAATAAAGCTTTAAGAAGAAAATGATATAAGTTGCGATACCCACGGACCCGACAAACAAATAAACCAAGAAATATAAAATCTTTCGGCTATCACAGTCACTTCAATGTTTTCGCAGTTTGCATTGCGCGCAACTTATAATATACACTCAAACGTTATCCCATACAAGTTGCGATCTGCGATTTGCGCAGATCGCATTTCGTAGCCTTTAAGAGTCAAGTATCACGAAATATTATAAGGAATGATTGCGATTTGAGTAGTTAATGAATTCAGCATGTGAAACAGCTTGTGTCATATCAAATGGAATTTAAGATCTTAACGGCTTTAAAACGATTGATAGATCTTACGTGTGAGGCCATGTGAAATATTAAATTAGAAATTATGAAAGATGATTGATAGATTGATATCTTCTCACATGTGTTTGAATTAAATGATTGATTTAATCTTGTGATACTCCTTACGTGTTAAATTCACTTTGCTCTCAGGAAACCAATTAACGGGTTGAAGAAGATCAAAATGAGAAAAAGGGGCAAAGAAATTTCTCAAACGTCGTCCACAGAAGACACAGATATGTCTCCATTATTTTCAAATACCGTCTGCAACCAATACTACGACAGTTTGACATGGGAGGCAATGTATAAACTTTTCGAAGATGAAGGACCAAGGGTGATAAATAAAGTATCTACAACAGGCATTGCTTCTACCTCTGATGCAACCCTTTTTGACGTTGCATGCTCATACATTCATAGGATAACTGCAAGACCAAAGATTATTCCTTATACAGATATGGTTAAGTGGGCAATTAACCACTTAAACATTGAAGATATAATGTTCAAAATTTCGAGAGGAGAAACTATAGGTTCTTTCAAAGCAGAGGATTTAGCAGCAATGTATCATCTACCAACCCCGTAGCAGAAATACAACAATAAATATGTGCAAAAATTCAAAGGAGAACATCCAGATATTATCAAATTCTGAGAGTGCAAGCTTCTGTGATCCATAACATATTAGATTATAAATCTTCCGGGAAATCACATGAGAATTTTAGGAACGACGTTTTTCGAACTACCAAATCTAGTTCATCATCAGGATAATGAAGATTGGCTGACCAGAAAACCCATTTAAATGGGTTTTTATGGTCAGCCTATCTTCATTATCCTGATGATGAACTACAGTTGGTAGTTTGAAACACTTCGTTCCTAAAATTCTCATGTGATTTCCCGGAAGATTTATAATCTAATTATCAAAGTCATCCATGAATGGAAGGCCAATGAAGGGAAATTGAAGCAAGATAAGTCTGGTACGTACCCAATTGCATGAATTCCTAATCCTTATTGTTATTCTGCTGGTATGTTATGTAGAATATTTTCCAAGCCTGATAGCACTAGATTTTCAAGAAATTGGGTTCCCCTAATCGACGCAATCGTTAATTCATCTATCTTAAATTGGGTAGAAATTTTATCCAATTACCTAGCCAAGCATATAACTAAATATATGAATAAAAGAAGTGTTTCATTTAGAGAAATACCTCCTTTTTATATTTTTGCCTATGTCATGGATGCTATCAGTTTTACTTCTAAACTTCCTACCATGGGTTGGAAATGGACTACGAAGGACCCTACCCCGATTCACATCTACCACAGAGAACTCTGGGATTTAGTGTTCCACTTACATTTCAATAAAATATGTTATGGAGTCATATTGTCCATACATCAGATGATTTTCAACAAAAGAGCTCCTAGGGTTTCTGAAGAAGCCAATGTATATATTCTTCCAATAGCTAGATGGTTTGCCGAAGAAAATTTTACATACATTAGAGCATTTGGGAGTTGTGCTTCTCCCCATGTTTTACCTTACTATGTTCCCAATAAATTACTTGCAAAAGAAATAGCCTATCAGCTTATCAATGGTGTCACGAAGCAATTGAAGGATGGTAAAAAGGCTATTTGGCCTAATTTCCCTCTACAGTGCGGCACCTTTTCTCTGGTTAATATCGACCATACTTACAAAGAGGTTGCAAAGATTCAGTTATTGAAATTGGCATTTATGCCAGGAAGATTATATGATCCCAATGATGTGATTAAAAATTACATCGCAGATCTTAAAATGAAGCCTTTTGTAAAGGAAGAAGATGGATTTGATGACCTCTTCCAGGGCATGGAAAATTTCTCTGATATTACCAAGTACGTTTCTAGTCAACTAAGTCAAGAGGATGTTGAAGCTTTTCAAGCATACAGAAACAAGAGACTAGAAAACATTCCTTTAAATTTGATGACTATTAAAGATGAAAAACATACTCCAAGTGTTAGTCTGGATGATGAAATGAAAGATATATCTAAAGATGAATCAGGTCAATCACAACAGCAGTCTGATAATTCATATCACTCTGAAAATGAATCTGAATCTATGAAATCAAACTCGGAAAAGACAATCGACCAAGTTATTCAAGAGATAGAAATTCTGGAGGAAACAAGAAATAATGGAACAGAATCAAATTCTGAAACAGTTCTACGCAGTCATAGCATGCTAGATCAGTCCAAGTCATCATAAGCAAAAGATCTTATTAATGAATGGGAAGAATTTTCCGAAGCAATAAAGACTCCCAAAGAAAATCCCAATACTGATCAAGAAACAAGTTTCCAAACACCAGAACCTTCACAGAAAATAGTTGAGATTGTCAATCCACTACAAAGAGTTCTAGCAATGCATGATAAAGAAATCATACCGGCCTACCCTATAGATCATATAGTTTTACATATTGAAGATATTGTTGAAGTTTGCAACAAGAAACAGTGAAGGAGGCATCCTGAAACATCATCCTTGATCCTAGTTGGAAAATAATCACCTAAACTAGGTGGGCCCCACACAGGCTATTTTTAGGTGTATGTCTATTTTTAGACATGGTTAGCATATTCTATAAGTTGCAGGATGCTATTTGTAGATGGTTGGTCAAATGTGAAAAATAGATGAAATTCTAGTTTTAGAATATTGGGCTAAGTCTATTTATAGATCGTCGATCTAAAAATAGATGCATGTCGATTATTATTAGCTCTTAATAATAATCAAACTCTAAACGTCAACTTATTCTCTTGGAGCAATTAATTTCAGTATACAGATTTTTCAAATCAGTGGGTTGAAGGAATTACGCAATTCCTAAGGGTTTACTAGAGTTCATGCATGGAGGACTCAGTTAGAACTGAAGTGGAAAAGTTATGACAGAGTTGGAAGAGTAGTTCATGGAGTTGTATTTAGTTTAACTCAGTTAGACTCAGTTGAGCTAGTTGTATCTAATCTAATTAAATGATACACTAGTGAGAGTGGAGTGAATTAATTAGTTAATTAATTCAAAAATAATAACTCATTAATCAACTGAACAATACAACAGTTAACTACAGTGCATGTCAGATCCAGTGGAGACCGAGTGTAGAGATAGGTGAAAGGGTGAGATAGACTATATGTTGTGACCATAGTGATGCATGAATTGCATATAAATATACATTGGAGTTGCCAATGATAATAATGCAGTTAAGGAGAGTGGGATTACATCGAATTGGTCTTTGTAATCAGCTTGGATTGCACAGTGAAGGCAGGCTAGCAGGAGGGCAGAGATTGGTGCATGGATTTGCAGATTTCTTCTATGTTAGTGTGTGACGATTGATTGCACTGAGAGCTTGATGTACTAAGCTTTGTATGAGATTGTTACATGATCTCCATGATACACAATATATGATAGTTGGGGTTTTTAGCTTTAGGCTTTCGCGTTAAACAACTGTGTTATGTGCGATTGTTTTTATTTATGCTTCACATGTGTGTGCGATTAAATTTCCGCAAGAATTATAGTGGAAGGATTCTGTATTTTGTAAGAAGATAAATATTGTGAGATCAGGAGATTCTACATATATTCCTTCATTAGATATTTTCTACAGTCCCAGTGACAAGGTTGTAGTTAAAAGAAACAAAAGAAGAAGGATTGATGAAACAACTCCAAAACCAACATATGAATCAGTTGATGTACTATGGAAAGATTCCTCAGATGATACCATTAAACATCTAACCAAATTATCACAATATGCAGGGGCATATGCTACCGCAACTATTGATAAAGCTACTGAGGTTAGAGTATTGTTGAAACAAAAGGAAGCCAAAGTACAAGAATTAGAATAATTGTTGAATGAAGAGAAAGCCAAATCCATTGAGAAAATCAAAATAAGCACAACCCAATTTCATGAAGATATTGAAAGCCTCAAATTGAAGTATCAGAAAGAGCTTAATGAAAAGCAAGCACATATGGAAATGAAAATGGCTGAGTTACAGAGTCAACCACAATTAGAACAATTTATCAAAGAAGCACTTGATGTAAACACCATGCTAAAGAAAGAACAAGAAATTTTTTGTCAACAAGCTTCCATGATTAATTCTTATTGTGATTCCATTAAAATAATGATTCAGCAAATAGCAATTCAGAAACTAGAATGTGAAAGACTTGAAAATAAAATCGAAGAACACATTCAGTGGCAAATTTCAGATACAGGAAAGCAAGCTAATCTACCACAAATAGATAAGCTTCACAAAGAATTGTTATTCACAGAATGGGGAGCACAAATTAATCAAGCAGAGAAAGCAGAGTCCAAGACGTCCAAGAAATCAAATGAGATTATTCATTTTATAAGTGAGCAATTGTTTAAGACATAAATTCTTGAGGAAAACACGTCTGATGTGTTTTCGGGAACAAGAGAAGTAGAAATAAAGTGGAGATAGAGAGCAGATACACAAGAGGAAATGATCAAAAAAATTAATAAGTTTGATCAGGAAAATTACTAGAATTTTCTGATCAAACCTTACCATCAACATCAAACTCTTCAGTCTCTTACAGATTCAGCAAAAAGATCTTAGTCAATAATCTCAAATGCTATTTTCAACGGACAGATTTGATCACAAATATCACACCCAGCTCAAATCAAAGCGATGTTAGATATTTGTCAACTTCGTGATCACATTCAGAAAGAAGAGCATGATTCACAAAATCTAGGTTTGTTAGTTTAAATTCCTAGATTGTTGTTTAAGTTAAGATTTTAGAGGAAGTTTATTTGAAACATCCTCTACATTTTTGTAATAATTTAATTTTAGTTTATAGTTAGTTTAGTATTTAAACCCTTCTCATGCATTTAGATAAGGGTCCAGAAATTTGTCAAAAAACATTTGCAAAGAATGCACTACTGTAAGTTTGTGAGTGCTTTGATGAATTAATGGAACATATTCTGTTATCTTTTAGCAATTAAAGCTATCTAACTGATGTTGCACTACTGTACTCTTTAAATCACTTGAAAGTGGGAAGAAACAGATTCATTGCTGTCAATTTACAAAGTAGAACTTCATGCATATGGTACTTCTATTCACTTGTGTTAAGTCTTATCTCTTAAATTGATAGTTATTTTTTTATTGCATTATATATTTGAAAGGTTATCATATATAAATATTACATGCACTTCTGTTCTAATATTTAGCTATGGTTTCTTATTGAATATGCAATCACATTGGAAAATGCAATATGTTTTACACAATTATTCTATGCAAAATATTTTGTTAGAAGAATCATTTTACATAATTTTCATCTCTTTCGACTGTTAAATGATCTATATTACTAATAGTTGAAGGATATCATTTTAGATCGCATAAAGGAACAACACCCCGGGTATATATTAGATCAATTACTTAGATAGATGCATATAGATTAAAAATCATTATCCATTTTCATGTTATATTCACAAACACCCTCATAAAACATCCTTATTGGGAAACTGGTCCCATTATCCCTAGTCGGATCCAGTATACCAAACAGAAAAGGAGTTGGTTTAAGGTCCAGAACGGGTGGTTTTCCCCCATTTTTTGGCCACAGAATTGAGATCTTATCCCATTCATCTCCATTTCCTCCAGTCATTTCCACAAATTTCATTCCAACAGTTGGTATCACTTTCACTAGTTCCAATAATCAAAATACTGGTCCTAGTAACCAACCTATTTCATCATCAATTCATAATCAACCCATTCACAATCCAATGGCAGGATAAGTCCCTCCACCAAATGTAAACCCATGGAGTAATCCAGGGGCTGTAAATATGCCTCCTCCTCTTCACGCTTTACCTAAAAATCCTGAAAGATGGCTACCAAAATTTAACCATGATGATGGTCTTCCTGTAGAAGAACATGTTCATAATTTTATGTTAGATGTCAACTTAAATGCAGTAGTTGAGGAATATTGTGTTGTATGATTATTTATATATACTTTAAAGGGATCTGTAGGATCTTGGTATTTTTCATTACCTACTCACTCCATAACTAATTGGAATATGTTTGAAGAACAATTTCTGGCTAAATTTGGAGATGACATAAGTACAACAACTCTAATCAATGATCTTTCAAATCTTAAAGCTAAAACAGGTGAGAAGATAAAAGATTTCAACTCAAGGTTTAATAAATTACTCAATAAAATTCTTGTTACTGCAGTTCTAGGTACAAAAGTTCAAATTGAGTGGTATATTTCATCACTTCCATCTAATATAGCTATTTTTGTTGATAGAGCAAAACTAGAAACTCTTGCAGAAAATATGAAAGAATGTCTATCTGTTGAAAAACGAATAACTTCTCTTGAGAAAAATAATTATCAGGAAGATCGTAAATCAAAGAAAATATGTTTCAAAGATGATTCTAAAAAAAAAACACCAAAAGATCCATTCGATCTAGAAGGTCTTCAAAAAGTTTTGAAAACCATGACCAATGAAATGGTAGACATCAAGAAAAAGGTTGCTGAAAATTCGAATTCAAAAAAGGTTTTCAGAAATTTCAAACAAAAACAAACTTCTAGTTCTCAACCTCCGAATAGTATATCGAATGTTGAATCAGATCAAGATGACGAAGAAGAACAATTAGAAGAATAAGAAGATGATGAAGAAGAAGAAGTTTAACTTAATGGAATGTGGGATTTTATCCTATTAAATGTAGAATAACTTGAAGCTTTGCGTGTTGGCACACGTAGCAAAAAGAACACTGAAACAACATTGTCTAGTCAATAGCAAAATATTTCTACTCCTACTAAAAACAAATCAACAAAAAAGAAATCTAATTCAAAAGCTACGCAAACAAGTCCAATTACAATAGATTCTTCACCTATATCTAAAACAATTGTTATCTCAGATATTATTGAATATAATATAGTTGAAGATATGAAGAAGACTAGAGAAAATATTTCGATTCATGAGATTACCCAATTGAAGCAAAAACAACAAATCCTACTCAGAGAATTAAAATTTATTCCTGCTTCAAATTTACCTACTCTCGTTATAGTGCAAGCTGCCAATGAAACAGGTAGACCACCTTCTCCTTTAGAAAAAATAGATGCTTCAGATTTAATCATGATAGGTGATCGATCCATCTCTCATACTCCCCCATTTCTCTTAACCTATGAAATCTATAACAAAAATGTTCATAATTGTTTGATAGATTCAGGGGCTTCTTTGAATATAATGCCAATATCAGTTTGCGCTAAATTGAACATTACTCCTTAGATTTCTCCATTTCATATAGTACAACTTGATAGAACTAGAGTAGAATTATTAGGAGAATTGAAATCTGTTACAATTAGATTATCATCAAATCCAAAAGTTGTTCAGATAATTGATATTTTGATTGCAAACATTCCCGAATTCTATGGTTTAATTTTAAGTCATGATTGGTCTGAGAAAATTCATGGATATTTTTCCACGGACTGGTCACATATGTGGTTACCACATAATGGAAAGCCCAATTAAATTCGAATTGATCGTGAAAAGTTTATGAAACACAAAGTGACTGATCTTGAGGAGATTAATGAACCAGTAGCTTTCAATAATATAATTATTGGAAACTATTCTACACAATCTTTTTAGGAAACTTCAATGCTCCAACATCTCCTTTCTTTGATAATGCGGTTGTATCTCAAATCGAGAATTTTTCCCAACCAGATAACTCTAGATGTATCAATTTTTCAGATAAAGAATTAGTTGATTCTTTGTTTTGGACACTTTATTTTGATGGTTCTAAATCTGAAGATGGTGCAGGTGTGGGTTGCATTTTAATAAACCTAGAAGGCGAAAATACTATGTTAGCCTGTCGATTAGAATTTGATTGTATCAATAATGTAGCTGAGTATGAAGCATTAGTTCAAGGATTATTAAAAGCTGTCAATTTAAATATCTGATATTTGAAGGTTTTAGGAGATTCAAAAATCATAGTTAGGCAAGTGAGAGATACTATCCATTGTAATTCTGGATGTTTAAAACATTATCAATCAATAGTCCAAGAATTAACTATTCACTTTCTTGCATTCAATATTTATTCAATAATGACTCAGATATCATAGATTTTTTAACATCTATTTTTGATAACATTACCAATTGGAGAGTATTCAATAATGACTCAGATATCATAGATTTTTTAACATCTGAAGAACCTTATGATAATCAAATCATGGATGAAAATGAACATGACTCTCAAATTAGGAAAGAACAAGATGAAAATTCTATTCTGAAATCTGTTGTCAAGTTAGAAGACCTATATGACTTAAAGGATAGATTTAAAAGAGTAACTAACTCAAAAGTACAAAGTTTTGCCTTAAGATTTGAGTTAGTTAATCTAGGAAATGAAGAAAAACCTCAAAATATAAATCTAGGTCTTGGTTTGTCTTCTGATGAGAGATTATCATTCATCAAGTTATTTAGGATGTACAAAAGTGTTTTTGCTTGGGATTATTATGATCTTAAAGAATATGATACTTCTGTAATACAACATACAATTCCTATGATCTCAGAAGAAAAACCTATACAACAGAAATTGAGAAAGATACTCCCAAATTTGGAAAATCAAATTAAAATTGAATTGAATAAACTTCTTAAAGAAAAAATTATCTTTCCAGTCATACATTCAAAATGGGTATCAAATTTAGTACCCATTGGGAAGAAGAATGGTGATATTAGAATTTGCATTGACTTTAGGAATTTAAACAAAGCTTGTTAGAAGGACAATTTTCTGTTACCAACCATGGAACAAGTATTGAAAAAAGTATATGGTTCTGAACTTATGTCTTTTCTAGATGGATTTTCAGGTTACAATCAGATCCTCGTTCATCCGGATGACAGACTGAAAACTATGTTCAGAACTAAGTGGGGAACTTATGCTTATCAGAAAATTCCTTTTGGATTAATTAATGCAGGTGCCACTTTCCAAAGAGCCATGGACACAACTTTTAGAGGACTCATAAACAAAACGGTTGTTATCTATTTAGATGACATTATTGTCTTTTCTAAATAGGCAAAACATCATGTTAACGACCAAAAGCAAGTCTTTGAACAATACATAAGGTATGGAATTTCATTAAATCCAAAGAAATCATGTTTTGCTTTAGATGAATGAAAAATCTTAGGATTCATCGTGTCAAAATATGGTATTTATATTGATCTTGAAAGAGTTGATGAAATTAAACGAATTTCTTTCCCTCATAACAAGAAAACCATGCAATCTTTCCTTGGGAAAATTAATTTTGTTAAGAGATTTGTCCCTGATTTTTCTCAAATAGTTTTAACATTGCAGAATATGATTAAGAAAAAGTCCTTTTTTAAATGGGGACATAACGAAAGAGAAGCATTTGAACTGATTAAACAGTCAATTGTTAATGTTCCATTCCTAACCACCCCTAATTTTCTTAATCCATTTACATTATATACTTTTTCATCGGATACATCATATGCAGTTGTTTTAACACAGTTGAATGACCAACAAACAGAAGCACCAATATCATTCTTTAGTTCAAATTTACAAGGTGCAGAATTGAATTATACATTTGTTGAAAAAAAAGAATTTGCTGTTTTTAAAGCGATAAAATTTTTTAGACCTTTTCTCCTAAAGTCTCATACGAAAATCATAGTTCCATTTTCTGCAGTAAGACAATTTTTTATGCAGAAATAATTAGGAGAAAAAAGAGCTAACTGGGTAACTGCATTGCAAGAATATGATGTAGAAATAAAACCCTCTAAAATCATTAGAGGAAAAGGTTTTTGCAGAATGCTTGCAAGAGCATCACATCCACCACTAGAAGAAGATTCAGGTAATGTGAAAATATCAGAGGTAAGCCTCAATGATTCAGATTCACAATATTATGATCTTATATTTTATTTAAGAAATGGATATGCTCCAAATCATCTCAGTTATAAGACAAAAAGAGCTCTCAGACTAAAATCTAAACAATATGAGTTAGTCAAGGATGTGTTATTTAGAATAAATGTTGATTATGTACTTCTAAGATGCCTAGAAAAAACTGAAGCAGATAAAGTCTTGCAGGAACTCCATGATGGACCAGCTGGAGGACATTTTGGAGGAAATACAACAACACATAAAATTTTGCATGCAGGTTATTATTGGCCTACACTTTTCAGATATGCTCATGAATATTCAAGGAGATGTAAAATATGTCAAAGCACATCTGGCAAATAAAGAAAACCAGCATTCCCATTATAGCCAGTCAATATTGAACAACCATTTGAGCAATGGGGCTTTTCAATTTTGCATAGTTAATGAATTCAACGTGTTAAACAGATTGTGTCATATCAAATGGAATTTAAGATCTTAGCGACTATAAAACGATTGATAGATCTTACATGTGAGGACATGTGAAATATTAAATTAGAAATTATGAAAGATGATTGATAGATTGATATCTTCTAGCATGTGTTTGAAGTAATTGATTGATTTAATCTTGTGATACTCCTTATGTGTTAAATTCACTTTTCTCTCAGGAAACCAATTAACGGGTTGAAGAAGATCAAAACGAGCAAAAGGGGCAAATAAATTTCTCAAATGTCATCCATAGAAGACACATATATGTCTCCATTATTTTCAAATACCGTCTGCAACAAAGACTGCGACAGTTCGACATGGGAGGCAATGTATAAACTCTTCGAAGATGAAGGACCAAGGGTGATAAATAAAGTATCTACAACAGGCACTGCTTCTACCTCTGATGCAACCCTTTTTGACGTTGCATGCTCATACATTCACAGGATAGCTTAAAGACCAAAGATTCTTCCTTATACAAATATGGTTAAGTGGGAAATTGACCACTTAAACATTGAAGATAGAATGTTCAAAAATTTGAGAGGAGAAACTATAGGTTCTTTTAAAGCAGAGGATTTAGCAACAATGTATCATCTACCAACCCCGCAGTAGAAATACGACAATAAAAATGTGCAGAAATTCAAAGGAGAACACCCAGATCTTATCAAAGTCATCCATGAATGGAAGGACAATGAAGGGAAATTGAAGCAAGATAAGTCTGGTACGTACCCAATTGCACAAATTCCTAATCCTTATTTTTATGTTGCTGGTATGTTATGTAGAATATTTTCCAAGCCTGATAGCACTAGATTTTTAAGAAATTGTGTTCCCCTAGTTGACGCAATCGTCAATTCATCTATCTTAAATTGGGCAAACATTTTATCCAGTTACCTGACCAAGCATATAACTGAATATAGGAATAAAAGAAGTGTTTCATTCAGAGAAATACCTCCTGTTTATATGTCTACTTATGTCATGGATGCTATTTTTTTTACTTCTAAATTTCCTACCATGGGTTGGAAATGGACTACCAAGGACCCTACCCTAATTCACATCTACCACAGAGAACCCTGGGATTTAGAGTTCCACTTACATTTCTATAAAATCTGTTATGGAGTCATATTGCACATACATCAGATGATTTTCAACAAAAGAGCTCCTAGGGTTTCTGAAGAAGCCATTGTAGATATTCTCCAGTAGCTAGATGGTTTGCTGAAGAAAAGTTTACATACATTAGAGTATTTGGGAGTTATGCTTCTCCCCATGTTTTACCTTACTATGTTCCCGATAAATTACTTACAAAGGAAATATCCTATCAGCTTGTCAATGGTGTCACGGAGCAGCTGAAGGATGGTAAAAAGGCTATTTGGCCTAATTTCCCTCTACAGTGCGGCACCTTTGCTCTGGCTAATATAGGCCATACTTACAAAGAGGTTCCAAAGATTCAGTTATTGAAATTGGAATTTATGCCAGGAAGATTATATGATCCCAATGATGTGATTAAAAATTACATCACAGATCTTAAAATGAAGCCTTTTGTAAACGAAGCAGATGGATTCGATGACCTCTTCTAGGGCATGGAAAATTTCTCTAATATTACCAAGTACGTTTATAGTCAACTAATTCAAGAGGATGCTAAAGATTTTAAAGCATATAGAAACAAGAGACTAGAAAATGTTCCTTTAAATTTGCTGACTATTAAAGATGAAAAACATACTCCAAGTGTTAGTCTGGATGATGAAATGAAAGATATATCTAAAGATGAATCAGGTCAATCATAGCAGCAATATGATAATTTGGATCACTCTGAAAATGAATCTGAATCTAAGAAAGCAAACTCAGAAAAGACAATTGACCAGGTTATTCAAGAGATAGAAATGTTGGAGGAAACAAGAAATAATGGAACGGAATCAAATTCTGAAATAGTTCTATGCAGTCATAGCATGCTAGATCATTCCAAGTCGTCACAAGTAAAATATTTTATTAATGAATGGGAAGAATTTTCCGAAGCAATAAAGACTCCCAAAGAAAATCCCAATACTAATCAAGCAACAAGTTTGCAAACACCAGAACCTTCACAGAAAATAGTTGAGATTGTCAATCCACTACGAAGAGTTCCAGCAATGCATGACAAAGAAATCATACCAGTCTACCCTATAGATCAGATAGCTATACAGATTGAAGATATTCCCTCATTAGATATTTTCTATAGTCCCAGTTACAAGGCTGTAGTTAAAATAAATAAAAGAAGAAGGATTGATGAAACAACTCCAAAACCAACAAATGAATCAGTTGATGTACTATGGAAATATTACTCAGATGATCCCACTGAACATATAACCAAATTATCACAATATGCAGGGGCATATGTTACCGCAACTGTTGATAACGCTACTGAGGTTAGAGTATTGTTGAAACAAAAGGAAGCCAGAGTACAAGAATTAGAATATTTGTTGAATGAAGAGAAAGCCAAGTCCATTGAGAAAATCAAAATAAGCACAACCCAATTTCATGAAGATATTGAAAGCCTCAAACTAAAGTATCAGAAAGAGCTTAACGAAAATCAAGCACATCTGGAAATAGAAATGGTTGAGTTACAGATTCAACCACAATTAGAACAATTTATAAAAGAAGCACTTGATGTAAACACCATGCTAAAGAAAGAACAAGAAATGTCTTGTCAACAAGCTTCCATGATTGATTCTTATTGTGATTCCATTAAAATAATGATTCAACAAATAGCAATTCAGAAACTGGAATGTGAAAGACTTGAAAAGAAAATCGAAGAACACATTCAGTGGCAAATTTCAGATACATGAAAGCAAGCTAATCTACCACAAATAGATAAGCTTCACAAAGAACTATTATTCGCAGAATGGGGAGCACAAATTAATCAAGCAGAGAAAGCAGCGACCAAGACGTCCAAGAAATCAAATGAGATTATTCAGTTTATATGTGAGCAATTGTTTAGGAAAGAAATTCTTGAGGAAAACACGTCTAATGTGTTTTCAGGAACAAGATATGTAGAAATAAATTGGAGACAGAGAACATATACACAAGAGGAAATGATCAAAAAATTCAATAAGTTTGATCAGGAAAATTACTGGAATTTTTTGATCAAACGTTACCATCAACTTCAAACTCTTCAGTCTCTTACAGATTCAGCAAAAAGATCTCAGTCAGTAATTTCAAATGCTATTTTCAAGGGACAGATTCGATCACGGATATCACAGCTAGCTCAACTCAAAGCAATGTTAGATATTTTTCAACTTCGTGATCACATTCAGAAATAAGAGCAGGATTCGCAAAATTAGAATTGTTAGTTTAAATTCCTAGATTGTTGTTTAAGTTAAGCTTTTAGAGGAAGTTTTTTTGAAACCTCCTCTACATTTTTGTAATAATTTAATTTTAGTTTATAGTTAGTTTAATATTTAAACCCTTCTCATGCATTTAGAGAAGGGTCCATAAATTTTTCAAAAACATTTGCAAAGAATGCACTACTGTAAGTTTGTGAGTGCTTTGATGAATTAATGGAACATATTCTGTTATCTTTTAGCAATTAAAGTTGTTTAACTAATGTTGCACTATTGTACTCTTTAAATCGCTTGAAAGTGGGAAGGAACAGATTCATCGTTGCCAATTTACAGAGTAGAACTTCATGCATATGGTACTTCTATTCACTTGTGTTAAGTCTTATCTCTTAAATTGATAGTTATTTTTTTATTGCATTATATATTTGAAAGGTTATCATCTATAAATATTACATGCACTTATGTTCTAATATTTAGCTATGGTTTCTTATTGAATATGTAATCACATTGGAAAATGCGATATGTTTTACACAATTCTTCTATGCAAACTATTTTGTTAGAAGAATCATTTTACATAATTTTCATCTTTTTCGATTGTTAAATGATCTATATTACTAATAGTTAAAGGATATCATTTTAGATCACATAAAGGAACAACACCCCGGGTATATATTAGATTAATTACTTAGATATATGCATATAGATTAAAAATCATTATCCATTTGCATGTTATATTCACAAACACCCTCATAAAACATCCTTATTGGGAAACTGGTCCCATTATCCCCAGTTGGAGCCAGTATACCAAACCGAAAAGGAGCTACTTTAAGGTCCGGACTGGGTGGTTTTCCCCCATGTTATGGCCACATAATTTTGAGGCCTCAACAGATATTAAAAAAGGGAATCATTTAGGAAAAAGGAACAAGAATCTTCAGAGAAAGTAAACACACTGGGAATCTACTTCTGGCTCTGCTTCTAGTTTGAGTTGACTCCTTCAGAAATACTTTCTCAGTTTTCTAGGGGACAAGGGAATGTAGGTCCCATTCAAACTGACAAACCATTCAGGAAATAAAGAATGTGATTTACGAAATAAAAAATGCAAAACCTCTGAAAAATTACTACTATGTTGCAAAGATGAAAAGCATGAAATAAAACTAGGAAGCATAAGCAACTTCATTCCAACTAATCTACATAATTCATTGAATTATTTAGAAAGGAATCGAGATGATATATGCACTGCTTCTTTAAAGACAATTTAGTATTTAGTTGTAAGGAAAGTGTGCAAATAGGATAAATATATCTTCTGTTGTTTACCTTGATCTTATAAAATCATTAAATACTTCTTCTGCAATACAAAAGTATTCTATATGTTGTTTGCAACATTTAATTGTGATGAAAGTAATATCAATCATAGCTATTAACTTCAAGACATCTTAAGAATTCTGCGAACATTTTACTTATACAATAAAACAAGATTCAAAACTTCACCTTATGCTGATCCTGGCATTTGTTTAATAAGATTTCAAAAATGAATGTTTTTCTTCAAAATACAGGAATCAATTTCACCTTTCAAATAATAGTTTTAAGGAAGTCATGAATGCTCAAATGGTATGTGCAAAATCAGAATCCTTAATAAGTCATTATATCCTTGTATGCAACAAATGAAAGCAGGGTAAGCATCACACTTTAATTTATAATGAAAATAAGAGATGAAGTAAATAATTTACTATCTATCCTTTATATCTCAGCTCAACCTTCATGAAAATACATTCCAAGAGGGCAATGACATCATAACCATAACAACAAGAAAGAAATTATGGAATGAAATTGAAAATCAAATGATTGAAAAGAAGAGCTTTGAATTGAAATTGTAGAGCTATCTTAAGTCACACTCACACCATGCAGCTGAAATAAAATGTAGAAGAATTCTAAGAGGTATGGGGCAACAGACTGACTGGTGGGCCCAAACCAGCTAGCCCATTGCCCTTGCAGCAACTAAATCACAACACTAGAAGATTCGAAAGGAATTGTAAACATAAAACTGAATGCCAGATCATATTACTATTGAAGTCTTGTTACATAAGTTTTGAACATTGCAGAGTTGAGATCTAGTAGTCCCCTCCAGGGATCATCCCACTAGGCACGCAGTTTCCTCCCTTCCTACATAGTGAAATCGACCTCCCTCTACCAAAATATAATGTCGGATCCCCCATACAGTATACAAATTTCATACTTATAGCAACGTCGCCTCTCAGCTATTCGGATTCCATGGTTACACAACATATAATTTTAGAGTTATAAACTGATCTCAACCAAAATAATGAAATACGATGACCGGATGGATTTGAATTGATCTTCAGTTTCCCATAAATAAAAGAAATCGGTATCAAACCATGAAATATTTTCTAGAACATTGTTAACAACCTTTGTAGCTTATAAAAGGAATTTTGACTGAGTAATTTGACTTTAACTCCACTCATTATTTGGAAGACCTGGGTGAAATCAGGGGAACACATTATCACATCAACTATCTGCCCCTCAAAACCCATATGTTAGTTTTCCATCATGACACCCTGAAGTATGAAAATCGTGGAGGTGAGAACGAGATTTTCACTGCTGGTACAGGAACTGAACTGATGGAACATGAATTGGATTGGTGGAAGAGGAACTATACACTTACCACAAGGAGAGCTTATTATTAGTGATGTTTTGACACCGAATACCTTCAAATCATTAAACAAAGAAGAATTCATGGATCTGTAACTTGTTACCTCTGAGTCACTATATATATTAGCCCAATAATGCATAAAAAGGATAATAATGGCTATAAACACCTGGTGCAGGCGCAAGAGTTATTCCGAAAAAGTATGAAAATATAGACAAAATGGAGGCTCAACACTCCCCCATGTTGATATTCTTGCACGTCCTTGTGAAATACAAACCTTGAGATGGATTCAAAATTTCAAAAATGCAAGGTTGCCGCCTAGAGCCCTGTTGTATTAATTTAAATGTTCAGGCTCTTTCCCTCTGTGTTCTTGATCACTTTGATTTCTCTTTTCAAGATCCTGTTATGGGCAACATAATACTTAGCTCACTTGATCCAATCCTTGACCAACTTCTAAAACTTCTCCTTCTTAATGCTTAGCCTACTGTTTTTACTGTGCATCTTAGTACATAGTTTCTCCCAATCTTTTTTCTCCCCTTTTACATGCTTAGCCTACTGTTTTTACTGTGCATCTTAGTACATAGTTTCTCCCAATCTTTTTTCTCCCCTTTTACATTTTCTTCATGAACAATAAGCTCAGGTATCTTCTTCTTAAATCTCTCTATCATCCTATTTTTCTTCCTCAATAAATAATCATCAGTGGACCCTTTTGATATATTTTTATTGGTGGAGTGAACATCATCATTTTCTTCTATAGGAGGATCAAATGAGAATTCAAACCCTGAGTTTCTTCTGTCATAGGAGTTTTGAATTGACCTACGTCATCCACAGGGATTTCTATTTGATACATCCCTATAATTGGTTCATTGACTTGATCAGTTTCCATATTCTTAATCCGCGACACAAATTTATCATTAAATTCTGAAAACTTCCACATTTTATCTCCATCAATGGCACTTGTATGTTCTTTTACTATTTCTTCTTCCTCTAGATCCAAATCAACAGCTTGAAACTCCAAGTTTTTGGAAGGAAGTTGGGTGGTTTTATTCATGTTGCATGTAAACCTTTGTCCAACAACGAGATTTTGAGGTGAAAATGGTAATGTTGCAGGAGTTGTAAGGGTGATTACCTTTTTTGCCTCGATTTCTTGGGATGTGAGGAGAGAATTTTATCCATTCGATTTTCCTCTAGGGTTTTCTCTGCATCACGCAATTCATCAGGAGGCTAAGTGTTGGGTTTTTCAATGACTATTATAAACTCATTTCGCTAAAGAAAGTCACCCCAACTATTGTTTCTTATACCTAGCTCATCCATAATCAATATTTTGATAAGGTCGTACTGATAAATACTTGCCCTAGGGTTTTTAAAGGCCCTACGGATTCCTTGTGACATTTTCTGCAATTTTTTTAACAAGAAATAGGGGACATTTATCCTTTTTTCACCAATGCATTGTAGCAAAAAACCAATGTGATATAGAAAATTTGTTGCATACATGCCTTCGCAGGTCAAATATTTCTGGAGAATGAATAGAGGAGCGCACCATTCATCTCTGATCTAAGAACGTGGTATCCCCTTTGCCCAGTTAATGTCCTAGTGCCCTGCTTTGAGAAATTTAAAACTTTGTTGTTTATCCAAGCTCTTGTTCTTGAACCACTTGATTTCCTCTAATGGTAATCCAGTTGCTCGGGAAATGATCTTCTCATTCACATTCATAGTCAAATCCCCAATTCGAGTTATCTTCCCATCGAATCCATGTGAAAATTGCAATGCAACCTCGTCTTCTAATCAAAAGTGGATCATGACCTAAGTGATAGCTCAAATTTCAAAGTGTTCAAAATTGTGTCAAACCTTAGTAACCAGATAGATCTCGTCTTCCTGATTCTGACACCGTATGAAGAAGTTATTGCGATTTGAAAATTCCAGTAAACTGCAAATTTCAACAGTTGACCAGGGTTGACTGGGCATTGGAACAGTCAGCAAAAAGGAATATTCCAAGGAATATTCTTGGAATATTCCTCAGAATATTTCCCTAGGATATTCCTTCTAGGCTAATTAGATGTTGACAAGTGTTGCAGTTTCATTCGGTACGGGGTTTGGAGGAGCCAATCAGGAGGTGCCACGTGGCTATCCCTGAGGTCGCCACGTGGCCCTATAACCGTGTTATAAAATTTTGGTTAGGTTTGCAGGATTCGATGGCGAGACCTCCCGCCAGGCACGCGAGTGATCTGTTGTCTCCGCTACAATTTGTGACGTAAAATATCATGTCGATGAATTTCATTTATGGTGTATGGTAATTATGGTTAGGGGTTGGGAACCGCTGGTGGTCCCAACCCGCCAGCGGTTCCTTGTCGTGTTTACATGGCATATGATACAATGTCAACAAACCCCGCAGTTTAACCCACAACGTAACCTCCGATAGTTACCCGCCAGCAAACAGTTCACACTGCATTGTCACATGACTGCATTTTATGTTGACTCCGCACGGTTTATGAAATGGTCTCTGATAACCCGACGGTTCAACTTGGAGTCAAACAAATCTGACCATGGTTTATCACTTGGGTTCCGCCCTATCCAACCATTAGTGTAACTCGCGGGTTTGGGGTTGGCATGTGTCCCCCCAACTGCTAAAAATAAATGAAAACCATTAATTTCGGTGGAGGTTTAGCCAGTGTGCCATTTTGGGTGGAAATTGGCTAAATTAACTCCAGTTAAGTGGAGTTTTTCTAGGTGTAACTGGGAAAAAGAGGAGACTTAATTTTCGACCATTCTGAGTGAATTAAGAGTCATTATTAGCTAATTAGAGAATTCTGGATCCATTGGTGTGGTTTACAGAGCCATCAGAGGACTTATGAGCATGATTTTGCTTCAGAGAAGTTCTAAGGGCCACCAGGAGCCAGCAGGAGAATGAGGCTTAGCCAGGGAAGCCAGAGGCCATTCTCAGAAAACCAATAGTCATTTATGACTATCTTGAACCTTATGAATCCAATTATGGGGTTTGAATAAGAATTTGGAGACTTCTGAAGGCCGAAATTCTACAAGGAAGTTTTCAGTGAGCCCTGAGCCACAGGGTGCCACCAGGTGTTGGAGGCATAGCCAAAGCAGCCAGAGGCCAATTTCAGCAAGTGAATAGTCATTTCTGACTATCTTGGACATTATGAATCAAATGGAGGTATTTTTAGAGCCATTTGGAGACTTCTAGAGCTTAATAAACCACAAGGAAGTTTCAGGGAGCCTAGTGCCATCAGGGATTGGAGGCATAGATTGGGGAGCCAGAGCTCATTCTGAGAAAATGAACAGCCTATTTTTGATGAATGATATGTGATGGAGACAGTAGAAAATGTTTTAGTGAAATAAAATGACTTCTAAGAGATTTTTTTTCCATAGAGAAGCTCAGGGAAGCTTAAGGACACTGACAGAAGAGGTCAAACCCAAGGGAGCCTAGGTCCATTTTTAGAGAGTTAGCAGTCAATCTAGGGGTATGATGGTATTATAAACCCATTGGTATAGTTCCAACAACCATTATATTTGAGTAGTAACTTTTAAAATAAATTTTCCATCTTAATACCAAAGAGCCAAGTCAATTGACGAAGGCTCAAGGAGGCGTAGCCCAAGACATACGGGTGAAATCCTTTATTATGATTGTTGTTATGTGTTGATGATTAATTTGCTGCAATTTAATGTTGTTGTACATGCTTTTTTCAGCCTAAAAAAAATTAATTACTCACATATAAAGCATTAAAATAGTTAAAACACATACACCCGATTCAAGTATTTCCGCACATGCATGTATAAGAAAGATCTTAATTTGTTTTAACTGAGTGGGAGGTGCTTGCAAAGCATGCCAAGTCAGCCACCCATTTCAGATCATCTTCATACCCCTAAAATTTAGCCATGAATTTATGCCATCCTTCCTTTATCAAATTCTGCATGCAGGCATTGTATTCAGGAGTTTTCTCCAACTCCTCTATGGATGCGGGCTCATGGCTGTCATATTTTTTTGTCATGGCTTGGATGGACTGAAAATATTATATGCACCCTAAGAATGAACATGATGATTTAGAAAATAAGAAGTAAACCCGGTATGCTTCACTTAAATCATAGAGGATCAAATGATCTTTAAACAAACTGGGTAGTTTGATTCATTTTTTGAGCCGCATAACTGCTCATGTTGCACATCAGATGAGGTTAGTTTGATGGGATATATACTGAAGGACATATTAGTTATCAAAAAGGATGGTGGAGGTTTGGTCTCAAAAATCGCTTTAATCATAAAAAATGGTCACAAACAAACCTCATTCAGCCTCCTTTCTTAACATGACTACCTTAGTCAAATAAGCGATGGATGAAATTTACATGGGTAGTATTATAAGCATTCGACAAACATTCTTGCGATGTAAAAATAATCATGAGTATGGGGTCTGAGCATTATGGAAACTTTTCATCAATATTCCAACGCATTAAAATATTTTCTCACATATTAAATATATCATTATATCTATTGAAAGTCTAGGACATGGAGTAGTGAATGCGAAATCATGGAAGATAGCAGGGGGGAAATATTTAAATTTTAATAATCAACAAAGGACTGATACCTCATTTTAAATTTTCCTGCAACATTATAGTGCCAACAGACCTTGTGGAAGCATAACGAATTATCAAAGGGAATAAATCTTCGATGTGAAAGGATGGTTAACATACAATGAGATTAGATACAGGAAATAGTATCTGAAAAATATCAAATACATACATGTTGTCTTGTTTCAAATGAACTCCCTAACATAGGTTTATTTTCAGAATTCCATTGTTAGCTTCAGATTCTTATTAACACCAATGATAAAAAAATATTTGCTGGAAGAGGTGCAATTTTAAGAAGGTTTCCACAAGGTTCATGTACTTGTTGTAACAATCCTGCACCTAATATGGCAATCCTCCACCTACTATAGAAATCCTGCACCTACTATAGCAATCTTGCACCTATACCTATAGTGCTTATTTAGAGGCAGCCACAATCAACACACATTATTGTCCATCAACACCTTGTGGGTAGTCATTATTGAGTATTTCATCACTCTATACCATGGGGAAAAAATTGAAGTGGGTTATGATACCAGAAAAGGGAAACAAAAATGGAACGAGATGAAACCTTGTGTATAAAATGTTTCGGTAAAAATCACATCAAAGTAAACCTTCTTAGATCAATCAAAAATTTCTTCATTGACCAATCTAAATTTTGTTGTCATCTAGATGCAAGATTATATCTCTTCTTAATCAAATACAAAGGAATACCTTCACTAAGTGTACCACATCATTAAATATTCCTAATTTTTGAAAAATAGAACTCAAAGCATCATGCTCAAATCATCTTAAAACCATTTCCCAAGAAATAAAATGATGATTTTTAGGGAAACTGAAAGATAATCGAGTAAATAATAGTATTAAATTAACTTTGATACCACAGACATAGCCCTGCTTCCCGGACGCGTCTATAGCCTTTGCAGGTATGTCATTTAACCCAGCAAAATGGATGTGTCCTACTCACTAGATATAGATTCAGAGTTATATTATTTAATTTAAAAATTAGATGAAGGCCGTTATCCTGGCTTGGTAACCAGTTGATGTGTAATATTCCTAAATTAGCACGTAGCTAATTGGAATATTAAATTTGGAATTTTCTCTTAGATAGAGGAATAAGACGGTATGGAGACCCATAAATCTTCTTAGTGGGAATAAAATACACTCCTAGTGTGAATGGATGTCATCTAAAAGCTGGATTGAATACCCTTAGGTGTAAAAAGGGGTTGGAGCATGAAGACTAGGTCAACTTTGACCAAATCAAACATCATTGTTATGGAGGAGTGGCATTTATGGTGGGACAATGCAATTTTAGAGGGAGATTGATTGCATGGAGGTAGTGACTTGATTGAGTGGGGCCAAGGGTGAGGAAGCTCACAACTTATATAAGGAAGAGGATGGCAGCCATATGGGAGAGGTTTCAGATTATTATTTTGTATATGGTCTATTTAGACTTGTTGCTCTCTTCAGTTGTTTAGCTAAGATTGCAGTGTTGTTTAGCACAGGGTGTTCTCGAGTGGGAATCCCACCTCTTTCCTTGAGAGGCCTCTTGGAGGAGTATTGCACTAGATTTCCACAATCAGGCTTAAGTCCAAGCTACAACTTTCTTCATCAACACAGTTTCTACAGAGTATTGTGTTGTGTTGTAGGGTGTAGCAGTGGAGAATTATATTGGGTGACTTCAGAGCTAGTTTTGCAGTGGAGGAAGGTTTCCATCCTTTGGAAGGCTTGTAAAGAAGCCCCTTGGGCTTTATTGACATATTTGGCATCAGGACAAGGGGTATTTATCCCCTACAACGCAGTTTCAGTCCAGATCTATGTTATTTTAGGGAGGAGTTGCAGTGGTGGTTGCAGTGGTTGTTTTGGGAGGTGATTTCTTCAGAGGAGGAGCCATTCTTTCATCTGAAGGATCTCTTGGAGAAGAGTTGTAGGTTTCTACATCAGCTTCAGCCATATCTTCTCATTTTTTTTGTTGCAACATACCTTCAGCCCTAGGGCTGCAGCTTACATTGGCACATTGTGTGCATTTTTTGGAAACCCTCTTCGGTTGTCTTGGAAAGCTGATCTAGTGCCCAAATATGTATGTATAGTATCTATTGGGGCCTATATCAGTATTTTTGTATCATTGTATGATCTCCAGTTGTATTTATGCTTAATATGACTGCGTTGTAGCAGCTCTCCAACATTTTTTATTTTAGTAGCGGCTCTTATTTGGGAGTGATTATCTATGGGAGGCTTGTTCCCTCATTTCATATGGTTTATGCCTCACTATTTTGTATTGATTTTTTGTTCTTATACATAATTTTATGGTCCCATATTGGTCTCCATTATTGATGTGTTGATTTACACTGCTATTTCCAGTTTTGTGTTCAAATATTGCTGATTTCCCATTTGGGAATATTACAGTGGTATCAGAGCATAACCTTGGCTCAGCCTGTGGATCTCAGCCATTATGCTATCAGGAGAATAAGAAGAAGAAGAAAGAGATCAAAATGATGGAAAGAATGAGTTTTATCTCATCTCTTTTCAGATCTAAGAGGGACCTCACCAAGGAGGTCAAGCAAAGAAAAGTGGAGAAAAGCAATGAAACCACACTAGGGTTTCAAGATGAGGAAGGTCCATGTACTTACTATCAGTGGAAGAAATATCCGGTATTGCATAGAGCTCCAAAGAAACATACTATGCCCTTTTCTTTTGAAGAAGAAGACAAGAGGCATGGAAATGGAGGACACTTAGATCATGAGATTCTAAGTGAATACCTTGCAAAATATAAACCTCAACCTAGAGCTTTCAAGGAGAATCTAACTCTCCCATAGTTCATTCAGCTCAAAGAAGAAAGAAGACCTTGCAGCAATAGATTTCTATTGCCTACATTTGATGGGTCATCCACATGTACATCAAGAGCTTGGGGAACGAATTTGGATGCATTTTTCCTGCTACATCCAGTAGTAGAGAGAGAATTTGTTGAGATTGCAGCACTGCACCTTGAGGGTGAAGCAAACATTTGGTGGTTCAGCCATTTGAGTCATGTAAGAGTGACTGCATATGCAGATTTTACTCAAATTTTGATCAAGAGGTTTGAAAAGAAGAAATCAAGGAGAAGAAGCTTCCACCACCACTTGCTGTAGGAGCACTTGCATTAGGAGAAAGAACAATTGCACCTTTGCAAAGTGGTCTTGATCTCTTGACATTTAGAGTCCCATGCACTATTTTGGAGATGCACGAGGAGGAGGAGACTTCTACCAGCAGTTATGCAGCCATATAAGAGTAGCCATCATCATCTGTAGTTGGGGAAGCCATCACACCGGAGGAAGGAACCCTTGTAGCAGTACAATATGTTCCCAATGTTTACCAAGGTATGCATATGTTTCCACTTTCTGTTCTTTCAGCACATCATGTGGAGGATTGTGGGAATATACCATTGCATGACCTAGGGTCAAAGTACATTACTGATTTGGAGCAGAAGACTATCACTGTGCTGAGGACCCTTGATTTTATCAAGGAGGAGATATATAGTCATCCTATTATATCATTGTGGAGTTGCACACAACTCTTGGGGTTGGAGTGTAGAATTTGGGAGGATGGGATGAACATTTCCCTGAGCAAAGCAATGCAGAACTATGTGTTTAGCATTGAACATGATCTGGAGACAACAGATGCACCATTATGGAGATTAGCAATGCTGTCATTGAGCAACAGTGATGAGTTGGGGGCCCAATTATTATTGGGACATTCTGATGACCATTATACTTGTGTGACATTGGATAGGCAGATGATTGATGGATGACATTTTCTGATGGAGGACATCTTCCATTATTATGAGGGATACTTCTTGATGATCACTTCACATCTTAATGAGAATTTTTTGCCTACACCTTATTTGGATCCTTATGGGATCAACTTGGTCATTGATGAGTGGTCTTCATTTGGAGATCTCCAAAAGATTGCATTTCAACATCCCATGAAATGCAAAGATAGAAATCCGATTTGTGAGGAGGGTATTCTCCATTAGAGGGATACCAATTTTTAACATGATGATAGACACTCACCATTGGTTGGATGGGTGATGTTTATGAGAAAGAGGCTGGAAAGCCACTTACAAATCTATGACACAGGGCAGCAGGAAGCAAGGTTTTTTTGGCTACTCTTGAAACAATTTGGTCATCATGTACCACATTCTATTTCAAAGAGTATGTTGGTGGGTGGAACTTGGCATGGCACTTGCATCATATGGAAGCAAGGAGTTTGGGTGAATAGGAGATGGGAGTGCTGGAGTAGTGGATGGAGACATCTATTAGCATGATATGATCTTCTTGACTTGGATTTCCAAGCATAAGAAGAAATATCTTCATGCAGCACATAGTTCATTCCTCTTCATGAGAGTATATCATACCACTATGGAGGGCTCATTCATGGATATTATTTTCATATTACTCTTAGTACATGGTAATAATTATTTTTTTGCATTTATTGATTATCTAACACAGTATTTGCACATCTCTATACAGTGCATTGCTCCACAAGAGGGCAAGCCTCTATTTGGGCTTCATAGTCATTTTGGGACCAACATCTATGATGAAGATGGCCATTTCTAGTATGGCTTTGGGAAAATGTTACACTATTCTTTGTATGCTTAGTTAATAAACAATGCCAGCTACTATTTACTAGTGGATGAGATGACATGCACAACTAGCAATTTGGTGGGAGACAACTTGCCACATCATGTTTTGAAACTGCAGTTGGTAAAACTGCGGTGTGACTATTTGAGAGACTGTTGGTACCTTGCAACACTGTGTAAAACCTTCAGTACCTCTCTCATTTGGATTCCATATGATGATAATGTCATATTCATTTTATATGGTATGATCTGGGCAAGAACCAAAGAGTGGGTCTTTGAGGATCCATTTTCCTTTTTGTTTCATGAAGGCAACAATATTGCAGCCCAAATTCAGCAGCAACTCTGCACTTATTATAAGTGGAGAGAGAGACAACATGGGATGGACAATTTGATGCATCATGTTCAGCTATGCATCCCACCTAGTTTGCAGGAGCTTAAGGTGGAGGAGATCTTTCATGAGTTGCCATGTTGGAGGGTGACTCACTTTTTGTGGATGAGAGCTTGGGGATGGAGGCTTCACATGGGGATGACAGTTCCCAATACATTTTAGATTCCATGACTCGAGAAGGCCTCTATATCACGTATATTTGCTTCCATGGATATTACACTTGTTCATGATGAGAGCCATTTGGATTTTTCACCAAAGGCATACTTATACATTTGGGAGAAGCAACTTGAAGACTTATTGATGAGACAACATCTTGTTCATTGGAGGAAATTATCATATGAGGATGCTACAGGAGGAAGAGGAGAGGCTCTTCAATTCTATCCTTACAATTTCTTGAGGACAAGCAACATTTGGGAGGGGAGGACTGTAATATTCCTAAATTAGCACATAGTTAATTGAAATATTAAATTTTGATTTTGCTTTTAGATAGAGGAATAAGAGGGTATGGAGACACATAAATCTCCTTAGTAGGAACAAAAGATACTCCTAGTGTGAATGGAGGTCATCTAAAAGCTGGATTGAAGACCCTTAGGTGTAAAAAGGGGCTGGAACATGAAGATTGGGTCAACTTTGACCAAATCAAATAGCGTTGTTATGGAGGAGTGGCATTTATGGTGGGACAACACAGTTTTGGAGGAAGATGGATTGCATGGAGGTATTGACCTAATTGAGTGGGGCCAAGGGTGAGTAATCTCATAAATTATATAAGGAAGAGGATGGCAGCCATATGGGAGAGGTTTCAGATTATTATTTTGTATATGGTTTTTTTAGACTTGTTTCTCTCTTCAGCTATTTAGCTAAGATTGCAGTGCTTTCAGCATGGGGTGTTCCCGAGCGCGAATCCCACCTCTTTCCTTGAGAGGCCTGTTGGAGGAGTATTGCACTACATTTCTACAATCAGGCTTAAGGCCAAGCCACAACTTTCTTCATCAGCGCAGTTTCTACAGAGTATTGTGCTGTGTTGCAGGGTGCAGCAGTGGAGAATTATATTGGGTGACTTCAGAGGTAGTTTTGCAGTGGAGGAAGGTTTACATCCATTGGAAGGCTCGTAAAGAATCCCCTTGGGATTTATTTACATATTTGGCATTAGGAGAAGGAGTATTTATCCCCTACAACGCAATTTCATTCCAGATCTGCGTTATTTTAGGGAGGAGTTGTAGGGGTGGTTGCAATGGTTGTTTTGGGAGGTGATTTCTTCAGAGGAGGAGCCATTCTTTCATCTGGAGGATCTATTGGAGAAGAGTTGTAGGTTTCTACATAAAATTCAACCATATATTCTGATTTCTGTTGTTGCAGCATACCTTCAGCCCTAGGGTTGCAGCTTACATTGGCACATTGTGTGCATTTTCCGGAAACCCTCTTGGGTTGTCTTGGAAATATGATCTAGTGCCCAGATCTACATGTCTAGTATCTATTGGGGCCTATACCAGTATTTTTGTATCATTGTATGATCTCCAACTGTATTTATGCTTAATATGACTGCGTTGTAGCAGCTCTCCAACATTTTGTATTGTAGCAGCATCTCATATTTGGGAGTGATTGTCTATGGGAGGCTTGTTCCCTCATTTCATATGGTTTATGCCTCACTATGTTGTATTGATTTAATATTCTTATACATAATTTTATGGTCCCATATTGGTCTCCATTGTTGATGTGTTGATTTACACTGCTATTTACAATTTTGTGTTCAAATATTGTTGTTTTCCCATTTGGGAATATTACATGATGACAGTGCCACTCACAAGAAGTAACATGGGTGAATAGACTAGCACGTAATGAGACCTCCTGTCTTCCATATTTTTGGTTGAAATACATTACTCTAGCTTGGTAATCAACAACAATAATGTCATGCATTTTAGGTCTCATGGTCATGGTAGGTCTACTCATCACGAGACCTCCTATCCTTCCATAAATATTTTGTAAACTTTGATTATGATTAAATTAAAAGGCTACTTAATAAGTGGGGAGACATATCTGCTCCTTAAGAGTACTAGATGGCATGAAATTTTTTTAATGACTAATCATTACTGGATATTTCCTCTACCCTAAAGACTTATTTTAGATAAAATATCCCAGATAATGACTGAAATATTATTTGAGTTAATAATTCTAGTGCTATTCGTGAACGGCTCATTATGATATTTACAAGAGTGGTCCACCATAGGGGGACCTCCAATAGTACCTTCTAAGGGAAACTGAAAATATATATCTTAGATGACAACTCATTAGATTGGTTAATCATGGTTACTTTTGCAAAATCATAAGGTGTTAGATTGAATAATACCTAACAAGATTTGTCACAGATGTGTGTGTTAACAACCAATGTCGATCAAAAGCAATTCTAGTGGTTATGCTTTGAAAGTCAAAACCCTAATAGCATTGTTTTAACATCTTTATTCATGGAATTGATTTATTCTTCTATCCTCATCTACCCTAAGAAGTGGAAGACTTCCCTTTTAAGTATATAAGTACTTCCAATGCAACCATGTGCGTAACAAGAGGATAAATCCACTCATGTTCAAATTTGAAAAGTATATTCAAGAAAATACCAGAACATGAGGAAGCAACTGTGTTAACTGATGTGATGCTAAAAATTTTTGAATGATGAAGGAGGAGTGGATAATGACAGTCATCAAAAACCAAGATTCTATGGGATCCATATACTCTTGGTCATTTGATTCTAGGGAAACATTCAGTGCATCATGCAAAGCCTCCAAATTTCTTTCTTTATCCCCTAAAGTGTAGGCTGTATCAGGTGGATGTTCTTTAATCTTTGCTTCTGATGGCCTCTCCTCATCAAGAATGATCCATAGCTTCTTGATTTCCCTAGGAATATCTTTTGTTTCTTTATGAGTATTTTCTTCCATAGGAGTAGACGTATCTCTTATTGATGCCAAAATGTGTTCTTTCTGTGAAGAAAAGACCCTAGCTTCTGCTAAAATTTGAGATAATTCTTGGAACAACATCAAACTTCATGGAATTGTCCTGCTAGCTGGAAAGTCTTGTCAACACCTAGATTGAGAGCGCGAGGTTTCTTTAGCACCTGAAAAAAAATAGAAACATACTAACTCAAAATGATCAATTGAAATTAAAATAACAAACCAAGATTGTAAACTAATAAAATCACACTTGCGCAAATAAATTAAATAATCTCAATTGCAGTAAAGAAACAAATCAGACATCACAATTTGTAGTAAATTAAATTACTCATTTCTGGTAAAGAAAACCCGGCTTGTGAGCTCTCTGGAAATATTGTCCATTATGCTTTAGCAAGCAAGGGGAATTTCTTTAATCTAAGAATTCAATTGCGAAGGAAATGGAAAATCATGACAAATTGTGAGGCCTTATCCTAGAGTGCCTCCCCAACAACGACACCAAAATGTTGGGTGGTATAAATGCAATATTTACACCAGCATTTAAATTGTCAATCTGGGTTGGTAAGCTTAGAGGTGTAGCATAGTAAATACCATAATACGACCTGAGGGATCTTTCAAATAAAAATCAAACTCTTGCAAGAAATTCAAAAAGGGAAACATTCACGAAAAAGGAACAAGACTCCCAAAGAAAAGTAAAAAAAATGGGAATCTACTTTTGGCTCCACTTTTGGGTTGAGTCGACTCCTACATAAATTATTTCTCAGTTGTCTAGGGGACAAGGGAATGTAGGTCCCATTCAAATTGACAAACCGTTCAGGAAATAAAGAATGCGATTCAGGAAATAAAGAATGCAAAACGTCTTAAAAATTACTAATATGTTGAAAAGATGAAAAACATGAAATACAACTAGAAGCATAAAGCAACTTCATTCCAACTAATCTACCGAAATCATTGAATGCTTCAGAAAAGAAGTGAGGTGATATATGAATTTCTTCTTTAAATAAAATTTAATATTTAGCTGCAAGGAATGTGTGAAAATAGGATAAATATATCTTCTGTTTCTTACACTAATATTATAAAATCATTAAATGCTTCCTATGCAATGCAAAATTATTCTATATGATGTGTGAATCATTTAATTATGATGAAAGGAATATCAATCATAGATATTAACTTCAAGACATCTTAATAATTTTGAGAACATTTTACTTAGACAATAAAACAAGATTCACAACTTCACCTTATGTTGATCTTGACATTTGTTTATTGAGATTTTAAAAATGAATGTTTTTCTTCAAAGTACATGAATCAATTTCACCTTTCAAATAATAGTTTTAAGGCAGTCATGAATTCTCAAATGGTATGTGTGAAATCAGAATCATTAATAAGCCATTATATCCTTTTATGCAGAAAATTAAACCAGGGTAAACATCACACTTTAATTTATAACGAAAATAAGAGATGAAGTAAAGCGTTTACTATCTATCCTTTGTCTATCTCAGCTCGACCTTCATGAAAATACATTCCAAGAGGGCAACAACATCATAACCAAAACAACGAGAAAGAAATTATGGATTGAAATTGAAAATCAAATGACTGAAAAGAAGAGTTGTGAATTGAAATTGTAGAGCTATCTTAAGTCACACTCACCCCACGTAGTTGAAATAAAATGCAGAATAATTCTAAGAGGTTTGGGGAAATGGACTGGCTGGTGGGCCCAAACCACCTAGCTCATTTCCCTTGCAGCAGCTAAATCACAGCACTAGAATATTCGAAAGGAATTGTAAACATCAAATCGAATGCCAGATCATATTAATACTGAAGTATTGTTACATAAGTTTTGAACAATGTAGAGTTGAGCTCCAGTAGTCCCCTCCAGGGATCATCCCACTAGGAACGCAGGCTCTTCCCTTCCTACACAGTGAAATCAACCTTTGTCTACTAAAATACAATTTACAAAATATAATGGCGGATCCCCCATACATAATACAACTTTCATACTTATAGAACGTTTCCTCCCAACTATTCGGATTCCATGGTTACACAACATATAATTTTAGAGTTATAATCCAATCTCAACCAAAATAAGGAGATACGATGATTTGAATTGATCTTCAATTTCCCATAAATACAAAAACTAGTATCGAACCATGAAGTATTTTCCAGAATGATGCTAACAACCTTTGTGGCTTATAAAAGGCAGTTTGACCAAGTACTTCGACTTTAGCTCCACACATTATTTGGAAGACCCAGGTGCGATCAAGGGAACACATCATCACATCAACCATCTTCCCCTCAAAACCCATATGCTCGTTTTCCATCATGAAAACCTGAAGTATTAAAATTGTGGAGGTGAGAATGGGATTTTCACTGTTGGTACCAAAACTAAACTGATGGAACATTAATTGGACTGATGGAACAAGAAATTTACACCTGGCACAAGGAGAGCCTGATATCAGTGATGTTTTGACACAAAATACCTTCAAATAACTAAAAAAAGAATAATTCATGGATCTGTAACTTGTTACCTTTGAGTGACTATATATATTATCCCAATAATGCATAAAAAGGATAATAATGGCTATAAACACCTGGTGCAGGCATAAGGGTTATTCAACAAAAGTATGAAAATCTAGACAAAATGGAGGCTCAACACTTTCAAGCTAAAGAAGGAGCGAAGATTGCGACAAATTCTAGGTAGGCCTCACTCCATAATCTATTTACTTAAGGAAAAGCATAGGGTTCCTTATCTCTATGTTGTTCTAGGTTTAACACCAAACCTAGGGGATATACCTTTATATGCAATCGTAAATCTTGTATAAAAAATTGGTGACCATAGTGAGGAACAGATTATTCCCTATATCGTTTTCCTTTTCCTTTTTGTTTGATTACCTCCTTGAAATACATTTGCTACATCATCCAACCAATAATAGACATATGAAGTGGCTTCATTCAACCTTTTCTGCAAATTTTGTGTCGAAAACCTCTTTCTCAAGCCCAACGCTACCCAAGTGGATATGACAAAGCGTTACACCTCACCCTGGCCCATTATGTCCTAGCGTTGCAAGCACTGGTGCCCTCTCTGCACCAGTGTTGGTCCTTGTTTTTGCACAAGTTTTGCCTTGGTATTTTAGCCTCTCTTTCATCAACCTGCTTCCAACAAAGTTTCCTCGAGTCTTCAATATCTTTTGGTCCCTCTAAAACCCCCTTTCAGTTTGCATTTTTTATTTTTTTTTGCCTTTGATAAGAATTGGTTTCAATTTTTCTTTGTTCTTATCGTTTGGTCACTTGAAAACTTGTTTATTTGATTTTTGATAGCTTGGATTAATTTTTGTAATTGAATCAGTAATTGAACATTTTCATCTTCATTTTCTTCATTTTGAAAATTAAGGGTGGTGAAAATTTAAAAAAAAAAACATTTAGGGTTTTGCATGTACATTATATTAGGAAAAGTTTCATCGAAATGGAAATTGCATATTGCATCTTGTTTGTTGCATATTTTGTGCTACATTTTTATTGTCTCTTCCCTTCCTTAGCTATATTTTCATTGAAAGAGAAAATATTCTTGTTTTATCATGCTAGATTTACATTTTAGGATATTCATGTGACATTCATGGTGAGCCCTAAAACTGTAACTTAATCAAAGATAAAAAGTGTAATCTATTGAATCAACCTAAGGATAATTTGTAACATTAACACAAACATTTATAGGTCTAGGCTAGATATGTGTTCCGACGTCGTTAAACGTAGGATTTTTCGTTGTTTTCTAGCATTGCACCCTGGGGGTGAAATCTCGTTCCATGTACGTAATTGTATAGGATTGTTCTCCACGTACCTTTAGGTATATCGGATGGTGCTCCACACATGAAAATTATATGGGAATGCTCTCATAAAATGGTTAAACATTATGCAATACTACTACGAACTGCACTCCCACGTACCGTTGAGTATACTTTGGGAGTCCCTAATAGGTTACTATCTATACATAGGTAACCAAGTCTGCCGCCTTGTATACCGTGGTACATTGAACACAACATTCAGGGAGATTGGTTTTCGTATGTTAAGTCCTTGGTTCGCCAAGGTATATATTGTAGTTCAAGGTTTCTTGGTAATCCTTTATGCCTAGATTACCCTATTTTTTATTTATTTATTTTTGTGTTAATAAAATTTATTATCCAATATGGAAGAACAAAATCCCCCTCCCTGTCGTTCGCGTAGAATGAAAAATACGCCCCCTCTACCTCCAAAGTCCACTCCTAACCTACGTCCAAAAAGTAATAAAAAGCAAACTATCGAATCAAGGACTTCATTCACTACTTCTAGCCCTCCTCCTGGTACTGAATTGCTAGAATAATTTGTTCCTTTGAGTTCCAAACCCAAGATTACATCTACCCCTGTTGGTGACACTGACATAACTGAAACAGAAGTCCCTGAAAATTTGTTATCTTAGGTCACTAAACCTAAACTTCTTGAGTCAGATACTTTGTTTCCTGAGGTCATTGAACCTAAAGAGCCTCAGAAATCCTCTCTTGATTCAGCGGGACCTTCCTCTTCTCTTTCTTTGTCTCAGACATAACCAATATATCTTAGGCCCAAAAGTGATCCTCTTCCATACATACTTTTGAGTATTGAAGAGATCCCTCAAGAAGAGCCTCATCCTTCTACTCCTATTCACTAGGAAGGACTTCATTTTTATCAATATGATATTTTTATTTCTCTTCAAACTTTGACACAATATCCTTCACGTGATTCTTTAGGCTTACCCGAGGATATTTGGAAACAATATTCGTTTGGATTGTAAACCATTTCTGCTGTTGATTCAAGCTACCAACCCATGTCCACCACTATGGTCGAGACATCAAGTGTTGCTTCATCATCTATGTTTGCGACATCACTAGAAACTCATTTGTATGGTGGACCATCCATCCCACCTGGTTACCAATCATTCTCTGGTACCTTTTCTGGGGCGGCTTCAAGTCCTTGGACATCTCCCATGTCATCGAATTCAGGAATAATGTATTTTAATTATCTTATGAATGCCACACATTCTTCTCCTCTTAGTCTGGATACACCTACAATAGAGAAAGAGGTTGTTCCTTATATCAGTGGAAAAAGCTACCCTCAACAACCTAACTCTCCTTATGTTGGGTACCATCCATCTAGGTTGCAATTGCCTCTGTTATCCTCTCCTCCTTATGTAGGGGGAAACCTGTTGTTTTTATACCTAAATATGGTAATTTTCCTAATTATGGTCTGCCTTATCCTGTAATGACTACTATTTTTTGGCAACCTACTTCCCCTGTTCAACCCGGTTTGATTTGGGATTGGTTTTTGAATCCTCAGGCTACACCATCCTCATTAGAAATTCCTATCTATCTGTTAGCACCCCAAAAAGCTAAAATACAAGTGATTCAACCTTTACAGCCTATTCCGATGGTATCTGGTTCTTTCTAGACACCTCTTAATTAAACTACACAAGGTGCCTCATCAACTCAATCGCTTGCACAAAGTGCTCCTCAAGTTTAGGTAGGTAAAATTCTTCAAAATTTCGCGCAGTCTCAACCAAATCCACCATACCAGGAGGAAATTCAAACATCTATCGGGCAACAATATGAACCTCATCATGCTCCTTTTCAAGACCCAAAAATCCAGACCCAACCATTCCAGTAGCTTTATCGCCATCCTGGGCTAGGAAAGAAACTCACTTGTATGCTAGTTACCAGAATCCTGCATAGCCTGGTAACCAAATTCCTTACTATCATAACCCTTTTTATCCAGGCATGCAAGTACTCATTTCTCAGGCTATTCCTTCTTACCCAAGTCACCCTCCTCTGGAATTTAATCGATAGTTTCCTTTTTTGGCTACTCTTGAATTACCTAACTTAATTCAGCTTACTAACGACCCCATCGCTCAAGCGCCATGGTGGCTGATTATTCCCACTAAGTTGCCATATGATATCCCAAAATTCAATGGGAATCTTGGAGAATACTTGTTGATGCATGTCATGACGTATCATCTATGGTGTTCATTCAACTCCCTCAATGATGATTCCATTCGACTATGTATTTTCCAGCGAAAACTTATAGGTAGCACTGAAAAATGGAATATTGAGTTACCTAGAGTGTATTTTCACGATTTCAACACTTTAGCCACCAACTTCCTCACACATTTCTAGTTTCCCATCAGATAAAAAACATGAATAGAACTATTGGATAACTTCATACAATCAGATTCCAATCACATTTCAGATCACATTCATGAGTGGAAGCGTCGTCGCCAGTTGGTCAAGCCCTTTGTTCCTGATCATTTGTTGGCAGAATGGTTTGTCAAATCTCTATTATCTCTTATAATAGAAAATGTGTCCAAAAGTGGAGTCGTGACCGAAGATAAATTCATTGCTCATGCTCAATATTTAGATCTGGTTTATACCCAATCTGGCACACTCCATGATAATATACCAAATGCTCTGCAGCCTTCAAACATTGTTCCTCTCCCACCTGGTAAATAATCCCATTCTGAATTATTGGTTTTTCCAGTTCACAGTTGATGAGTAAACCATATGGTATTTCTCTCGTCACTCCTGCTCAAAACCCTCAATCCAACCCTCCTGTAGCTTCTACTTCCGAGATAAATTCAACTTCATCTGATAAAGGAAAATCTCAACAACAACCTGGAAGCAAGAAGAAAGGTAAATGTAAGAAAAAGAAAGGTTCATCACCGCAGTATAAACAAAAAAATTCGTCTTTCGATGATAAACGAAAGCCTCAATATCCATGTTTGATTTGCAACGAGGATCACTTTACACGTGATTTTCTACACCGTGCTGAAGTGAATCAGTTTATTAAATCATCCACTTATCTTGTTTTGTTGACCGACCTGTTTCCCAATCAAAAGACTCATATGGTTTCCCAGGACCCCTCTTCCTCTAACACGGTTTTGATGCTTTCCTCCTTAAAATTGAGATTCAATGTTTTGGTGGCCACTCGGAGAAAATACTATGGTAATGTGAATCCACCAAATGGTTAGGATACTAATCAACCTTCCAGCTCAGCACCAATTTCATTTGATTATGTTCCACCTCCGGAATTGACTATCAAGCCTCCAAAGGGAATTATCTATAAGTCTACTTACAACCCTTATTCAAGAGCTACCCAAAATTATAATGTGGTTGAAGACTTAGCTCAATCTCCATCATTTATTTCTACTCTTGAGGTGTTGCAAACATTTCCCGCCCAAAAGAAGGCCTTTTTTTCAGCTATCGTATGTATGAACTGATCGGATTCCAACCTAGTGATTTTCTCTCATGAAAATTATACTCCTCGACTTCCATCTTAATTTGATTTTATGATTTAGGTCATTTTCCATGGTAAAATCATTCATCATTATATTGTGGATGAGGGAGAATAGACCTACATCATGTCTATGTCTTGCTGGAAGGCTATTGGTTCACCTCAACTAAATCAATAGACCACCACATTAAAAGCATTTGATGGAAGGACATATAAAACCTATGGGATTTTCAATTCCCTCTAAGTGGAACTTGGGGGAAAAACCGTCTCCATTGAAATAGAAGTTATTGATGTACCTCTCAATTATAATATTCTAATCGGACGTACATGGATTTATGTTATGGTTTTCGTCATTTCAATTTACTTCCGGATGATCACCTTTCCTCATAAAAGCAGGATCATAGCCATAGATCAACTCAACTTCTTTGTCTCTGATTCCAATGTTACCAGAAGTGTCCCTCTTGTAGGAGAAGCCCTACATTCCTATCATCATGTTGGAGTTGGATTATTGAACGATTCATCGCTTATGGGGACTTTCCCCTCCCCCTTCCTCCCCCTTCCAACTCCCACCTTTGGTTTATTATATCAATATCATCCTCTACGATTTTGGTTGATCCATGGATTTTATTGGATGAAACTGACATCCCAAGTTTTGGCGACTGGATACCGCTTAAACCCATTGAGAAATATTATGAATCCATCTACTCGGCTTGCGCGACCCATACTTTTTCTTCAATCAATTTGGTAGATCGCTCTTTGGATAATGTCATGCCATCTAATCCTTTCTTGCGTATATTCTCAACTGATGAAAGCATCATGGAGATCATGATGTCAGAAGATGCGTCGTGGGATGAGCATCATCATCATTCCTCCCTTCTTGATTCCATAGAAGATAATCTCAGTAGCATGTATCTACCTAATTTAATCAAACCCTCTACGAATTTTGTTTCCATTCATGAGATCGACTCTGAAAAGAACCTCTCGAATATTGAAGAAACCATTCTTCTCGATATCTCGATCAAACAAGGAATAGTCGAAAATATTTACATTAGATCATCATGTTCTTCGTCTGAGGTCGAGACCTATCTAGATAATTTTTCATGAGTTTAGATATGTCTTTTCTTGGACATATGAATAAATTCAAGTTATCGACCCAAACATAGTGGTGCACGAAACTAAAATGTATCTTTATGCCAAACCTGTCCGAAAATGCCTCCATCCGGTCCATCCTAAGAAGGTTGCTGAGATAAAAGCTAAAGTTGAAAAGCTTCTTCAGGATGGTTTCATATACCCCGTTCCTTTAACTGATTGGGTTTCAAATGTAGTCCCTATCATGAAGAAATAGGGCACGATTCGATTATGTGTTGATTATCGAGATGTTAATCGAGCTTGTATGAAAGACAACTACCCAACCATGTTTATTGACCATATTTTTTTATGATTATGTTGGTTTTTATATCTATTAATTTATAGATGAATTCTTGGGTTACAATCAAATCAACATTTTCATGGTGAACCAACCTAAAATAACATTTATTTGTCCCTAGGGTACTTTCACTTATAAAAAACTCCCACTCGTTCTCAAGAAAGAAGGGGCCACGTTTCAACATGTGATGTATTATTCTTTTCATGATATTAATAATATCGTGCAACTCTATTTTTATGATCTCCCTGCTCATTCCAAGCATCGAGATGATCACCCATTGCATTTACGGGCTATTTTTCTTTGTTGTAGGCATTATAACATTCGACTTAACCCGCAAAAATGTGTGTTCTATGTTGGTTCTGGTCAACTCCTTGGTTTTTTTATCTCCACACAAGGAATTCACATTGATCCTATCAAAGTCCAGGAAATTTTTGATTTTCCTGCACCCTCCTCCTTAGTTCATTTACAAAGACTCCAAGGGAAAGCTAACTTCTTGAGGAGATTCATCCCTAATTACACCGAGTTAACCAAAGGATTTACTTACTTACTGGAAAAAGGGATTCCCTTCCATTGGGATGACACTACACATAAAGCATTTGATTCCTTGAAATATGTACTGTTTCAGGCATCTCTCTTATATCCCATTGACTATCGGCGCGACTATTTCCTGTATATCGTTGTCGCCATCTCTAGTATAGATATGGTGTTGGTACAAGAAGATGACATTGGGACTGAACATCCCATTTAATATTTGATTTGGAACCTCAATGATAATGAGATCTGGTATACTCATGTCAAAAAGTTTTCTTTGGCAGTCGTTCAAGCCATCCAAAGATTTCGCCATTACATCTTGCTTCGGAAAACTACGATCATTTTAGATTGCAACCCGATGACATATATACTATCACGACAATTGTTAGGGGAAATTACTCCAAATGGATACTTATTCTGTAATATTTTGACCTGGAATTCATCAAATACAAGTCAAATAAATCCCTAGTTTTCACTAAACTAATGTGTGATCTTCCCTCCCTTCATAAGGAATCTACATCTAAAGATTCCATTCCTGACGATTGATTGTTTCTAATATCATCATCTGACCCATGGTATGGATATTTCCTGATTTATCTCTAGACCCAAACTTTATGACCTAATATCTCTCGCTCTGAGTAGCGACATATTTGGTACCAATCCTGAAATTATTTGATTATCAGCAACACCCTTTACCATCGTGGTATCGATATGATTTTATGAAGGTGCCTCACCCTTGAGGAGACCGAGAAAGTTCTGAATGATTTCCAGTCAGGAGAATGTGGCGGACATTTATTTGGTTACGCTACCACGCAAAAAATCTTATGCGTTGGTTATTTTTGGCCCACCATTTTTCGCAATTGTATCCTTGTAGTACATTAGTGTCATGCTTGCTACATATACAATTGCAAAGTCCGTGCTCTACCTGCTCCACTACATCCTGTTATTTTCGTTGGGCTCTTTACGAAATTGGGTATTGACTTTATGACATGTAACTGATATGAATATGGGAAAACTAGTTTTGTTGCACTAGCTCCCTCATTAGTTAAATAAAAATGTGTTTAGGATCATCTCAAATTAGCCATTTGTGAAGGGTTTTATGTGTATTTGATGAGAAATTTATGAGTTAATTAGATTTTAAAAACTCATTTATAAAAAATAAAATGTAGAGAAATAACATACAACATACACATTACACAATAGCTGATAACAGATTTCACCCCTCATGGGCTACATCTCCATGGACCGGCTTCCACTGGTTAGGCCCTTTTGGGATTAATAGTCAATTTTATGATTACATGCACCTACAGTGCTCCAATGGCTTTGAAACCTGCTCCATTGGCTTCATAAGACCTAAAAACCTCAAAATAGACTCATCAATCTCTAAAAATGGTCTTTAGTTGGTCTAAGCATGACCTCCTCTCTTGGTGGCCCTAGGCTTCTTTAATCTTCAAAGTGGAAAAAACCCTTTCAGAAGTGATCCAATGCCTCTTTAATCTACTCCATAATTCTCATAGCAACAAAATCATCAAGGAATGACTCTTCTTGAGCCAAAATTGGTCGAAATATGCCAAAGTTATGGATTCCTCAATATTTCCTAGGAAAAATCCACCAAAACTGGAGAAACTCCAGTTAACGCAGCTAAATCTGGGGGTAGCTCCGAATTTGGTGGCTCCACCGAATATATCACCAAATTAAACTCCAGTTAATTAAATGCTAAACTGGATTAACTAACGTATAATCCGTAGTTAAATGTGCTAAGCATGTTTTTAACATAAACCTAGATTATAATTGTAATTAACACAATAAACATGGTTTTATGTTTAATTAAACCATATTAAATGGTTAAATCCGCGCCATTAGGTTGGAGCCTCCGCTCCTGGTCCTGGGGTGTGGTCCTGTGTTATCGTGGGTTGGCCCTTCAGGGCTTCCCCCTTTTAACTCCTCCATACCCTTTGATACAACTCAAATATGATTTGAAAGCATGGATAGTTAAGATCTATTGTCGTGGCATGGTGGTAGTGTTAGGTGCTCATGTGGGGGAGGTCATGGGTTTGAGATTGACCTCTGCCCAAATTTTTCTCCATAATCTTTAATCTGACATTTGGAATTTTTAAAATCGAAATTCGGAGTTTAGACCACATTCGGCCTTTGAGGGGGGAAGCACGAGGTGGCCTCTGGGCTTGCCACGTGTCCTGTTCCCATTGTCTTAAATTAAACAAATAAAAAAAATTTCCATGTGCCTAAATTCGGGCCACTTAGAAATTGAAAAGTGTCATCATGTCATTGGGTCGGAGGAAAACCAATTTTTTTTTACCTTTGACCGTGTTTGACCATTTTTTTTAAATTCACATGTTTGATACGACAATCAACGGGCTCTAACTTCCTCATACTGAATGTGTTTTGAGTGAAACGAATTGTGCAGGATTCCTGGTGACAAGCCCAATCTAGTCATTCTAGTTTGGTGTGATTCTAAGAACTTTCAATTTTTGGCAAATTTTTTCCCCCAATCTAGGTTCTGATCATTCCTTCCCACTGACATGCTTTTGGACCCACAAAATTTGGTTATCGAATAAGAGTTGAATGATCTTCTCTTTCCCAAGTTCTATCAACTTGATTATACTTGGAAGAATCTCCATAACAACCACTTGGGTTCACTGGCATGCCTTGCCTTGCAAATGGCTTGGCACTTCAACTAATGTTCTCCTTCCACTACTGACCCAATCCAACACTTGCTGGTTGCCTACTAACTGATAAAACACTTTGTTGCACCAAATCAATCCCTCGGTGCTTGGAAAACTAACTGATGGCCTTCCCACTGAGAATCGTGTTCCTCTTTTGCACAAACATGCATTCGACACAAGCTTCTCCTTGGAAACCACTTTCCCAAGTTAAGCCCATCTAAGTGAACTAAAAAAATGAGTTCCAACATCAGTAATAACAAGAAAATAAATGACCATTCTTTTACCTCCACGGTTCAAAATTGCACATCTGGAAGAATCCATTCGCTATCTCTTTCGGTTCTTGGCATCAACACATTAAATGGTATACAATGGTTGTTGTTTTGGTTGCAATATTTTTGGCATCTTGTCCCTCTTTCCCTCATCCTCCTATGTTGACATGCTGCTCATGCCATGATTTGAGAATTAAGTCTAACCATGAGCCTCTCGCTCAAGAGTGGGCCTTCCCAAAATCCTGCGACATCTTGTCACAAACACAACCATCAAACTGAAAAACACATCATGCAAGAAACATAACTTGACAACATATCCTTTTGCTCCTTCAAAGAAACTAATTTCACATCATGTGAACATCGCCATGTACTCTTACATATCGGTGTACAAACCATCAACCAAACTCAAGTCGACAAAACGTACCTCTTTAAACAAATGACTCTCAAGTAAAACAAAAGTATTGCACATGATTTTTACAATAATTGACGATTCTTCTCCCTTTAAAACACCTTCCTGAAGTAAACATGAAACATGCATTTAATTGGAAAAGAAATGCATCAATCACCAAAATACATGCAAGGCCTTAATTGGATAAGAAATCTAAACATCTCTTACCAAACCATTTCAATGGTGCTTCTTTCAGCTGCACTTCATCATTATGTGAATCATATTGACCCACGTCGATTATGGAATTCTCCCTTCCATTCTTGTCAAGATCTCTTTCCACCTTCTTCAAATGTTGTGGATGACTTTTTGGATACAAATTCCAACACTTGTCTAGAAGATGACCCTGTTTATGGCAATGAGTGCAAAACAGTTGCATCTTCTTTTCAGCATGGTTTTCCTTGTCCAATGGACCTTTGGCTTTCTATCTCCTTTGTTTAGAAAGTTTCATGCATGGCTATCTTCTTCCAACATCTTGAAACATTATGGATAATATTCAAACCACAAAAGGAACATGCAAACTTTCTCCAAATCATATGTGATAATTTTTCATGTTTATCATAATCAAAAGAAACTTGATTAAAGGTAGATTTGTGCCTTGCACATTCACCTTTGTCGCCTTCTTAAGGAGATGAATTTGATGAGGTAGTGGCTCTCTTCAGAATACCAACAATGGCTTCAATTACCTCAGAGCTTTCAACATCCTCTTGTTTTCCATTCCCATTAGTTGCATGCTTATGAGCATCTTCTTGCAAAGTGGGTGTAAAATTTTTGCATTCCTCATGAACACAATATTCACGATCTTGAGGTAATAAAAATGAAATGAAATTCCTTCTTGTAGCACCTTCATGTACCTCCTTGGCTTTGGAGCATTCTCCATCATATTTTCCATAACCAAGACCCAAATACCTAGGCCTTTCCACAACAAAAATTGGCTCAAAAATGCCTTGTGCATTTTTTCCCAATCCTTTACCTTCATAGCCCATTTTCATCAATAATTTGGACCCTATTACTCTAGTGTGTCTTTAAAAATCACCTACACATTCATCTTGAGAGGAAATAGAAGATAAACTTGATTTTCATACCTTTTTTTCATGCACATACTTGGCTAAAGTTTATTTGACATCATGGAGTTGAGTCTCCAACTCATGCATCTTTTCAAGGGTTTAATTTTCAATCTGGAGCTGAGTCTCCATCTCATGAATCCTTTCAAGAGGCTCTTTCTTCTCCTCCTTCATGGCAATCAATTGCTCTTGAAGTACAATTCTCTCCCTCTCATCTTCATACATCTCCTGCACCTTAGCATTCATGATTTATAGCTTCCGCAACATCTCTTTATCAAAGAGTTTTGCTAAGGAAGATTAGCTAGAAGCAATTATTGATGAAGTTGCCATCACGCTTGATGCATAAAAAAATTCTTTGTTGTGATTTGAGAACTGGGTTCTCAATCTTGACCTTCTCCTTCACACATAAACTTGCACACAGTTAAATTATTCTTGCTCAAATTCAAAAACCAATATCTAATTCTTCTAGCTAACCTTGGCTAAAATGAGCTAAACATCCTTTGATACCAACTTGATCTGAATATGGGCAAACTATTTTTTTTGTGCTAGCTCCCTCGTCAGTTAAATAAAAATGTATTTAGGATCATCTCAAATTAGTCATTTGTGAAGGGGTTTATGCGTCAAGTTTTATGTGTCTTTGATGAGAAATTTATGAGTTAATTAGATTTTAAAAACTCATGTACAACGAATAAAATGCATATAAATAACACATAGCATACACATTACACAATAGTTGATAACGGAGTTCACCCCTCCTGGGCTACATCTCCATGGACCTGCTTCAACTGGCTAGGCCCTCTTGGGATTAATGGTCAATTGTATTATTACATGCACCTATAATGCTAAAATAGCTTTGAAACCTACTCCATTGGCTTCAAAAGACCCAAAAACCTCAAAATAGTCTTTTCAATCTCTGAAAATGGTCTTCAACTGATCTAGGCATGACCTCCTCTCCTTGTGGCCTTGGGCTTCTTTAATATTAAAAGTGGGGAAAACACATTCAGAAGTGCTCCAACGCCTCTGCAACTTGCTCCATCATGATCAAAGCATCAAAATCATCTAGGAATGACTCTTCTTGAGCCAAAATTGGTCGAAATATGCCAAATTTATGGCTTCCTCAATATTTCCTAAGAAAACTCCACCAAAACTGGAGAAACTCCAGTTAACGTAGCTAAATCTGGGGGTAGCTCCGCCGAATATACTGCCAAATTAAACTCCAGTTAATAAATGCTAAACTGGATTAACTAATGGATAATCCGAAGTTAAATGCAATAAGCGTGTTTTTAACATAAACCTGGATTAGCATTGTAATTAGCACAATAAACATGGTTTTATGGTTAATTAAACCATATTAAATGGTTAAATCCACACCATTAGGTTGGAGCCTCCGCTCCTGGTCCTAGGGCGTGGTCTCGTGCTATCGTGGGCTGGCCCATTTTAACTCCTCCATACCCTTTAATACAACTCAAATATGATTAGAAAGCATGGATAGTTAAGATCCATTGTCGTGGCATAGTGGTAGTGCTATGCGCTTGTGTGGAGGAGGTCGTGGGTTCGAGCTCGACCTCCACCCAAAATGTTTCTCCATAATATTTAATCCAACATTTGGAAATTTCAAAATCTGAATTCGGACTTTAGACGACATTCGGCCTTTGAGGGGGGGAGGGGGCGTGTGGTGGCCTCCGGGCTTGCCATGTGTCCTCTTCCCATTGGCTTAAATTAAACCAATAAAAAAAAATTCCATGTCCCAAAATTCAGGCCACTTAGAAATTGAAAAGTGTCATCCTGTCATTAGGCTGGAGGAAAACCCAATTTTTTTGACCTTTCACCCTGTTTGATGATTTTTTTTAAAATTCGCTTGTTTGACACGACGATCAACAGGGTTTAACTTCCTCATACAGACTCTATTTTGAGTGAAACTAATTGTGTTGGATTCCTAGCAATGGGCCCGATCTGGTCATTTTGGTTTGTTGCGATTCTGAACACTTTGAAATTTTGGCAAATTTTTGCCCCCAATCTAGATTCCAATCAGTAACCCTCATTCAGTCGGGGGGCATGCTTATATCATTGTCATTGTTGAATACTTTACTAAGTGGGTCGAAATGAAGCATACATTCAATAACACTGGCGAAACGACTGTGTACTTATTTTTCAACCACGTGATTTCTAGGTTTGGTGTCCCGCAAGCAATAGTTACAGATCATGGGAAGCGTTTTTAGAATCATATGATGACCGAATTAACTTCCAAAGTTGGACTTTCACATGAAAATGCCTCTCCCTATTATCCTCAGGCTAACGGACAAGTTGAAGCTATCAAAAAATTTCTTAAGACTATGCTTCAATGTATGATAGGGGTCCATAAATCAAATTGGATTTTATGTCTCTATGTTGCCTTGTGGGCATACCGAAACTCAATAAGGGCCACTACCAGATTCACACTATTTCAGTTAGTTTATAGTCTGGAAGTAATCCTTCCCATTTAGTGTGAAATTCTATTACTAAAGCTAGCTATCGAACTTCTCCTTGCTACCTCCGCAGAAGAGGAGTGTCCTTTACACTTGACTCGATTGGATGAGACTCGACGGGATGCAACTTTGGCCAATGAAGTTCGTAAAATATGCATCAAAGTGCAATACGAAAAAAGTGTCAAGCCTAGAATATTCTCGGAAGGAGATCTGGTACTCTTATATGAATAGGAGACTAACAAGTTAGGCCCAGGAAATTTCTAGTCCATGTGGTTGGGCCCATACATTTCCAAATGTTTCCTAGAAAAAGGGGCTTACAAGTTAGTAGATCTGATGGAATTCCACTGACGCGGCCTAGAAATGGGTTGTATCTCAAAAAATACTATGCTTGATTTCATGTGTAGTACATTGTTTACATATTGTCTATAGGTGTGTTGAGTGTGTTTGTAGTGTGTTTTTCATAGTTTCCCATGGTTTATGTTGATCCTTATTTACTTTAGTTTGCAGATGCCAACCTCTCTCGATCCGTATATTGGTTATGTCGATGGTGCTAGCCACATTACTCAGAAATTATCCTCCGCAACATGGGCCATATTTGCTCCAAATGGCAAGCTAGTGAGCATGCAGGGGATTTTCATTGGCCACTCTACTAACAACATCATTGAGTATAAGACAATGGTTGAGCTTTTAATATGATGTTATTTCACATGGTATCTGTCGTATAGTCATTAGGCTTGACTCACAGATCGTAGTACTACAACTCGCGAATACCTATTCGGTGAGAAATCTTGCCATCCTTCATATGATTTTGAGAGTGCATCTTCTAGAAATGCATTTTGATTCCATACAATATGAACACATTTCTAGAAACTTGAACACTTAAGCATATGCCTAGCTAATTTAATTTTAGATAGACATTTATAAGGAATGTAAGCAACTTTCAATTCACATCACATTATATTAAAAGGAGAATAGAAACTAAGAAAAATTGAATATATATATATATATATATATATATATATATATATATATATATATATATATATATACACACTACATGCAAACACACAAGTATAAAATCAATGCTATAAAATGAAATTTCATGAGCTATCTTACGTAATAATTGACCAATATGATCAAACATTTTGAAATTTGGATATTAGGGGCTAGTAACATTCGCAAGGTTGCTGAGCTATGAATTGAAAACTTTGCGTTGTGATTGCTCAGCCCTGCATAATCTTCAAGTTGCAGACTGCGAGGCCCCGCCTTAGCTGGCCCGGCTCCTGTGATCCCACCCGCTTGTGAGCTCTGCTTGCTGCGGCCTGCCTTCATGGCTCGTGCAGCAGACTGAAAGTGCCGCTCTCAGAGACTGTGACCATGGAGGGGCTGGGCACTCCTCAGGCGTCTCTTCCGCCTCCTCCACCGATCTCTCCCGATGATGCTTTCAACAGGCTCTTGGCAGGGTTGCCAAAGAAGAAGAATACTGAAGCTGCGAAGTTTTTCAAGAGATTGGATGATATTCCGGTGATCTCCCTTCCTCCAGAAACCTCGATCCAAGTTGCCCTGTCTCTGGCTGAACGGGCTCTCAGCGGCCAGTTCACTGGGCTATGGCCGTCCCTAAAAACCACAGAAAGCTGGGTTAACAGAAATTGGGCACCTCTGATTAAAGAAAGCGTCACCTCTTACTTTCTGGGGAGAGGTTACTTCCTCTTCGAATTCACATCAAAAGAAGACAAAGACCTGATCTTCCAAAATGGCCCCTACTTCATGGGCCCTCAGGGTCTGTATTTGAACAAATGGACCCCAGACTTCGATCCGGCAGTAGATGTGCCCAAAGCAGTCCCGGTGTGGGTCAGGCTCCCAAATCTCCCAGTGCACTGCTGGAGCTGGGATTCTCTGAGACACATTGGAAACGCCCTAGGGAAATTCATAGATCGTGCGAACAACAAGGACCAGTACGACTATGATAGGATCTGTGTAGAAGTATATCTGGAGGTTGGACTACCAGAGGCCATCACAATAAAGGTCAGAAGCTGGACACACATGCAGAAACTGGACTATGAGCAGCTGCCCTTCAAATGCCGGAAATGTCATGTTTATGGACATTTCGCCAGAGGCTGCCCGACCAACAATGAGGATGGGCAGGGGAAATAGGATGGATGGAATCAAGTCAAGCGATCCAAACACAATCTCAAGAATCAGAAGCAGGGAGGCCCTAATGGCAAAGGAACCCAACAAGCCACTATTAAGCAGATCCCCATCAAATCCACTCCTGAAAACAAGTACGATCCCCTGAGTTCGCATCCAGAGAGCACACAAGAGGGCGAGGTTCAAAAGGAGGTAGAAGCTACTCAGGAAACAGAGGCTCAAAAAACACCCACAAGCAAAGGTACTCCCTCAGCCTCCCACAAAGGAACAAGTGTTGGAGATCCAAAAGGTAGGATATTAGAAGATGAGGAAGAAGAGCAGGATATGAAAGAGTCAGATGAGGAAGGAGAAATAGGAGAGTCCCATACCTCGGTAAGAAGATCAACAAGAGGTCGGAAAACCGACAGGGAAAAAAGGGAGCAGGAGACCTACAAAGAGAAACTTCAGGGCAGCCAACCAACTTTGGAAAAAATGCTAGCCTCAAAATCTAAGATATTGAAAAATCCGCCCCATGGCTCCAAGGGAGCCCACCATAAGCATAAATAATTAAGGTCATCTCCTGGAATTGCAGAGGTATGGGGAGCAAAGCTAAAGAAGAAACCATCAGAAGTCTAATCAGGACAGAAACCCCAGACTTACTTCTCGTCCAGGAGACAAAGCTGGAAGATATAGTCTTCCTACAAGTAAGCAAGAAACTTTGGAATAAAAGCGAAGCAAGAGCAATCTCTGCCCAGGGTGCCTCAGGAGGGATAGGCACTCTTTGGAACGCCAATAAATTTACAGTCCTATTGGAGGCTAGGAATATCCATTGGTTGATGCTGAAAATGCAGAACTTGGACACTAAGGAAACGTTCTGTCTATTCAATGTCTACTCTCCAGTCAACGTTGGGGAAAAAAAAGACTGTTGGGACTCTATAAGGCACCAAGCAGATCTGACAAACCTGGAAAATATAATAATTGCTGGCGACCTCAACCTCACCCTGCACCCTTCAGAAAAAAGGGGAGGCGGTGTGGTTAGAGATCCGGCTAGAGAATGGGTGGAGGACATAGTGCAAGACTGGGACTTGCTGGACATTAAACCCTCTTCAGGTAAGTACTCTTGGTCTAATAAAAGAGTGGGACCTAGACACATTGCTGCCAGGCTAGATATATTTATTATTCAAAGCTCCTTTTTGCTGCTAGGTTTAGAGCCCATAATGCATATTCTTGCTTGCAGCATCTCTGATCATAAGCCCATAAAGCTAGAAATCTTAGCTCACTTTGATCTGGGCCCTATTCCATTTAGATTCAGCCCTCTTTGGGTAAAGGAGCCTGATTTCCTGCAAACTGTCAAGGAATGTTGGAACCAACCTGTTAAAGGATCACCATTCTATATTTGGGAGGAAAAGCTCAGAAGGGTGAAAGGAGCTCTTAAAAGATGGGCCAAAACGCTATCCAATCCGGCCACAGAAAGGAAAACCATTAAAGCTGCCCTTGTGTCTCATCAAAATGGTATGGAGAACGCTAGGCTCACAAAGGATCTATTAGATCAAGAAACCCAGTTGCAACAGCGCTACCACAAAGCCTGCTTAGCTGAAGAAGAGTATTGGAGATTAAAATCCCACAACCTCTGGCTTAAAGCAGGGGATAGGAACACCGCTTATTTTCACAAACAAGCCCAGGCAAGGAAATGTTTCAACAACATCTCAGATATCAAAGAAGAGGGTGATATCCACAAGGATTTTGATCACATAAAGAAAGCAGCTTTTTCTCATTTCCAAAACCTATATAGTGAAGACAAGGATTCAAGCCACTATCCAGATCTGTTAGATAACATACCCTCTATAATTTCTCAACGAACTAATGATTCTCTTGAGGCCAAAGTCACTAAAGTTGAAGTGAAAAAGGCTCTCTTCGATATGGACTTGGATAAGGCCCCTGGGCCGGACGGCTTCTCTGCTAGATTCCTTCAAGTTTGCTGGCCGATTGTTGAAAAATATCTTCTTAAAATGGTACAAAAATCCCAAAATACTCAGAAAATAGGAGGCAGTACTAATTCTGCATTTTTAGCTCTCATACCCAAGGAAAAAGGTGCCAATAACTTCAACAGATTCCGACCAATTTCTCTTTGCAACACAGGGTACAAATTAATCACCAAAGTAATTGCAAATAGACTGAAGCTCATTCTCCCCAAAATAATTCCAGAGAATCAAGGAGGCTTCATCCAAGGTAGGCAAATCGTGGACAACTTCTTCCTGGTACAAGAGGCAATCCACTCAAGTCTCCTTCGAAAAGAGCAAGGTATGGTGATTAAACTTGATTTAGAAAATGCGTTTGATCGAGTTAATCACAGCTTTCTTTTAAATGTTATGAATAAGTTTGGTTTTGGAGCAAATTTCATTAAATGGATCCGGGCATGCATCTCGGAGCCATGGATTGCCCCTCTTGTTAATGGAAGAGCCACAGACTTTTTTAAAGCCTCGAGAGGACTTAGGCAGCGGTGTCATCTATCCCCTCTGCTCTTTGTCATCCAAGCCTCAATCCTTAGCTTCCTTCTAGACAAAAAGTTGCAAGATCATGAAATCAATGGACTGTGTATTGCAAGAGGGATCAAAAATATTAATCACGCCTTGTTTGCGGATGACACTTTGCTGTTGGGTTCTGCCTCTATTTCCACTGCCACAAAATTCAAAGCAGTTCTGGATGAATTCAGTGAAGCTACAGGTAGCATTGTTAACAAGAGAAAATGTCATATTTTTAGCTGGAATACTTCGCCCAGACTGATATCTGCCATCTCCAGATGTTTGGGATTTGAAGCTTCCACCTCTTGGTCTTATTTTAAATACCTGGGCCTCCCAATTTCTCTCAAGAGACCTGCAAGCAAAGAATGGCTCCCACAGCTGGAAAAATTCAAGGCAAAGATTCAAGCCTGGGGATATTCCTGGCTAAATACTGCTGGCAAAACAGTCTTAATTAAATCAGTTCTCAACAGCTTGCCTCTTTTTCAATTCGCTGGGCTCCTCGCTCCGGCTTCCATACTAAATAAAATGGAGGAATTCATAAGGAGGTTCTTCTAGAAGGGAGGGAAACATAATGAAAAAAATATCCCCCTTATCAGCTGGGATACCATCTCCAAACCGCTGTGGGAAGGAGGTCTAAATTTCAAAAATCTTTGTCAACAGAATGTGGCAATGGCTGCAAAAATTGTTTGGAGGATCATTGCGCCCAATCCAGGCTGGGCCCAAAAGGCACTCTGGAAAAAATATTTCAGAGGTTCAAGATCCAGATGCTTAGAAAATGTGATCCACCTGCCAAACTCGTCATTCCTCAAAATTTATGACAAAATTGCATCTCTCATCACCGCCCACTCTTACTGGATACCAGGCAACGGGAAAAAAATCAACATCTGGACGGACAGAATCATGAATAAGAAACCAATAAAAGTCAGAGCCTCCACTAATTCACTGCACTGCTGGATGGACAGAGAAGGATTGAGAACGTTGTGGGATATCTCACGCTGGAACGACTTGATATGGGCAGGCTGGAAACGTTTAAAGTTGCCGGAAAACCTGAAATCTAAATGGATCACGCTGCTCGACTCCCTGCACGGATTGGCGCCCACGCACTCTAGGAAAAGAGATGTGAAAGGCTAGAGGCCAAAAGCCAGAGGTTACGTAGTCTCCTTGGGGTACGCCAAGCTGAACGAGAGACCATACGTTCCCCCTGCTCCAGCTCCTTGGCAAGGTGTCTGGCATCTGTCTTCATGGCCCAAGGTTGATTTCTTTGCCTGGGTTTTCTGTCACGGCAAAATCTTAACCTATGACAACTTGCAAAAGAAAGGATTCTATGGCCCATCCATCTGCTCACTGTGCAATGAAAACGCTGAGACAGCGGTTCATCTAATTCTAGAATGCAGCTACTCCAGGCAGATCTGGTCCTTCTTTACTCATGATTTGGATCCTAACTTCACTCTTCCTTGCTCCACCTCTGAACTTTTCTCTAAATGGAAAAACAGATATCCAGATTCACCTCCTAAAAACCTGATTATTAAAGTAGCATGGGTTGTTCTCCCAAAGATCATCTGTTGGCAGTTATGGCTAGAGCGGAACAGAAGAATTTTTAGAAATAAAAAGCAGTGCCACAAAGTCTTAGAAGCCAAGATCAAATGCCACATAAAGGAGTGCTTGATTGATATAAAAGACGACTCCAATCTCAGCCAACAGGACATTGCATGGGGATCAACTCTTGTACTTCAATTCCATCCTGCAGTCCAAAAATCCCCCACTATCAAAGATTGGCAAATAAGGAAACCAGAGAATCACTTTCAAGATTGGCTTAAATTGCAAGCAAGGCACTTCCTCTTTTTTGATGGAGCAGCAAAGGGAAATCCAGGCAAAGCTGGTGCAAGAGGTGTTGTTCTAAATCAAACTGGGGAAAAAATTCTCTCCTACGCTTGGGGACTTGGATATTCTACCAGAATTCAAGCTGAGGCCTTGGCCCTCTTCCAAGGACTCAAGATCCTTAAAAATATGGACATTAATGAAGCAATTGTTATTGGCGACTCCCAAGTCATTATAAACGCAATGGTTTCCAATACTCCAGTATCGGACCTCAATCTTGCAAGGCTGATCACTAGGATCAAAGGTTTGGAAAACAATTTTCAGAACTTGAAGTACTATCATGTGTTGAGAATTTTCAATAAAAAGGTGGACATAGAAGCCAATAAAGCTACCCTACTCTCTGTCGGGGTCAAGCTGAAAGAGGAAGAAGAATCATGGGAACCCATTCCATAAATATATTGCTGCCATGTTCTACTGTCTGTTATTAAACAAATTTGTATGTATCTTCAAGTGGGGGGAAATCTCTGAAATCAACTCATTGGGGGTTTATCCAAGGAATAAACCTGCAAGCTTCAGTTGCATTCTCAGCCTTAGCAGTGAGATGCATCAAGGCAAAGAAGCCCAGAATGTAATTCTAATTTTGTGATTCAAAATTTCATGATTAAGTAAAAGACCCACAATCCCTCGAAGCTTCGTCAAAAAAATAATAATTGACCAATACGACTAGGTGCCCCTATGGTATGTTGTTGAATTCGCAATGGAATTTTATCGACTACGATCTCATCAACCCCGTGGGTCAATCCCTCCATGTGGCGCTCCACCTCTGATAGGAACTTCGCTACCTCAATATCTCATAGCGCATCTCGTCCCACTACCGCGACCTGCACTGGTCCCACTACCTGCTCATGTGGTTGTCTCTATGTGCAACAGATATATGTAGCACCCATTGGTCGAACAGGTCCAATGTATGCATGAAAACATCAAATAATTTGTTCTTTGGAACATGAAAAAAAAAATTGTAAAACTTCTTAAAAACATAAATGACAGAGTATCTTACCTGTAGCATCCCATTGCTCGCCCTCAAGCAGCACGAGCTCAGGATCATCGCGAAAATCCATCCTTGCATAAGGATACTCATCGATCATGATGAACCATCTATGCAACCATCCAAATAAGGTTGGTGAAAATTTGATCATTGATGGACCTGCATGTCTAGCCATGTGGTCTATCCACCTCCTCATTCGTGTGACCCTCGGATCGAAGGGTTCAAGTACAATCTGTTGACGTTGCAGTAATGGTACCCACTCTAAGGAAAAATAGACCAATATGGAAACATAGCTGAAGTTTTTCAACTTCCCCTCCTTTTATTTAGTAATTTGTTCCTTCAAGATGACCAAGACACCCTCACTCTAGTTGAATATTGTTCGCACTAGACATTCTACCCCATACAACATGTATGATCTGCTTGCCACATGTAATGTCAAGTTGCTTTCCACTATTGCTATGATGAAAACAGTCGTTCTCAAAGGTAGTTGGGTAACATATTTTATGTTAAACTTTTTGTCCCTAGTAGTAATGACTCGAGGTCTACAATAGGTAGTAATGTAATCTTTCACCATCTCCCCACTACTTCTTCCACCTAGAAGAGAGATGGAGGCACCTCGCTTTGAAAATCCTGTCAGAAATTAAATATCATCTACTTGTATCTCGAGTAGATTCTCACAAAACCTGAATACCTATGCCTGAACATCCCATGAATGCACAAGGTACTTTAACAACTCCATTTTCTTCCTCATACCGAGAAGCCAAAAGAATTTCAACAACTCGCAGTTTTTAAGTGCCTAGATGGTAGTAGGGTTGTTTGATGTAGTTACATCTTTTGCTTCATGCTCTCTTTCTCTCTAGATAAATTAATTTTTTTGATAATTAGTTGTAATATTCCTAATTAGCTATAAGCTAATTGGAATATTAGTTCGAGCCAATTTTGCCACCTATAGTTAAATGAAGATATCAGTAAGCGGGTCGTGGACTCACCCGAGCAGGCGAAGGCAAGTGCACGAGCTGAGTTGGCAGCGTGGGGGCCGAGAAGGGCTGCGCAGGAAAGGAGGAGTCGAGGGTTTGAGAGGAAGGCCGCATACAAAAGGGAGAGAGCTCCTTATTTTTGGATTATTGATGAATTTTATGAAATTGAAACTGGTCGCTAAGACTTGAGCACGCCGGTTGTTTAGCAGGTCTGCAGCACTGTTTAGTGCGCCGAGTGTCTCTGAGCGGAGATCTCAACCTCAGCCCCGGGGGACTTCGAGTGCCTGCTCGGGTGAGGCAATCTCAACCTCAGCCCCGGGGGACTTCGAGTGCCTGCTCGGGTGAGGCAGTCCTACCGTCGTTTGGTCAGAAGAATTGGGTTGGAAACTGGTTGCAGAGCTGCGTTAGGAGTGGCAGCGTCGTCTGAGTGAAAAGACCGCAGTTCATCGCGTGTGTGCACAGAGACGTATCATTTTGGAGGTTTCGGGACAGGAGATTGTAGCAGAGACAGGCCGTATCTATCGAGGGCATTGGACCAGATTGTGATAACACCTTGGGGAGTTTGTTTCAGCCGCAGCATGACAACAGCTATACGGCGGTTCATCCCAGCCGCTTGAGCGCAGAACGAAGCATCATCGTTCCTCTGTTATTTCTGGAATACCTCTTGTTTTGCCCTGGGCAAGTTTCGGGTGCTATCACCTGCACATGTATTGTATTTCCTTATAAGTCCCCGACATAATAAAATGGCTCAGTGATTTCTCTGTTTAATGTCTATCTGTTGCGTAGGCCATTTATGTTATTTTATGTGCTGTCGAATATTCTCTTGAACGAGGCATTCTAGGCTGTTTTTATTACTTCATGTGTTGTTGTATGCTCCGCATCACTGGTCATTTTCCCTTGAAAACATACCATTGTTGTACCATTCCCGTGTTTTATAAATTCCCTTAAATAGGAACATTACAGTGGTATCAGAGCATGGTTCTGGCTCAGCCTGTGGACATTATCACAATGCCTACATTCTTACCGCCAGTGCTGAGTGAGAAAGAGAGGCAACATGATCATATACCCTTTGGAGACTATTTCCGTAAATGGCAGTCCATGGGGGAAGACTTCAAAGCAGCTTTTCCCTTCAAAGATTACTGTCAGCTCAGGCAGGATGAAGGAGGAGGGTACAGTGATAGGAATAGTGGTTTTTCTACCATGCAGAGTTCAGATTCGCAGCGTACCATTGGGAGATCACCTCTTCCCATGCATGAGGGATCCATTAGTCCCTGTGAGTCTAAGCCCAAGAAGACCGGAGCGGTGAAAAAGGAGAGTTTATTCTCATCTCTTTTCAGATCCAGAGGAAAGGCATCCACCGTTGAGGAGGACAAGAAGGGTGAAGAAAAAGGAGAGGAAGTACCATGCGCTTCCAATTCTCATCAAGAATAAGATATCACATCACCTCTTGAGGAGGCTTGTGAAAACACTGTCCCACTCATGGATGAGCAGCCACATGCATCGACAGTTGGGGCAGCCAACACTTTTGAGGACGGGACTCTTGTAGACCAAGGGTCAAATCTCATTGCTACTATAGAGCAGCCTGGTTGCACTACGCTTTGCAACATGGATGAAGGGGAGGTCTCAAGGAGAGATCTCACTATAGATGCACTTCAACACACTATGGAACGCAATGATTTGGTTCCCTTCTCGCAAGAGCAGATAGAAGATGGAGGACATCTTCGGATGGATAACATCTCTCATGCTTGTGTTGGACATCTCTTGAGCCATACACATCATGATGGGAGGTTTTTGCCTACCACCCATTTGATTCTTGATAGGGTCTCATTGATCCTTGAGAAGTTTACATTTCAAAACCCTATGAAGTGCAAATTCAGAAATTTGATTTTGGAGGATGGTAACCCTCATTGGAGGAGTACCAGGATGAGGAGAAGAAGGAGGCATCCACAAGTGATTGAGTGGATGTGGTTGATGAGCAAGGAGCTAGGAGGCTACTTGCAGATCTATGATACCAGGCAGCAAGAGGCTTGGCTGCGCTGGTTACTCTTGAAAGAGTTTAGCCATCTCTTGGCAAACACTCTTCCTAAGAGTCGGAGGATGGAGGAAAGATGGTTGGATACTTGCATCATTGAGCAACATAGAGTATGGATGCATGGTGTTGATATGATATTCATATCATTCATTATGTCTTCATCACATGACTGGTATGATGGAGGTATGGGGAGGCAACATAATGTCTTGTTGCTTGGTTTGTTTCTAGGAGAGCAAGGGCATATTTGCTCTCATACTTTGTACGATATTGCAGGAAGAGGGGATGGCACTATCTCCTTGGTCTTTGATGATAGTTTGGAAGCACTTCCAACTTGGGAGGTGTTCCACATTTGTTGCAGCATTGTTAGAGGAGTCTTTGACAAGGAGCATGTCAGAGAACAGAGCTTTGTATTGACAAGAGCTTATTTGCATGAGCTCACAACGCTGTCACCGTGGAGTAGAACTTTATGGGTGAAGAGTGCCTGGCAGAGATATAGTGGATCTATAACCCATGGGTCCCAGGATCACTTCACATTTGTTGCACTTGATGAACCAAGAGGAGGTAATGATGATGGAGACATCTATGGCTTGTTCTTCTTGACTTGGGTTCCCAAGCATCAGGAGGATCATCTTTTTGTAGCACATGGTTCAGTCTTCTTCATAGCATGCCAACACACTATGGAGGACTCATTCATAGATCCATGTACCATCTTACTTCCAGCATATGGTGAGGGATTTGTTTATACATTCATTGATTTGCACACTCTTACCATTCTTATGCAGTACATTGCTTCACAAGGGGGCAAGCTTGTCATGTTACTCCATGAGTTTCATTGGGCCATTCTACATGATGGAGGAAGCCATCTCTTTTGTGGCATTTGGAAAATGTTTTATCATCACTTGCATGTTCATTTTATACACTATAGCATGTATCATATAAATACATGCATGATTAACTATGTAACAAGAAACATTTTGCCTTGTACTTTCATCAAGCAGCAACTTGTAAAACTGCGCTGTACTTGTTGGGGAAGCTGTTGGCACCCCTCTTCATCACTGGTAACTTTCAGCATTTCCTTCATTTTGCTGCTGATCATGTCTTTATTTGCTGATATAGATCAGATTCATATAGGAGGCTTGATTATGAGGGAGACACATGAGCTGGATGTGTCTGTGAGTGGGAAAAATTCTCACATGTTCTGCACTACATGTTCTAATGGGAGCATGGGAGAAGGCATGGCCACCACCACTACATATGCTTTCTCTTTTGAGGTGGGCCATGAGATTAACAGTCATCCATTGTACAGCCATGGGCAAGTGTTTGGTCTCATGTTATTGTCATATTCAGCCATTTACTATCCATTAGTAGATGTGATGGATCTTGTACATTGCTTGCCATGCAATTTTCTGAAGTTGCGGTGGATGAAACTGCGTTGTATCCTCGTGAGAGATTGTTTGCATCATGTATCATCATGTAAAACCTTCAGCAAACCTCTCATTCTGATGATCCATGATGACCATGTCCTATTCTTCATGGATGGATTGTTTTGGGCCAGCTTGTTCTTCATTGTTGGAGGAACCTTCTCTGGAGGATTGTTCTTCACTTTGCCATGGGAGGGCAATAATTTTGCAACCTAGGACCAACATATAATCTACACTTGTCATGAGTGGAGAGAAGGACAGCATGGGGCAAGCTATGATGCTTGCCAAGTTCAGATTTACAGCCCACCTTCATTACCGGAGCTTGAGGTGGATGGCAGACCCAGGGGAGATATGGCGGAGGGAGAACAGGAGGGCATTCCTTCTGTATGCCAAGGTGAGGACTCTTTTTCATATGAGTCCATAGGATCAATTGAGGATGCTCTTGGGGAGCAAGAGCAGTCATGCAGAGATGGTGACAGTAGACCGGAGCTGCATTCGGATGTCCAGGGTGAGCAGTCACGAGACTTTGCGGGAGACACTCTGGATGAAGAGACACTTGTGACGATCCAGCCAGAGCTGTATTTGCTGGAGCCTGAGTCAGTAGAGGAGGATTCTATGTACATCATGCATGATATTCCTTCGTGGGAGAGCCATATGGAGGCTCACATAGAGTCTGTGATGGATATGCGGCTAACCGCGGGGTCAGCCATTGAGGAGGAGCAGTTAGACGCACTGCCATCGAGTAGGGTGACGGTAGTTGCGGATCCATATCTTCTGGAGGTGTTGCAGGTTGATGGGATTGCTCTGCAGGGGACGAGTAGACAGCGGGAGTATGACATTCCTGATCAGGAGTGGGAAGAGCTGTTGGATATGGTGGAGCATCTATCTGTGGATCGACACAGGGATGAGGTGCAGATAGATGTACTCGCAGTCAGCAGAGTTGCAGTGTTTTTAGTGAGTAGCCCTCTCCAGGAGTACATCGATGGAGCTTGCAGCATATCCTACCCACTTTGGCCCATTACAGAGAGAGGGGTTTCCTTCCTCAGGCAGCTTTCTTTGGCAGATAGGGCAGAGCAGCGAGAGTTGATCACAGGCTGGCGACGACATTCCAGGCATGTTCCATATGTAGTTGTTGTTGCTACATCGGACCCTTCTTCCAGGATGGACAGGCGGGAGATCAGGAGTTGGTACCCTCTTGATGGTACGGTATTCTTCGTAGGGAGCACAACAGAGCAGGGGCCCTTAGACATAGTAGATGTTACAGATCCTAGCTTGCAGGAGGGCACCGGTTGTCGTTACCTCAGGAATCCTTCCTGATTTCAGGAGAGCATGATTAGCATGGGATTGATTCAGGACTTGGATTGGATAGAGATGATGAGTTGGTATGCAGTTGGAGGGGCAGAATATGCAGTTACAGGTACAGCACTGCGAGAGGCCGGGCGCATTGATGCTTGTTGGTGGTCTTCACCTCTTAGAGCATCAGTGATAGCCAGAGATAGTGCATAGTCCGAGCCATGGGACTTGGGCGATTATTGGCCATGGTGGCGATGGGATCTGGGAGGATTATTGGTTGGCTAGTACTGTGAGAGGTCAGTTTGGGATCCTGGCATTGAGAGGTCCCTTCATATCGTGGCCACGTTTTTTGAGGCCGCAGAGGTTTCTCTAAAGCGAAGAACATCTCCACCCAACATTTTGCGTTGTCGGGTGAGACATCACGCAGAGAGAAAGCTTTTTGTTCCAGCACGGTTCTGAGGAAAGCAATTTTTGCGAGATGAGGATGTTTACCAGAGAGCGAGAAAAGATCTCTACAGCGACCAATCACCGCGCTGTCGGGGTCGGCCACACTTGCCGAGAGATTGCACACCCTGACCAGCTATAAGCTAACGAAACATTAGTTCGGCCACTCTTGCCACCATAGCGCGAAATGAAGACACGCAAGCGGGTCGGGACTCACCCGATGTGCGAAGGCAAGGCACGGGCCGAGTTGGCAGCGTGGGGTTGCATAAGGGTCACAAGAAGAGAGTGAGCGAGGGTTTGAGAGAACGAAGGCCGCATACATAAGGGAGACAGCTTCCTCATTTTTGGATTATTGATGAATTTTATGAAATTGAAACTGGTCGCTAAGACTTGAGCACGCCGGCTGTTTAGCAGGTCTGCAGCACTGTTTAGTGCGCCGAGTGTCTCCGAGCGGAGATCTCAACCTCAGCCCCGGGGGAATTCGAGTGCCTGCTCGGGTGAGGCAATCTCAACCTCAGCCCCGGGGGACTTCGAGTGCCTGCTCGGGTGAGGTAGTCCTACCGTTGTTTGGTCAGAAGAATTGGGTTGGAAACTAGTTGCGTAGCCGCGTTAGGAGGGCGTGCCGTCGTCCGAGTGAAAAGACCGCCAGCTCATCGCGTGTGCACAGAGACGATCATTTTCGGGAGGTTTCGGGACTGGAGGTTGTAGCAGAGACAACCCGTATCTATTGAGGGCATTGGACCGGATTGTGATAACACCTTGGGGAGTCTGTTTCATCCGCAGCACAACAGCAGCTGTACGGTAGTTCATTCCAGCCGCTTGAACGCAGAACGATGCATCGCCGTTCCTCTGTTATTTCTGGAATACCTCTTGTTTTGCCGTGGGCAAGTTTCGGGTGCTATCACCTGCACATGTATTGTATTTCCTTATAAGTCCCCGACATAATAAAATGGCTCAGTGATTTCTCTGTTTAATGTCTATCTGTTGCGTAGGCCATTTATGTTATTTTATGTGCTGTCGAATATTCTCTTGAACGAGGCATTCTAGGCTGTTTTTATTACTTCATGTGTTGTTGTATGCTCCGCATCACTGGTCATTTTCCCTTGAAAACATACCATTGTTGTACCATTCCCGTGTTTTATAAATTCCCTTAAATAGGAACATTACATTAGTACCTGAAATATGAACAAAGGATTCATTAGGTTATTTCCCATGCAAAAAACCTAACAAAATTTGAGGCAAAGTTGAGAAAAAACTTGGAAAAATGCGACCAACACATCCCAAAAGGCCTAGACAAAGCTTTTGACCTCTATCTGCAGTGTTCCTCTACCTAATTGCAACACCCCTTTCGACACAGAGAGGGTGTGTTGGTCCCAAGGAATTTTTTATGAACCCCAGGGGCCTTAAAAACTTGAAAATTTTGCATGTAAGCATAAAAATGAACCATGGAAAGAAAGAGAAAGGCCTTCAAGATCCTACCTAGATCCGACGACACTTGAAATGGTTCCATGGATTGGTCACAATCAACTACAGAAGATAAAGGGAAAAGGGCTCCAAATATTCACTGTTGAAGGTAAAGTGTGAAATGGTAAAAATGAGAAGTCATTTTGGATATTTATGGCCATTTTCTCATTATTTTATTCATTTTTAACATTTTGACCTAGAGATGATTCATTTTTACTATGAAACAGGTATGTTTAATCCTTCTTGTGGTGTTTTGAGTAGGATGACAACTATTAGCAAGTTTTTACTATGTTATGATAGGTTACTTTGACCAAAGAGTACAATTTTATCTATTTTTCGGACTCTATAATCCAACAAAAAAAGAACCCCATGGATTCCTCTTCTAGCTCTTTTCAAACTCCCAAAATATGAAAAGATTTCCGAGCACTTGTCCTTTCGAGCTCGTAACAGTAATTGAAAATACGTCTACTCAGTTTAAGTTTAACCCTTTTATGGACTGAGATAGACTAACTACGAAAAATGAATACCTTAGTCGAACATGGCTAAGAGTTTCTCTTGAGTATTTTTTTCTACCTTTTCATAGTTAAGAGACTATCTAAGAAAAGGGACATGTGGAGTTTTCTTTTCCGCTTTTTTTCAAAATCATATGTGATTTCACCGAAAGTTTTTATATACATTTTATGGATCACATCAGCCAAATTCCAAATAAAAAAATATGAAAAAGATGTCGATTTTTACCTTCATTGGACTCATTAAAACATCAAACATTGATGGATTTATCGAACATGACAAGGCCGAACCACTCCTTCTAAGGGTTCGTTAAAAATACTTGGAGGGATTTATCCGAAAGATGAACTTACAGATTAAGCATATGTTATCCTCCTCAAGCTTGTTAAAAAATAAAAAGGTATTGACTAGTACGGTTGGGGAAATTGGGAAAACAAGGGATTCCCTATTTCTAAATGGCAGTGAGTCGCTCTTGAACACGAAAATTTCCACTTCATCTCTTTGGCTATTGAGTTGGGTAATATTCTTGTTTTTTGGTTATCATGCCATTTTCAGAGCCTCTGTTTTGTTTTTGGGCCAATGTTGCCAACTCCATTAAGTGTGGTTTTGTGCTCAAGAGAAGTCCTTCAATTGATCTCTGCTACAATACTCTTAAGCCTTCTTTTCATGTCTTTAATTCCTGATCCAGTTCCATATTAGCATCGTTCTGATCATTCTGTCTCAATCGTGATACCTGTTTTGTGTCGCTTCATGTCGACATTAGCACATCATCCAGGGAGTTGACTTAGAAACACCCCTTTGGTACCTTGGTTCTTGCATACATAAATGGTAAGTTTCCTCTCTCTCAACGATAGGTTTACATCAATGGCCTTCGACCGGAAGATTTTGTGTGGTGTTCGACATCAGCTCATTTAATCACACCATACCAATTGTCCCATTTTACCTTGAGGGCTATTAACATAAGCGATGGTTTCTCTCACATCTGTTAATGACTTACATCTTTGGACAGTAATCATATAGTTTCTACCATGTTCGAATCCAACTCATTGATTCACATTGTTAGACTCGTACATTAGTTGGTCGTGTGAACGAGATAGAAGACCCTAGATCTAGTTTCATCCATCTGGGCTGTGATTTCAGGAGTTGTAAAAATATCACAATGTATAATGGCCATGATCATATTGACAGTCATCCAGCCATGAGTCCGTTAGTTGCATATATGGACGTGTATTTTGATCATTGTACATGTTATGTTTGCTTATGAACTGAGTATGGGTATGTATTCATCAACATCCAAATGTCATGATAATTGCATTGTAACAAATGAAGCTCGTTGGTTTTCCTTGATCCCTACTTGTCACAAGGTAAATCACTACATTCATCAGTCACCATCTCTGACTTTGCGCTTTAGGGGGAATTCTGTTATAGGCCATTTTGTCATACCCAATCAAAGTGAGCCTCCTAATGGGATCAATAAACATCTTATTCCCCTTGTCATCATCTTGGAAAAATCCCTAAGCATGTACCTTTCATCCCTCAGAATTTCAACCTTAAACTACCATATATGAGCCAATTTGAGGACCAATACTCCCTGCAAGCTTACTGGGGAGCGTTCACTTATAGGTTGTGTAGGTTTTAACCATGTACATAAATTATTTGAAATGAACTCTTAATACAAAAATAAAACAATAGCGAGAACGTAAAACATAAAAAAAATATACACAGAGATTTTCCCCTAGATCCCAAAACCGGGTCTACCAACTTGATTTTTCATTATATTCATTTCAATGTTACAACACACACACACACACATAGATATATATATATATATATATATATAAGCATTCATAAAATCCAATCCATTAACCCTGGATTAGAACATAACTGTAGTTCCCTTGACTGGATCTACAAAATACCATGGGCAGAAAACCATCATGCCCAAAACCATGTGCAAAGCCATGCAGAAAACCATAGGTAGGTCCACCCACCTAATATAGGGTCCAAAACAAATTTCCCAGGGCATTGCCCCAAACCCTGTGTAGGGAAGCTACCGCCCCCCTGCTGCACTAGGCGCAAGCGTAGGGGAGCTTGTCACCCCCCTCTTACCACATGCTTTTCGCATAGATCTAGTTGTGGAAAGACTATAATGCACACACCAATAGGTTGCTCCACTGTGGCTAATGTTGGTTACCAGTAGGTTGCCCTCCTTTACACCTGCGTTGGTTCTATAATTCTGGGAGAATTATCGAGATTTCGAATGCTTCACCTTCTAGGAGTTTCCATAATTTGTCTCAACTTCTTACCTTGGATTGACATTCAAATCCTATCCTACCCTAATTTGGATTTTTCACCACTTATCCTTTGATCTTATCCCTCCATCAAAGGTGGATGTAAAGCTCTAGAATGGTAACTGGATAAAAACTCCCAACTTACCCTTCTCTCCTATATATTTACCCTCTCATATGCTAGAGGTGATGGTTGGATTTGGAGAGTGATTATGCCCTTATGCTGCCACAGTAAGTAGTTATCATCTCATGCATAGGGTGACTAGAGGTGCATATTGTGACAAGGAAAGGACGAGTTAACAACTTGGAGGAACTTTTCTACAAGATCAATTGCCACTTATGGTTGTAATCTCCTTCTATTTATATTAATGAAAATAATTCTTTGTTTTCCTATATGTAATGTTGACTCATATATTTCAATACCATGTTGATCTATTGAATAGAGTATTTATATGATACTACATACATCTTGTAGTTTCTTGGCTTGTGCTATCTAACTGTGCAGTATCTAATTTTGGCAATCATAGCTGGAATTGGAGCTTCCAGTCTAAATAAGGAGTGAAGCGTGCGACATATTCTAGGTAGGCCTCATTGCATCATATATTTACTTTAAGGAAAAGCATTGAGTTCCTTGTCTCTCTATTGTTCTAGGTTGACCACCAAACCTAGGGGAGATACCTTTTTCTGCAATCGTAAATCATGTATAACAACGGGGACAAATTTTGTTGGAAATAAAGCATGCACTAGACCCTGTGGTGCAGTTCCACCTCACAAACTCCGCAAGATGAAGTTAAACTATAGAGTATGATGCTAAGATCCCAAATGTGCAACCAATAAACTAACATTTCTTCAAATTTATCACTCCTAGTACCAAAGCTAACTCCTCACATCCTTATTCTTAATATCCTAATCTCCAAACAGAACATTCCTTCCAGAGCTTGGCCTCCTGCACTAAGAAAATAGGCCTACCTTCAATGACCCCGCATCCCATACTATCTTCAAAACCATAGAGCTTGCATGTAGTACTCCATAAGTGCTTCACCAACACAATAAACATAAGCATGATGCCTTCCCCCAAATACATCAACTCACCACGGAAGATATTTTAATATCGCATGAGACTGCATGGTAGTAGGGTGCCATGCCACCCCTTCAAGTTGACAAGAGGATCGATGGGGTTGTGGACACCCGCACCATTCCCAAGACTTTCCAAATCCATTGCCCCCATTGGGATATGTCCATTTTCCTCTTTTAATTAAATTAATTAATTTGAAAAAATGTCATATGAACATTGAGTTTTATATGAAACGAGTTATGGTTTTTTTGACATGGTATTGATAAGCCCAGCTAATAAATGTGAGAAAATATCCATGATTAAGAATCTTGTTCTGTATTTTTTTAAATGTATATATGTTTAACTTATATATTAATTCTTTTTACAATTAATAATAATAATAATTTAATTAGTTTTTATTTTATTTTAATAGTGTAAGATACATCATGTCCATGTGTAAACCATTGAAATTCATGATCCAAATTCTCCAAAAATACACTAAATATAAAATTATGATATTTCAATTATATATATATATATATATATATATATATATATATATATATATATATATATATATGGTGTGAACCATAAATCATAGGAATATGATACAATTATTTTAACGCTTACATTAGTACTAATGTGTATGTAAATATCATATTAATAATATGATAAAGAGAAATGCATTTTAAGTTTGCAACTTAAATTGTTATTATGTCAGGTAAGTAATTATGTAAATAATTTATTTAGATAAATAAAATAATAAATAAAAATAAAAAGGAAAATATAAATTTGGTTTTGGTTATGACATTAGAATAGATTCATTTTAGTTATGGATCTACAAGTGTTAAGAAGGATTAAATTTCTCAAAATGCAAATATGTTTTTAGTGCAAAAATTTGAGGAAAAGTTTGCACTTCAAAAGATTTGGTTCTTCTCATATTTTGATAAGTCTAAACTTAAAATGGATCTAACATAGTTACCGATCAAACGAGAAAATTACCTGGTACCCGATTTTTTGAGATAGCAAAAAAAACACTCAATTTTGAAAAGTGGTGATGTAGAATTACCTTTTTTTTAAAGCATAGTTTTGACACTTAAATTTTCTTGACTTTTTTTTTTAAATGTCATGATTTTCATGTCAATTTTGAAAAGTGGTGATGTAGAATACCCTGTTTTTTTTTTAGCATATTTGTGGAACTTTAAATTTTCTTTGATTTTTTTTTTTTTTTAAATATCAAGTCGATTTAGAAAAATAGTCATTTTTTTAGCACTTTAATTTTTTTTATTTATCAAGTATGAACATTTGTTTAAAATGTTAATGATTCTCATGCTAATTTTTAAAAGCATTAATGCAACATCAATCATTTTTGTTTGGAGTGGTGATTTTCATCTTGGTAATAAAACATAACAATAAAATTTAAAAAACACACATGACAAAAAATCAAATATAATTTTTTTTTTTTTTTAAACCAATAAAAATGTAAACAAAAACAAAAATAACATGTAAAAATAAAAAAATTAAACAAAAGAAATTAAAAAATAAATAAATATATTAAAAAAAATAAATTAAATAAATTAAAAAATAATAATAATAAATAAATAGAAAAAAGGAAAAAATTCAAAAAAACTCATAATTTAAAGGGAAAAAAAAAACAATTTCTTTTAGTTAAAAAAAAATAGCATAATTAAAGAAAATTAAAAAAAAAAATTTAATTAATTAATTAATTAAAAAAAATCAAATATTAAAAATATTAAAATTCCCTGGATGCGGGTGCTTAAACCGAAACGAGAGGTGGCAGATCTGCAGCGTGGCACATGGCCATGCATGGGGATCATCCTGCAGCTAATAAACCCTCCAGCTGCTCACCTCATGCAAACAATGTTGTCTTTGCCTCTTGCGTTAATGACTGTCCGGTCCACCAGCCTGAGAGTTACTTCATGGCGCCACTACCCTCTCCATTGTCATTTGACTCTTATAGACTCAGTGTCTCTTCTCTCTCTGCTCAATGCTCCTCTGTGCCCTCCAAGATCCTCTGTGACTTGCATTTTAATTTGGCCTCGTTGTCTCTACACACCAGCTACCCCATTGTCGCACCGCCTCTGCACACAAGCCACCCCATTACCTCGTCGCCTCTTCACGCAAGCCATCCCACTGCCTCTCCCCTTGCTCATGCTCATTCCTGCTCAAGCATGCCATGGAGGCATAGAATCAGATGTTGTCGAGGCAGTAGCAGGGGCCAGTCCTCACGCCCGCCCATTTCAATCCATGAAGTTAGTCGCTCCCCTCCTCTCGAGGACAATTCGACCCAGTTTCATTACGATTGCACCCTGGACCACACTCGGATCACTGCCACCTTCACTATGAGTTTTCAGGAGATGCCATCGGGCTCTGGTTCGAGAATGTGTCTCAGAAAATCAACAATTTCACCTGCTCCCCCTCAGCATTCTCGGAAGTCAGAGGCGCTTCCAGTCAAACCGGGAGCGCACTCCTTCAGCAGTGAAGGCAGTGGTAGCAGCAGTCTGGTTTGCTCTCAGGATGAAAAGAGAGATGGCAAAGGCAGCTTGGTGCGCACCGCCACCACGCCTGAGCCCAACGTGCAACATTCGAAGAAAGATGAAGATTCATCGGATGACTACATGTGTCTTACCTTTGAAGAGCCTCCGCCTCAGCCTCATGACAAGTAGCATGCCATGCAGCCTCATTAATGAGAGGTTACCTCTCTCTGTTTGTTTCATCTTCCATATATCATGTTTTTTCTGAACTATGTGATAAACTCTTGCTCTTTTTTTGTTAATGTTGATTTCCCTACTCAAGGCAGTGATTTTTGGACTGGTTTCCCCATCTGAGGCAGTCACATTTCTGTTCTTCTAAACTCTGCTTCGTCTAGAATTGGCTAGCATAGCAATTCCGGAAGCAAGCTTCGAATTGTAAATTATGTGCAAATTAATAAAATAGTCTTTTATATATATATATATATATATATATATATATATATATATATATATTAAAATTAAAAATAATTAAAAGTCGTAAATTTAAATTAAAAAATTAAATTAAATTAAATTTTAAAACAACATTCAAATAAAAATTTTAAAACAATAAAGGTTTAAATTAAAAAATAAAAATAATATTAAAAATTTAAAACAAAAGCATATATATATATATAATTTTCAAGTAAAAAAAATAATAAACAAATTAAAAAAAAATAAAAATAAAAAAAAAAGAATAAAAAAATAAAAAACACTAAATTTAAAAATAAGAATAAAAGCCCCAAGGGTTAGCTCAATTGGTTGAGTCCCCACTTGAAGTACTCCCAGATTGAGAGGTCACAGGATCAAATCTCCTAGACACTTGCGGTGTTACCATGGAGGTAGCTAGTAAATGTGTGCAGGCACATAGGAAAGTGAACCACTTGTAAAAAAATAAAAAAACAAATTAATTAATTAATTAAAAAAAATTAATAAGACAAAAAAAATTAAAACTAAATAAATAAAAAAACATAATTTTAATTTAAAAAAATAATTAAAAAATTAAATTTAAAAGCAAAAAATTAATTAATTAATTAATTAATAAAAAAATAAATAAAAATTTTATTTAACCGCACGCCGTCGCGGCACTCAGCTGACGGGCGGCGGAGAGTTACTAGCTCTCTGTTGCTCGTCGGTCAATCCCCGTGGCCCTAGGGCGATGGTGGGTAGTGAAATAAATTTTATCATTATTATTATTATTCCATTTTTTTCAATTTATTTTTTTATAAATTTAATTTTTTATTTTTTTAAATTATTATTTTTTATTATTTTTATTTATTATTTTTATTTTTAATTTAAAAATGTATTTTTCATAGATTATATGCATTTTTTTTAAATTTAAATTTTCTTTTTAATTTTTTTTTTTTTTAATTCCGAGTTTTCTTATTTTAAAATTTTTATCTTTATTTGCTTTTTAATTTTTTTTTATTTTAATTTTTTAAATTTAAAGTATTTTTTATTTTAATATTTTATTTTATTAATTTTAACTAATTTTAATTTTTTTGGTTGTAATTATTTTATTTTATATTTTTTTGATTATGTGGTTTTTTTTGTTATTGTTATTTTTATAACTTTAAAAAAATAAATCATGTTTTTGTTTTTGTTTTTTTTAATTTTTTTTTTTTTTAATTTTCTCTTTTTATTTTCTTTTGAAATTTTTGTTTGAATTTTATTTTTTTTACAAGTGATATTTTATCTTTAATACCATGCCTAAAAATCGTTGGAATTTTATTTTCATAAATGTCATATTTTATCTTGAATGTCATCCTTGAATTTTCAAGGCTTTTCAGAGACACGATAATCGATTATCTTAAATACCATGCGTAAAAACTGTTGCAATTTTAAGACTTGATATTCTATCTTTAATGTCATGTTCATCGTTGAAATTTTAAGAGTTTTATAAGTCAAGGTGTTTTTTGCACACAAAAATTTGATGACGTTATTCCAGCAACAACACTTTTCGTTTTCCGACTGCTTTTTGCACACAAAAAATTGGTGACATTATTCGAGCATCAACACTTTTTGTTTTCAAGTTGTTTTTTGTACACAAAAAATTGGCGATGATATTCCACCATCAACACTTTTTGTTTTGAGAGTGTTTTTTCAATCATTTTCAAGAAAAATTTTGGTTTTTAGCATAATTTTAAAAAATGTTAAAATTTGACCCTTAAAAAAACAGTGTTGGAAGACACTTTTCAATTTTTGGTTGTTTTTTCATGTTTTTTGAATTTTTTTGGACTAGAGTTCTCGTTTTGAGGTAATAGTTCTCGTTTGATCAATAACGATGTTATCTATAACTTTTTTTATTTTCATTTATTTTATATAATATATGCATAGCTGACATTGAAATAGCTTATTTATGATTTAGATTCTCGATATTAAAATGTCAATAAATGACTCCTCATATTCGAAAACATGTATTCATGTAATATAATCTCTCTTGTTATTATTAATATATATTTTAAATATTACATGTCATCTCCATATTTAAACATTGAAGGAATTGCAAGCCTCACTCATTATTAATGGCATAAGATCTCTCTCTCTCTCTCTCTCTTTGGCTCGTTTGATATTAAAATCTCTCACAATGGAAAGTGAATATATAATATTTTTTAATTTTTATTTTATTTATTTATTTATTTATTAGTTTCGCTATATAGAATTGATATAAAGCCAACATAGATTCATGTTAGCTTTGGATTTACCAAGGGCCAAGAGTGATCAAATCTCTCAATATTGTTGATTGCAAAACTAAAGTTTGCACCATTTGATTCCTCTAAAATTCTTAGAGAATCTATGTTGGTTCTTAATAATATTATTTATATTATATAAATTTCACATCTCTCTATATAAAAATATCCTCATTTTTAATTTTATTAAAATTTCGATTTAATCTTCCATGAAACATTCACAAAAATATTTTTAGGATAGAGGATTTATTTTTGCTTTAATATTTAATTAACTAATGTTATATTTTTGTGTAAGTCAAATTTTTTTATTAATTCATGTCAAAGATACATCGTGAGAAACTTGTTGCAAAATTTTTCGGCCTCATTCCTAATGGACTTGTTGGACAGAAGGTAGCCAAAACACATTGACAACAACAAAAATAGACTAAGAGACCACATACATATAACCCAAAAAAACAAGATGATCCCCAAGAACCAAAATACAACCAATATTCATCCTTGGTCAACTAAGTTAATAAGAGGTGGAGTGTATGGTCCATTTCCTAGTGGCGAAGGAGGACTAATGGCTTCATGAAAGTAAACTTCCATGTGTTCCATCCTACCTTCGAGACGATCCAACCTCTCATGAATCCTTATATGGTTGTGATGTAGTGAGACCAACCTATCCATCATGTGCCATTGATTGTGTTGGAGGTCGTTCATAAAAGCGATAACTTTGTTTCGGTCCTTATGTCAATCTCATGCTAGCTGCTCCTGAAGCATGGTAACCTATTGAATCTATGTTTCCAAAGAATAGAAAGGAGGGGGTAGGTCTACTCTTCTCGACGAATGGGATGGTTGTTGGTCCACCTTTTCCCCAAAATCTCGATTTCCCACACAGTGGACAATGCCTTCACCCTACACCCTTGTGAACACATCCATGTTGGCATTGCATGGGCCTCAGGCTTACTACCGCACACCACCAATCAGGAGCCTTCCACCTTCTGTACCAACTTTTGTGAAAAGCCCAGGTTGCATCATCAGTGGAAGTTCCAATGAGGGATGCACAATGACATTCACCAGACATTCACCACAACCAAAGACCCGACCTACTCCAATCCTCCCTGAATTTAAGATACCTCCTATACTTTGCAAAAGGAAGCAGAACCATAGAGGCAATGACCCCACCTTCACACTAAACCACCAGAGATGAACTACAATAGGGGGAAGAAACATAAACCAAAAGAGGGTTGCCACCGCTAATGATAATGTCAACCTAAAACACCAAGAGCCATACTACTGCTCCTTCATAGAAACTAACATACCATCAGAAGTACAAAACTCGAATTGAAATTAACGTTAGGCATGAAAATTTTACTGGTGGGGTGGAAATAGTGGAGACCTCAAGAGTAGACGCTTTGGCAGCCCACCCCAACTACTGTCCTACCTGCACAAATGCCAAGAGCTTTCCCACTGTCTACACAATCCTGCACAAGCCTGGGTCCCAAAATTGTATGCCCTGAACCACCGCCATGAAGGAGACAAAACCACCAATGCCTAAAGCAATGTTCATCCTTATTATCTCAAATCGGAGGGCAGGGGATGGCGAAGACAGCGAGCCACCCTGTACTCTAGAAGAAATGTATCCCACCCTATTCTTGTTTCCCATTACTGAATGCCACCAAAAAATTCATGTGGTTGTCTAATTACCAGAGATATCAAAAACAAATTTGAGAACCTTTGGCTTTGGCTCTCCACCAAAGGCTTCTTCAACACACTTCCTCATTGTATATGCCACATGGGATGGGGAGTAAATGCCCCAACCTTGTGACATCACTAATTTCTATACCACCCCGATTAGGGAGAACTTATCATTGTCAAGTATGTTTTCCAATTTCTCAATGTCCCTTTGGATCATAGGGGGAGGCCCCAGAGAAGAAAATATGGGGTTGGACTCTAAATTTCCCCAATTTTCCAACCAATCAGCCAAATAGTTCATAGTTCCTTGACCTTCTAGTGTGGGAGGTTATTACATAAGGAAAAGAAAGAAGTAGCTCTTGTATTCCTGAAACTTGAAGTTCAATGTGTCAACTTTGACCACTCTAATGATAGGGGACCTATTAATGAAAAAAATGTTTTGAAATTAAATTAAAATAAACCATTTATAAACTACTTTTATTGTGAAATGAGTTATGGTCTTTTGGAATGTGGTATTGATAAGTCGTGGTATTGGTTCATGGTATTGTAACAAAGCCTATTTACAAGTTAATATTACCCATGGTAAAGTGGGAGTGAATATTTATGATTAAAAATTTTGTTATATTTTAGTTTAAAACAAAATTTCAATATAATAAATTGAATTTTGTTATTTTAAAGTTTACTTTTAATTCACTATCAATTGAGCCAAACATTTAAATGTTTAATGTTTACAAATATTTACATGACTCCATTAGTTGTATTACTTTTAATTTTTTAATTTTAAATGTTACTTTTAATTTACTTTTGATTGAACTAACATTTAAATATTTAATATTTATAAATATTTGCATGCTTGTCTATGAGGGAGTGAAACAACAATTATGTTTTTTTTTTTGTAAGTTGAGTAGTACTTGTTTTTTTCTATTCATTTTCAAAAAGGCAGATTACATGATATATTATCTTCCAAGGCCTCAATCCGCCCTTGGTTTAGTCTATGACCAAAGTATAGTCACCCTCCACAACCAATTTTTTATATCCCTTTTCTTGAGCTATGACTAACCCCTGCTTAGCAGCATGAAATCATGCTTCATTTTTGCTGGCATTTCCACAGTCTAATGTGTAAACGTTTAGAGTATTCCCTATTCTATTTCTAAATATTCCATCGAATGTTGCCTCCCATGGGTTTCCTTTAGAAGCTCCATCAAAGCTCAATTTGAGAAAGTATGGGGTGGGGAGGGGAGGGGCAGGGGGAGGACGGGCGAGATATTGTTGAGGAGGCACTTGCCTTGGGGGTTGGAGCTTCCAAGTGGACGTGGCCAACATTTGTGCAATAAGGTTTAGTCCTGCAATGATGTTGGCTTCGTCTAGAGCCACCTGCCAGTCATTCAGGTACCATTTTTCTGGCACGGTCATCTCCCTGATGTTCTCAATTATCCCCTTCCAAATTATTCTACTAGGGGGTCCGATTATCTTTGAAAATTCTCTGATTTCGTTCCTTCCAGATTCCCCATATCAAAAATCCCATACTTATTATACAAGCCCTATTGATCACTGTATTTTTAAATATTGCTTTTCTCCAGTTCTCTAAGGTTGACCGAATGCTAGTACGATCCTTGTCGGTATTGTCGAAGAGATCTGCCAAATGTTGCCATAATGTGTCCGCATAGGAGCATCCGTTTAACAAGTGTTCCCCATCCTCCTCTGCCACCTCACACATGCTGCACCTAGTGGGACCATAGAGACCCCTTTCCTTTAGCTAATCCCATGTTAGAATTCTCCATCTACCTACCAACCAAAGGAAATGAGTTACTTTGGGCTAGTGCTGGTATGACCAGATTTTGCACCATAAGGGGCTCCTGTGTTGGAGCAATTCCTTTAAATATATACTATAAGCCTCCTTTACAAAGAGTATTCCTTTGGACTTGTACCCCATCTCAAAACGTCCCTACCTTTGGATACTGCAATCTTCCTAGATTGTAATTCCTCCTCCATCGTTCTCCATTGTTCGGAGTCTAGTGCATCTGCCCAGTCTGCTTTGGTTTTATAGATTCCCCATCCCTCCGTACTTTCCTGCTTCCAATATTGACTCATCATTTTGTATCGTTCCTTGGAAGTATAAAGAAAAACCTCTCCAAGGTCCAACCAATTGAACAAATTTTCTCTTTGTTGCCATGAATTCTTCCAGAACATAGCCCTGTTTCCATCCTTTAACTCCCAAAATGTGTGTTTCCTTACCAGCGCTTTGTTATCTAAGACGAGGTTCCATATGGAGGAATCCATTGGCGAGTTCGGTGTTCTTAGGATTTCTTCAGGTGTTTGAGGCATCCCATATTTGCGGGTCCATATATTATTCCAGGTGTCTTGGCCTCCCTCCAACCATCTCCACCATATTTTGGCCCCCAGAACTAGGTTTAGATTATGGGGATCTCGAAGCCCTAGCCCCCCTTCATGCTTAGTTCGAGTCACTTTGTCCTAGGAAACTAAGGCCCACTGCTTGATCTCCTGAGCCCCTCTCCACAAGAAATTTTTAAAAACTTCGACCATGGGTAATGTTTCCTTAGGAGAGGCCAAGCCAGATAATTGATAAATAGGAATGGACTGGAGGACAACTTTCAGAAGGACCACTCTTCCTGCAATGTTTAAAGCTGTGAAAGACCAAGAGTGAAGTCTAGACCATACTCTTTCTATCATATCTTGGCAGCGTGTGATACATAGGGATTTAAGGACGAGGGGGACTCCTAAGTATTTATCCGGAAGGGATCCAATTTGAAATACTAGGGTTCTAGACGGAAAGGATTTGGTAGCCAACGGGGTGTTAAAAAAGTAGATACTGGATTTACCCTCAATTATAATTGTTCTAGAAGTTTGCATGAAATCCTTAAGGATTTTCTTGATGGCCTTGGCTTCATTAAGGTTAGCTTGACAAAACAACATAATGTCAACCACGAACTTCTAGTGGGTGACAGTTAGATTGCCCCCCCATAGATTAATACCTTGCAGGGAACTAGAGCTCGCATCATTTTTTATGTAGCGACCCAGGCCTTCAGATTCCAGGATGAAAAGGAAGGGAGACAAAGGGTCCCCTTGACACAGACCTCTGGACGGGTTGAACGTATGGGATGGGGAGCCATTTAGGAGGATGGAAAAAACATGGGTCGATATTAAGGAGGAGACCCAGTTGATCCATCTAGGGTCGAACCCAAAAGCACGAAGAACATTGATAAGATAATTCCAACTAAGCTTATAATAAAGTTTAGAAAGGTCAAGTTTGATTAGCATACCTTTGGCTTTCAGGCTCTTGAGGGAGTGGATGACTTCTTGAGAAGTAACAATACCGTCCAAAATATGTCTGCCCAAGACAAACCCTGTTTGCTCCGGGGATATAAGAGAAGGGAGGAGTGGCTTGAGCCTCTTAACCATGACCATGGAAATGACTTTATAGAGAAAATTACATAGCACAATCGGTCGGAAACTTTGCATTTCCTCCGACTGCGAGGTATTTGGAATTAAAGCAAGAAAGGTAGAGTTTAGACCGTCGCTTACCTATTGGGTACACCTGGATTCTTCCATGATCTCCCAGATATCTTTGCCCAATAATTACCATGTTGCCTGGAAGAATTCAACATTGAACCCGTCGGGCCCAGGGGCCTTATTTCTGGCCATTCCTTTTACCACATCCTCCTCTTCAGCCATGGAGATATCCCTTATTAGTGCCATGTTTTGGTTCCCGTTGATCATATGTGGAATGTATCGTGTTATGCGTTGGATATTCTCTTCCATGTTCTAGTTTGGTTCCGTAAGTAGAGACTGAAAATGGTTGACCAACATGTTCTCCATTTCTTCGTGCTTTGTTCGCCTATTTCCTTTGAGATCTTTTAGGGAGAAAATCTTGTTGTGCTGACGGTGTTGGATCATTGCTTTATGAAAAATAAAATTGTTGTGCTCTCCTTCTCTTAGCCATTGTAATCTCGACTTTTGCTTCCAGAAGATTTCCTCCTGTTGCCTCTTCTGCTCTAATTGGTTTGGGGTTTTTCCTTCGTCTATTATCAGGGGCCCAATTCTTCCTTTCGTTACTAGTATCCGTTGTATTTCCTCCATTTTTGCCTTCAACAACGGTATTCCTTCTGAATATTTCCGAACTTTGTTTTGTTCCAAATTTTGATTCTCCTATTTAGATCCTTGAGCTTAAATTGGAATGCATGCATTTGATTCCGGCCATGTACCCTTATCTCTCTCCACCAGCCTTCTGATTTACCAACAAAGTTGGGATCACGCAGCCATAATATCTAGAAGCGAAACGATCTATTCCTAGGATTAATTTTTAGATCTATTTCGAGCTTGATTGGCCGATGGTCCAACCCCAAGCAGGGTCCGATAGAGGCTTCCAAGATGTCTCGGCTGATGATGTCTTCCTAGACTAGGAAATGATCTAGCCTTGAGGCGATCTAGCTTCCTCCCCCCTCGCCTATTGTTCCAAGTAAATATGCCATTGATTGTAGGGGTGTCTACCAAATGTAAGTCTGAGATCTGATCTCTAAAGTTCTCCATATCTTGATCCAACCTTCTCACACCTCCCTTCTTATCAATCATAGATGTAATAAGGTTGAAGTCTCCTCCCACTATCCAAAATGCGTCTTGGTTGATTTCCCTAAATGTTCTCAACTTTTGGAGGAACTCTGCTCGCTCTCCTAGAATATGAGGCCCATAAACTATTGAAAGAAAAAACCAGTCTCTTGTGCCTATATGGCGAAAGCGTCCCGAGAGGATGCAAGGAAGGCTTACCCAATTGTCAAAAATAATCTCATTCTGGTCCCAGAGGACAGGAAGGCCCCCAACACTCCCTCTGGCATCCTTCGCCATTACCTCATAGTCTAGCCTCATCTTCTGAATGATCTCCTTTAACTTAGCCTCCGAGAGTTTTGTTTCCTGTAGGCATATTATACTAGGCTTATCCTTCCTTAAACTTTCTTTCAGGTATCTATGTTTTCCCTTGCTATTCAGGCCTCCGATATTCCAGGATTGTATAATCATTGAGATGGTTTGTTCAAGTGGTGAAACACTGCTGATAATGGTGTTACACTTCCCGAGTTGACCAACATCTCCCCTATCTGTTGTATTGATACATGTAGGGTCTTCCGTCCTCTCCCCCCCCCCCCCCCCCCCGGGCCTTTTCCTTAGCTACTTTGATCCTAGGTTGTTCCTGTTGGGGATCCCAGTAAGGTCGTGGGTTCAACTTGTTTTAGAGCTTGTTGCGCTTGATATCTCTAACATGTGTCTCTGTACACTCTCTTTTGGTCGGTTGGGATGAATATTTCGTCCAGATTTCTCCATTCCTGCAATATTTTTTTAAAACTTTTCACCTCATTGCTCAAATATGCTCGAATTCCATTTATTTCCATAGATTTCTCAATCCCCATTTCGGTCCCTTCTTGACCCGCCAGATCCTCCTTGGCTTTCCTTTTTTGCATTAGGTTTGTTCTGGGTGGTTCCCTTTTCCCCCCTTCATTATCCTTCCTCTAGCCTTTCGAACTTTCCCCTTCTTCTTGAAGGACTTCGAATCAATTTTGATTAGCCTGACCTTTCTGAGTTTGCCTATTCTGACTTGTCAATGAGAGTTTTTCCCCCTTTCTGCAACTAGATACCTCTTGAAAGCCTTCTTCCTCTATTCCCAGCTCAGATCCCTTCATTTTCTCCTTTGAATCTTGCTTTGTCACTTGGTTTAAAGGACATTCTTTAAACAGGTGTCCATATGTGGCATCTTCAGGCATCTAAACGGTATATGTTCATAGTCTATCGATTGTTGCCATACTTGTTGGTGATATTCTAGCTCTATCAAGTCTGGCAGAGGTTCTGTGATGTTCATGTATACACAGGTTCTGGCATAAGAGGTGTATCTTCCCCTTCTTGTTGCATCTGCTACTTTCACAAATCTTCCTATGGAGTTTCCAATCCCCTCCAAGATCTTTGGATCCCAAAAGTCCATAGGTAGCCCAAAGAGCCTTACCCAGATCAGAGCTTCCATAACTTGTTACTGGTCGGGATTGTAGCATTCCTCCCAGAATCTCATAAATAGCCCGACGTTGTAATAGAAGTATGGCCCCCCTTTGAAGATTTGCTCTGTCTTCCAGATTGGAAAAAATGATTGTAAAGAAGCCCTTCGCTCCCAACTTTAGATCTATGTGCCCTTTTGGTTGCCATTTTAGCTGGATCCATTTGGTGAGATCTTTTTCTGTTGGCCAGATACCCACAAATTTGTAGATCAATGTGTGATCTTTCATGTATTTTCTGTAGCTCTCCAACTTATTGTCCTCGAAAGCAGGTATGCCATTGTGCCCCAAGAATCGGTTCCCCTCTCACTCTTGCTGCTTGTGGATCCGTGGGAGAGATAAATTGCTTCCCGCATGGTTTTCCTGTTGTCACATCCTTGTAGGAGGGGATCTCTCCCCTCCCCTTGACACACTCATACCAACCCTCAGTCTGGTGTAGTCGCAACACAAATGCAACGTTTGGTTCTGAGCGTTGCGTAATCAGGGTTCTGACTAAAACCCTAAATTTTTCATGTCCTAGCTCAGTGCATGAATTCCCCATTGTTGAAGACCCAACCTTTCGACCGGACAATTAAGGATTATATGAAACAAAAATTATGTTATTTAATATGGAAATTGAAATATTATTTTAAATTTTACTTTTAATTTACTATTAATTGAGCCAACATTTAAATGTTTAAAAATATTTACATTACTTTATTAGTTTTTAGGAGTGACACAACAATTATGTTGTTTATTAATATGGAAATTGAAATATTTTATTTATGGCTCATATTCAAATATTATTTTTTTATTAATATATTCTTGTTTTAAATATTTAAAGAATGAATTGTTTAACATGTAATGTCAATAATAATATATTTTCATGTTGTTTGTTCATTATCAACTCAACTCCATCAACTCCATATTAAGTGGTTAATATTTACATGACTCCATTAGTTTTAATATTTACATAACTCTATTAGTTTTATTAGTTTAAAAAGTGACACAACAATTATGTTATTAATTAATATGGAAATTAAAATATTTTATTATGGTTGATATTAAAATATTATTTTATATTATTTTTGTTATTAATATATTTTTGTTTTGAATATTAAAAAATGAATTGTTTAACATGTATGTTCACTATCCACTCAACTCCATATTAAGTGGTGAAAAAATCACTAATTTCCAATTAATGTAATGTTAATAATAATATATTTTCATGCCATTTGTTCAATATCCACTCAATTCCATATTACTCAACTCCATATTAAGTGGTAAAGAAATCACTAACTTGCAATTAACTTTCCATATTAAGTGGTGAAGAAATCACTAACTTCCATTTAAGTTTCTCCCTCAAATTGTTGTAAAATGAAAGTAAAATTATTTTTTGTTATTACTAATTTTTGTTAACATTTTTTTTTCTCTTCCTAGTACTAAAATGTAAATTAAAATTAAAATAAAATTAAAATGGATATAATTTTTGTTATTACTAATTTGCTAATTTTTTTTGCTCTTCCTAGTATTAAAATGTAAATTAACTTTCTTTTTCTTGTTGTAAAATTAAAATGAATATAATTTTTTTTTTTGTTATTACTAATATGTTAATGTAAATATTATTTGTTAATGTGGAGGGAAGACTGGTTGGAGAAACCATGGTGGCTAGGGTTTTCAGGTTTGGTCTCCATGCTCATGTGACGATGGCCTCTCATGGTTGCGCAATAGATGGAAAGTGGGAATGGAAGCGCCCTCACACTGCAACTATGCCGGAATGGCTTGAAGATCGGCACTAGGGTACCACAAACCCCACTATAGCCGTCTCCCGTAACCTCGGCACCCTTTTCGGCCTTGTGCCATGGATTGCTCCAGCCTCATCCACTCGCCAGGCTATTGCGTGAATGGTTCGCTCCTACATTCGGGCACCTGTCCTTGGTGGCAGGGGCATGTATCAGACGCGGACTCACAAAAATTTGAAGTCTAGACCAAGTTGGATGTCGGTGGCTACAAGGCAGTGCAAGGACCATACACTCCCTTAGGGTACTGTGCACAAACAGGGGCAAAATGATGGCAGAGCGCACAACACTCAGTGCATTACGCCATATAGTAACGCCCTGCCTCTCACTAAAGATCTCTATTGTGCTAAGGAACTTGGCACCCATCGGACCCTATCAAGGTAGACAAAACAGATCCCCATAGGAGACTACACAAGGGACACAGACAATGAGAAACAGGTATGCTCTGTTCGCTTTCAAATTTTCATAGAACCCCTATGTGAAACAATTTTTCAATTTGGGCACATGACACTGGCGGGGTAACAACCCTGAAGCAAAATATCGGATTATCCTCGGGAGACCCTTGCCATTTGCAATCCTTAATCTATGGTGGGAGATCCTTACAAGGCTCCTGCTCAATCAAAGATTACTACATATGTCTAGGATCCACCATTTATCTCAACCTCACACTGAGAGGAGGCACAATAGAACAGTCCAGAACTCATGGACCCACAAGGGGAACCAACACTTCCAAACCCAACATCCAAAAAGGTCCCTCATACAGAAACATTTTAGAGGGGAAAAACAAAGCAACAACGCCAACCGAACCGGCTGAGAATACCCCCAACCATACATTGTGGAGCAACTAAATTGCGTGCTAGCACTGAACATTGATATTCCAGATATTGATGAACATCCCTCCACTTTCGAATCTCAAGCAATAATATGCAAATTTAACAGCTTCTAGCCCAAACCAATGGAGCTCTTTCATTGGATTTTCACCATCTGGACCATGGACTGTGAAATCCATCTTTGTTCAAAGGGGTTTTTCCTAGTCAAGTTTCCATCCTCGGAAGCCAGAGACATCATTCTTAGGGTTGGACGGTGGTTCTGGGGATCCATTAAACTCTTCATCACACCATGGTTTTCGGATTTTGACACACACTATGGAGGTTCTGGGTTTAGCTATACAACCTCCCACTTTATTTTTGGAATGAATGTGTTTTAGAAGGCATATGGAACATCATCGGGAGATACATAAAAACAAACACCCAAGGCTTGGAGGAGAGGATCTACACCTTTGCGCGGAGCTGTGTGGAAGTGGATCTCAACAAAGGGCTACCAAAGAGCATTCAACTAATTCATAAATAGCAGAAATGGACACAACATCTAGACTATGAAAACGTTGCATTCAAATGCAGAATGTGCAACAATATCAGTGATTTGCAAAACACATGCCCGGAAGCAAAAAGAGATAACAGAAAAAAGAAGACATGAAAAGCAACCAAGGATGGCAATTCCTTTCAGGTGGACCAGAATAGGAGATAGAAGAAGAAGAGGATGTCTCCATCCCAAATGAGAGTAACCAGAGAGCAACCGATCCGAAGATACAAGAACAAGAGATGCAAGATCCTTTTGACCTTACCACCATGGTTTAGCTGGCAAAGGACTCTCGCGGCACCGAACAACAAGGGAAACAAAAGGCAACACAACTCAGATACCTCAAATTTAGATAAGGACAATGGAGCAATCACAGATGAAAACCAACTCACCCTTATCTCCACCACGCCAACACAAGGTGCTTGGTGAAAGGTCGAAAAGAAGAAAGGGAGAAAATCTTAATTTCTCCCCATGTATTATAGGTTTTTATTTGCAAATTAAATGAGTAACCAGACAGCGACCATCTGAAGATACAAGAGATGCAAGATCCTTTTGACCTTCCCACAACAGTTCAGCTCGCAAAGGACCCACCTTGGGACACCGAACAACGAGGGAAACAAAAGACACACAACTCAGATACCTCATATTCAGATAAGGACAATGGAGCAAGGACAAGGACAATGGAGCAAGGAGAATGGAGCAATGCTCGACCTAGTCAGCTCGACCTTATCTCTACCATGCCAAAACAAGGAGAATGGAGCAATGCTCGACCTAATCAGCTCGACCTAATCTCAAACATGCCAAATCAACACAAGGTGCTTGGCAAAAAGTCAAATGAAGAAAATCTTAATTTCTCCCCATGTATTATAGGTTTTTATTTCCAATGTATTATAGGTTCTTATTTGCAAATTGATAATTTTGATTGACAATTACCAGCACATGTAACATGTAATTTTATTTCCATTAATAAAATTACTACTTTTTCCTTGAAAAAAAATTAATTGTTAAAAGTTAAATATTTTTTTATTTGTCAATATAAATATTATTAAAATAAAAAATTGTTTATTAAAAGTTTATAAATATTATTAAAATAAAAAATTGTTTATTAAAAGTTTACATTATTTTTAAATATAGCATCACTAAGTTTTTTTTTTTTGTTAATGTAAATATTAAGTTTTTTTTTGTTAATGTAAATATTATTAATTTTAAATGTAGCATCACTCAGCCCATTTTTTCTGCGCAATTTAAAAAAACACACACACACATTTTACCTGAGATTATAAATTAAAAGATAGAGAAAATATAATTAAGAAACACACGGGGCAATTTTAAAAAAAAAAACACATTTTATCTGAGATTATAAATTCAAACATAAATTAAAAGACAGAAGAATATAAAGTTGGTTTTTTACTCATAAGATAAAAACTTGCTCAAAAAAATAAAGAAAAAAAAGCAATTATAAATTAACGTAAATATTATTTGTTAGGGTAAGTATTACTAATTATTTGTTAATGTAAATATTATTAATTAATTAGTAATGTAAATATTATTAATTTTAAATGTAGCACCACTCAACGCATTTTTAAGAAATGCCCAGCGCAATTTAAAAAAAAAAACACATTTTACCTGAGATCATAAATTCAAACATAAATTAAAAGGCATTTTTAAGAAACACCCAGCTCAATTTAAAAAAAAAAACACATTAAACCTGAGATTATAAATTCAAACATAAATTAAAAGACAGAAGAATATAAAGTTGGTTTTTTTATTATAAGATAAAAAAACCAATTATATATTTATGTAACATAAATTAATAACGAGGTCAATTTATTTAAATAATTTTAATATAAACTGTAAATTTAGAATTTATGAAAATTGAAATTTACATCTTGCTCTGCTTATTTTTTAGTGTTTAATAAAATATTAAGATTAAAATTGTGATATCACATTAAAACATTGGTACGATGGAACATTTGAACGATTTGGGAAAGTTTCCCTAGGTTGGATTACACAATTAGGTATAATATATATACGTGTCCTTTTAAGTGAATCAATTATACACGTGTCCTTTTAGTATCATTGAGAGGAAAAGCTGGAAAAAGAATCTTCAATTTATTTAGTGTGAAGACTGATTTGAACAACTTGTTATGGAATTGAAAATATGTCAGACATGGAACGTGGGGATCGGGTTTCGAATCCCGTTCGATGCAATGTTCAAAATTGTTTACGAATCATATTTAACAAAAACAAGAATGGAATACAATTTATTGTGCAGACTGATCTGAACAACCAATTATGGAATTGAAAATATGTCAGACATGGAAGGTGGATCGGGTTTCGAATCCCGTTCGATGCAATGTTCAAAATTGTTTTCCGTTCGATGCCATGTTCAAAATTGTTTTCGAATCATATTTAAGAAAACCAAGAACGGAATACAGCTGTTAACCGTTTGTACAATTTAATTTGTATTTGAAAACCAGAAATTTGCCAGATCTTCATACATAATAATGCTAACACCAATAAAGATGCTTCGTTAAAAAATATCATACCAAGAAATACATAAAAAGGAATGAATAGTCATCTGTTCTGATGGCGTCTCTGTAAATCCACGACAACTACGGTAATATTGTCTTGGCTACCTCGAGCAATCGCCAGCTTTGTCAGCAACGCAGCGGCAATAGCCGCGGGAGAGTCATCTCGGCCTTCTGCCTGAAGACCGCTGTAGCTTCTGTGTGATCGACCCGACAGACATCTCCTGGCAACCTCGCACACGACTTCGTTGGAGAGCACGTCCCAGAGACCGTCGCTTGCCAGAATTAAGCATTCGTCTTCGTCGCTTCGGGCATTGATTGTCACCTCCGGCTTGGCGATCACATAGGGCTTTAAATATTTGTCGCCTGCATGCAAAGTGCCAGGTAGGTTCTTTAACGCGCCGCGGAAGATAATAATAAAAAAAGAGGTCCCGATAAAATAGCAAAAGAATACTGAATAATGGCCAAGTTATGCTTACCTATGGCCCTGGACATGGCCAGGACGCCAAGAACGCGAGGGCCGTTCCAGAAAAATACGCGCCCGCCAGCTGCCTCTATGCGCTCCATTTCATCCGGCCGATCTGGCTGCAAATCGAACGATAAATTAGCGTCAAAACTTTATTCAGCGAGAAACTGCACTGGTTTTCATCAAATTTAAGCAAAGTTAATTAAATATTCATCAAAGATTTCATTCTTGTACATATTAATGAAGTTAAATCAACTCCGCTAAAATCACAAGAAACTGCACTGGTTTTCATCAAATTTAAACAAAGTTGAATAAATATTCATTAAAGATTTCATTCTTGTACATACTACACTGCCTTTTTTGAGATTTTAGCAGAGTTGAGTAATCTTCATTAAAGATTTCCTTCAAAAACAAACTGCACTGCTTTTCATTTAGTTTTAAACAAAAAGGAAAGATACCTTATGATCTTGAGATAAAACGACAGGCCTGCCGCCTCGCGATAATATGGCCCGGGAATCGCCGCAGTTAGCGACTACGATTTGGCTAGATCCAACAATCGCCACCACTGCAGTAGTCCCCACAGCCTCAGAAGTTATTCTCTGCCCACAAGAACTCTCATTGTTGCCTTCGCGTGTTATGCAGTCATTTCTGCACACGATACCGCCGGATAAGACCTCGGCGTCCACTCTCCCAAAACAAGCGGTCGCGACTTGCTGCCATTGCGTCTCGTCTTGCGCGTTGCCGCCAAGAACATTCAACTCCTCCGCGAGAACCTCGTGGAGGCGTTCTTTACAGAACAAGGCCGCCTGTAAATTAAAGATATGAGCACATTCATCATTTTCTTGATAATTTATGAAGCAACGGGACAGGAAATGCAAAGAAAATAATGCTGTACGTACCTGCGATCCGCCATGGCCATCGTAGACGCCAAAAAAATGTAACGCCGGAACGCTCTTCGTATAACTTTCATTTTTCGTGTAATTAAAAGCCGGGAGAATTGAAACCGCATCCTCCATTTCTCTTCGCCTTCCACAGACCGACACAAAGGAATGTTCTGGACAAATATCATCAACACCTACACTGCAACCATCGGTTCTCTCGGCGGCCTCTTCTTTGAGTCCTGCCGATCCAGGTTCCTGCAGCTTCGCTTCGCTCGTTAACGGAAAAGCCGAAAGACCTGCCTCTTCTTCATTTCCAGACGTCGAGGCCTCATTTGTCGCTGGATCCTGCCCGGCCCCAGCCCTGGACATTGAGCTCTCGATGGCGTTCACGCAGTCCCTGGCAAAATCACGGCCCAAAATGGTAAATTTAATTCTTTTCCGTGGCCTCTCAGTAGGCTTCCCAATGGGAGACGTTGCGATAACCTTAAATTTCCGGATCTCCATCCGCCTTCGCCTGGCCGCGCGAGACTTGGGTTCGCATGGCAGCGGATTATTCTCCGCTATGCTACACGGGCTCCTGCAGAGCTCTACGCCTTCCATGCCAGAAAACCTCAATATATACCACTCCACAAAATGTTCTTCACCAGCAGACAACAAGAAAAATACCTTCAAACTCAGAAACGGCGCTTTCAAACCCTAGCCTGCCAATTCAACAAAAACGGCCTCAAAATGAAAATCCCTGTCAACCACTGTCATGCCAAAAGGCACAAATCTACCCTCCCCCTTACAGTCTCCCTGTCCTCACGTACAAACCCGCAGCACATCAGAAACCTGTACACAAACATCCCCGGGGGGGGGTCGAACCCAGTACCTTTAAATGTCCCACACCTCGCAATAACAGCGCATCACGCAGGCAGGCTCCGTTCCCTGCTATACGGGGAACGGGCACGGGCAGGGGAAGGGAGGAACTGCCCGCGCGGGCTGGGTAGGTTAGGTGCGACATAGTGGCGGTGAAACCCATCCGCTGTCCTCACCTCCGCCCGATGCCCGGCACGTGGACACTAGACCGTCAGGAAGAATGCCAAGTGGCGAGCATCGGCCGCTCACGGAACTGCTATCTTTAGTTGTGCCGGGCTTCGCTGCTCTGGACACGTGGTCCAATAGTAATTCAGCAGGTGTTTTCTTTGAATGTGACACGCACAGAGTAGTACAACGCAGTGGAGGACGCATGTGGTCCGCATTGCTGTCACTCTTTGGTTGTCAAAAAGAAATATCGCACCTAAAGTTAATAATTAAACTCTCGGCTCCATTTCCACCCGCCACGTGTCGGGCCCAGCGCCGTAGCCAATAACTCCCTGCTTTAATCACGATTATTATTATTTTTTAATCATTATCCATTTTATCATCAGTTAATTAATATTCCCTATGACCAGTCATCTACGACGGTTCGAACAGGCGGATAAGAAAGGCCAACCCCCTTGCACTCGCTCATTCGTTCCGTTATTTCCCGATTAAGTCCCTTCCACGTAACTCACAGATCTCATCCCGATCAACCGCCATTTCCTCATTCTCTCGACACCGCTCTCCAACATGAGCGACATTTAACCCTGTGGGGCCTAGTCAGAGGTTCAGTTCTGGAAGAAGTCAATGGTAACAAAAAGTCTCATAGACGTAGAGTTGACGACGCGCCACGTGGACGAAAGCAATTGAAACTGTTGTCGCAAGGAAGGAAGGAATCCACGACACATTATATCATTTCTGGTAATAATTTAATCGATTTGTAGATTATGGCGACGTAGCCAACACGAGTTCGATTCTTGCGGCTTCCATGCAGTTCGACGATCGAATCCTGGCAGCGACACGTCCGAAGAGATTACCGGCTTTGCAAACACGCGACTCATAAGGTTAGGTATTAAATACATAACGGCGACGACGTGTCTGATAATCCGACGGTAAATATATAATTTCGTTTTGTTGTTTGTGCGAAACCTCTAGTCACATGTTGTCTCGTTAATTGGTTTTTGATGGGCGCTGGCGATTGTAATCACAGATCTTGCCTTTGCTTAAGTTAGACAAACACTATAAAGCAATTATTGTGAAGATGGTAGTTGTTTAACTCTGTTAAGTTTCTTTGAAAGCTTCTTCTCTCTATTATGTTACTCAAGAATATTCTTTCCTTCTAAGGCCTTTTACCATGAATTCCACTCAAACTCACATCACATGTATGTACAACAATTATTGGTTCGTGAAGGATTCGGGAGATGTGGTTTTGTTAGCGGGAATTTCTACGCTGTCTCTCATGTTATTGCATTACACGAAAGATAAATGTTGTTGAATACGAATACGACTATACAATTATGAATTTTATTGGAAGGGTATCGACTAAAGATTTGATGGAGTAGGTCTAGAAGGGTAAAGATGATGTGATGGAGGAGTTCTAGAAGTTCAACTCATATAATAGGTTATAGGTTCAAAATCGACAGGTAGAGTATGTATGCTTTTGTAGGCTTAGCAGTCAAATCGTTGCGCAAAGGTGGGTCCTTTGTCTCACAAACAAGGGGGTCTCATATACGAATTTGGTGTCTGGTTTGGCCGTGACCTTAAAATTGGATAATAATAATAGGGCTAGTATATCAATAGATCACCCAATCAACATATATCTAAGAAAACTCTTGTGCGAGGCTTTTATTGAAGGCCTCGAGCTTGTAATAAAGGATTTATTCTATCTAATTATATATTTCTATATAATAAAAATAAAAGATTTTATACAACCACATTATTATTATTGATTTGTTAGATTCAACTGTATATTTTTTAGTGTTTTAACCTAGTTTAAATAAATTTAGTGAATAACAAGAATACTGGGCAACACTCCATCTTGAGTTTTTTGCATTTGACCTCGAGTGTTAGAAGAGAGATTTAGTGGACCATTATCTTGTGCCCTCTGCACTCGGAGTCCAAGACTTTCCTCATTTTTGTTTTCAAGCATTGTGTTTTTCTTGCTTTCGACATCATTGTACTCTGCAGTCCCATTGACCTACTTTTGTGGTCATTCGTTGGACATTAACATAATTTCTTGCTTTCTTCTTTCTTGTGGCTTTGTTGCGGTGCTCTTCTTGAGATCACCCAACTGAACATGCCACCTTGCCAACTATGAATTGTCTATTTGGCTTCCTAACTTAGGGAAACTCTATAGATTCCCTAGCACTTCAAGCACAAGTCCAAAACTACAATCTTAGTGTATCCAAGTTCTAGGTGCCAAACACCTTCTTGATGTCCAACTCCAAAATCTAATGTCCATCATATATATATATAAGTTTAGCAAGACTACATCTTTATCATGTCCAATATATCACCTTGATCGGGCGGGGAATTGAACCAGTGACTTCATATCAATGATTGCCTTAACAGAGAAATCGATCATTGTCTATCCAAGACCCTTGAACCCTCCCAAAACGAAAGTTCTTCGATGCTCTACTCCTTCCAATGAACTCCCAAAATATCTCCCCTCATTATTGCTACCTAACTCTTATTTTTGGGCCTACCCCCACCCACCCCATTCTTTTAGAGTAAATGCCTTTGGAGGTTAAGTCATTCACCCACCATTTAATCAATACAATATAAATAATATAATCTTTAAATATCACTTCAATCAATAGATGCATAAAATCCTAATTAGTTTAAATATTAAATTAAATCATAATAAAATATGAATCATTAATTAATTATTAATTGGGATTGTGTTACATTTATATTAATTTAGACGTTGTTGGTAGTGATGTCTAGTAAACTATAAGCCTTAGATTGTTCTTTATACGAAACAAAGTCATTTAATTAACCATTAAATCATTAATCAAGTTTAAGGTTAATCATAAGCTTAAAAAATAGTCACGCTTAAGGTTAATCATAACTTAATCATTAATTAATCATCTTGTATAATAGACCATAGTATACTACTAGAAATTGCCCCTAAAGGTGCAAAGATACATCGAAGGAATTGAACATTTCTATGATGTTACTGCAAACATGTTGCAACAAAGGAAAGATGACAACCTAAAGGGTTGAGGACGGAGGGGAGGAAATGTGTTCAAGCTTGCAATAGTCTCACACTTGTGTCGATGTCTGTCTGAGAGATGTTGCTCGAACCTCCTGGCTAAATCATTTTTTTCCAATCATAGCACTATGTCAAAATCTTATATACATATTATATCCAAGCTATAACATGCAAGGTAATGAGGAGAAACATTACCATATGTCCCCGTGGGCACTGGCGCACAAAAAATGTAATTACACAGAGGAAATGACTAAATTCAGTGTATGTTGATAATGAGATTAAATAAAGAGCATCTTTCACTAGAGTGACCTTTAGATTCCAGGATATTCTACAAACAACATAAAGAAGGGGGTTTGTTTTAGAATTTTACCTATCTTCTTTTAAAAATATTAAATTAACTTGGAGCCATTTGCCTGGAGCCATTAATTCCAATTTTAAATTTAAATTTAAATTTTGTCTAGAAAAAATTTGTTTGAATTGCAAATTTATGTGGTGTAGTTTACACAATCCAAGTGTCCAAGTAAACTTTCATGGCATTGTGTCCATTTATGCATTCAAAAATACTGTTTTAAAAATGAAAAGTTACACATGATATATGCATATTACATTAGGGGAATTTTGAGGTCTAAAATGGGCCTCCTAAGGAAAATGTACAATCAAAATTCACTTTATGAGAACCAATCACATTTTAAGGGATGACATCATCCCAATGGTTGAGGTGGCATTGCTTGAGTTAAAAGTACTTATTTGTCACATTCTCAATTGTGGATAAAAACTCATGGTAACCATAGTAGTGCTCTAAGTGCGTTTAAAGTCAAAGTAAAGTACTCATAATAAATGTCATTTCACACTTTTTGAATAAAAATATATTATTGTCATTTCATATTTCTTGAAAGAAACAATGCATATCCCTATACATTTATTATATTATAATATAATATATTATATTATATTATTTTTATATAATATATTAATTACATGTTTTTTTTTTAGACTTTAACGGTTAATTAGATTAACGAGCGGCAAAACAGCTGCCGCGGACTCGAGCATTACAACATTGTCTAAAATTGAGATTCCTGCTACACAGTGAAGGATCTCGGCCTTTGATACAACTAGAGAGTTCGCCGTGGAGATCGAGCCTCATGATGTCTGAAACCTTATCTGGAATTACATGACGCTTGCAGTGGTGGTCTTGAAAGTCCAGAATAGCCTTTGCATCTTCCAGATTGCAGAAATGGGAACTGATGTTGGATTCTTTAAGCGTTCCTTGGAGGCTTTGCACTGGGATTTAATTACATGTTATTATACAATTTAAATAATATAAATTTCAATTAATAGCATATAATATAATTAAAAATTTATAAATTTATATTTATATTTTATTTTAGGTTATTAAAGTACTAAGGACAAATGCATTAGTTGTTCAATGATAATTACTTTTTCTTGAAAATATCATTCTTATATATAGTCACATCAATACAATTTTTTTATTAATTTTGTTTTGGTACAACTTTTGAATTGAATTTAACTGTGGTTACATGGATTGTGATGCAAAAAGTGAATTGAAAATTCATAAATATTATTTTATTGGTTTAGCTATTATTTTATTATTTCCTTAGGAGGCCCATTTTAGACCTCAAAATTCCCCTAATGGAACCAATATAGATCCATTTTGAAGAGGATTAAATCTCTTGAGGTGCATACTTTTTTTCAAGTTTTGCACTCTAAAAGAGGTCCCATAGGTTATCTTTAGCCTTGTGGACATTAAAATTTTCTTTCTTTCTTTCTCATCTTTCTAGAAGTAATTAAGGTTGCCTTTGCACAGCTCGTGCGAGTGCCACAATAACGAGTGACCATATAATTTAATCGTAGTTAAGAAGTCTTTATGTCAAAGATGACCATTTCTAAACAAAAAAATACTCAATAATGTCTCAAGTTGAACACAATTTAAGGTGGGACTTTATCATAATTAGTTGAAGCAATTTTGTGTGGGGGTTATCTTAAGAATCCCCAAAGCCATAATTTCTATACGAGCTTGACCAAAATTTTAGATATTTTCTGTTATATAAAGAAAATTGGTTAGGTTATGATCTAGCTATAAATTGGTTGAAAAAAATCAAAATTAAGCCCATTTAATTTTTCAATTAAACATTTTGTACCATTCTACCTTAAAAAATTCTTTAAATACCTAAAGGAAATCTTTAAAAATACATAAATTAATGTAAATCTTATCATATTTATTAATATGATAGCATCAAGAATTTTGTAAAATACCATGGCAGAAATAGTTTGTTTAAATCAAGTTTAATTTAAGGTGTTCGTTCCCCAATACATCATATGTATCATGGATTTTGAACATGAAGCTCCATAACCACATCCTAAAATGAATATATTTAGTTTTTATTTATGATATATAAATAAATATTTGACTGCACATTACACATATCATAATCAACCTATGTAAAATCTATGTACCTTTCCTAGTTCCAAGATGAAGATAATTCATTGTATTTTAATAAAAAAAACTATTTTCCTCTAAACATTTTTATGATTGATATGTTACATGGGGCCTTCTTATTTATATTTTATTTTCAATGTCATATTCTTGTGATGCATATTTATTTCTTATTTCTTAGTAATTTAAATATGTGATATGATTGTAAAAAGTAAGGTTATCAAGTTTTTATTAATATAAAGATTTAAATGTGAATTTTTTTTAAAATAATGCTAATTAAAAGTGAATTTGATTAACTAGAAACATTTTATAAATAACTTAAAAAGTAAATATATTTAAAAAATAAAATAATTATCCTTGATGGGGGTGTCAAACACTTGGAACCATGCGTCACGTGAAGAATGACATTTGGCATAAGGTATAAGCAGAGGAGAGCATTCATTCAACCCTTCCATCATGTTGTCGTTAATTTCTCTGCATTCGAATGTGTGAAACATCTTCCTTCACCTACGTGCTAAGGAATAGTACCATATCGAGGACCAATGGCACCAATGTTACGGTGGTTAAGTAGTATGGCGCACAGAGCAGTCTGGGTGTTTCTTAGCTCATTGAGGGACACACATTTACCTTTGTTCTCATTTCTTAGAGTCATGTGGGTATGGTGGTGGTCTTCTATTTATCACTCCTCGTGTTGGCTTAATAAGTTAATAACTCTTTCCCTATTGCTTGGGGCGAAACTTTCCCTTTCATTCCTTAGCCGAAGGGTGTGATGTTTGAAGATCTGGTCGGTTATGGTCATTGATGTTTTGGGCTGCGTGGATTCTTGCTTTGGAATTCCGGGTGGTGGTTATTCTTTTGTTTGTGTAAGGTGTATGTTTCTTTTATAAGTGGCGGTCAGGCTTCTGGTGGTGGCGGTTTTGCTCGAGCAGAGGTTTTAGTGCTGGTGTTGTTTTAGCTCTCTGGAATAAGCATTAATTATTTTTTCCTTTCTGGGGCCCTTGATAGAAGAATTCCCTTTGGTGAATCCCAATGGCTTTGGTGTCGGTCAGGTTTCTGGGAACCTAAACTTCTAGTTCTTCTTGTGCGCAACTAGGAGGTGTCTGTTTGGATTTTCTAGACGAGGGGTTGTCTACAAGTTCTACCATAGATTTTTTATTATTTCACGACGATTTTCGTCGAGGTGACCAGTGACACTGGGTTACCTTGCCTTCTTTGTCTATTGTATGGAATGTTGGGTTTCTGGTGGAGGGTGGTCGATTGGTAGTGTGTGTCATTTATGGGTGTGTTGTGTTGGGTTTGATTAGGTGGTCCTCGGTGTGGATCGGGGTTAGACTTGGGGGTTTGGGTTTCAACACGACTATCATCATGAAGCCAAGTTCATGTTCCTTGCGTGCCCCTGTTCAGGCGAAGGCAGAAACATCCCTTCTTGGGGAGGGGTCAATTGTGTCGGATGGAGTTTGGGGTGGCGGTGTGAGAGTAGATGGTGATAGCAGCAGCCAGGGTGTTGGAATTGTGTGTGGGTTTGGGTGTGGGGGTTATGGAGCACGTGGTGGGTGAAGGTCTTCGGTCGATCCTGTGGTTGGTAGGGGTAGCAGGATCCTAGCTCAGCGCAACCGTGGAGCAGGTAGTGGACATAGAGGAATGGGTCGTGGCTAAGTCTCGAGCACATGGGGGTGGAGAAACAATCCTAGTGGTGTGGGGTTAGTTGGACGTGAATTTTATAGATGTCCTGGGAGAACTACGACTCTCCAGGTGATGGTCCAGTATGTCATAGACATGCTGGAATCTCATGATAGGGTCTGGAGGGAGGAATAAGAGGCAGTTATGGCCAAGCTGGAGCAAATCCATTATTTTCAATGCCATTTCAGTGAAAGAATTGTGGTTGTCTGGTGTGGGAAGAATCTGTTGACTGAGAAGATCGAAAAGCTAGAATATTGGCTTCCTCACTTTGAGTAACATGTCAACTTCATGTATCATCCTCCTCCTCCAGGAACGAGGCTAGATAATCCTGCTTCAATCACTTATGATGATTGATTATGGTAACCAATGTCTTTCTAGTTCTTTTTTTTCTAGTATGTAAGGCCTATAAGGTTGTGGATCTCTCTGTTGGGTATTTTGCTTTTTGTATGTAGCATGGTAATACCATTGGTCAACAAACCTAGTCGGGGTGAGACCACATGCATTTTGACATCTTTGTATATGTTTTTTGAGTAATGAAAAATTTTGACTTACAAAATAAAATAAAATTATAATTATAATATATATATTTTAAATGGAAATATGTAGTTTAAATGAAAGTGAGTTATTTAATTGATGTGATAATTTTTCCATCACTTCAATGTTAACATTGTTAATTTTTTTATTATGTTTTATTTTTCTTTAATAATGAATGAGTAAACATTTTCCCCATTTTTAATTTGAAACGATAAATAAACACTCCTCACCCTTGATTTGAAGGAGTACCCAATAAGTATTTGATATCCATTTATAGTTTGGAAAATTTTCACATTATTGAATTGTTTATTTTACATATATTTGTTTTGTATGTGGAATGGAGAAATTATAAATCTCAATTTCATATTAACAAAGTATAAATATAAAGGAGAGAAACTATATATGTATATATACAACGGTTAAGAGTATGTGTTTCTTTGGTAAATTGTTATAGGTTCAAATTCAAAGAGGATTAAAATATGTATACCTTTGTAAACTTTAAATGAAAAAATCTCATATTCAATTTAATATCTAATTTAGTCATAATCTTAAAATTAATTTATCATTATTATTATTATTATTTAAATAATTAAATAAATAAATAACAAACTTAATTTTAATTTAGATATTAAAAATTAATTAAATATATTTATCCCTACTTTATCGTGGAGATTCTTAATTTGTTATAATATCATGGGCCATTACTATGACTTATCAATACTAAAAGCCCAAAAAACCATAACTCATTTCATATGGCACTTGTTCATATAACATTTTTTCAATTAATTAATTTAATTAAAAGGATAAAAAAGACATAACTACTTTGGAGATAAATCTCAATCATTGATTTGTGTATACTACTATGAAAATTCTAGAATATTTCGTAGAGGTTAAATCCTTACCATCCACCTAATAATTATTGAAAAGAATTCATAACTAGTTAATGTGGACCTCCAAGCGACCCACTATGAGAACATGTGTCACACCCCCGATTTGATTCCACCTCTCGGGGCACCGTGCGGCACTGGCTAGACTCCCATGCTTATCTTTTTTCTTGTCTTCTGGGCTATGCCTACCATTATAATTAATTTCTTCCATTAATAGTTATGCGCATAAAACATAACATAACAATGCAATATGCAACAATACAAGAGACCAACAACTTCAATTATCAATATAAATATTTTTATTATGAATTTCATAATATTTTATAGCATTTTACAATGGGAGGCCAACTCTCCATGAGTTCGGCCTTCCTCTGAATTTTCCTGCACGTTCGGGTCACCCGTCAACACTTTATGCACGTTCATTGCACTTGACCAACCTTGCCCACGAGTCACCCACACTCGGTGTGGGTGGGCTCATGTCATGTCATGTCGTGTTGCCTCACCCAAACACCTGACATGCTCACCCACCGTCCACACACCCGTCACACTTTGTGGCATGCCCGACCATCGTCACACATCTATCGCATGTGTACACGCCCATGTCATGCCTAACTCATGTGTGCCCATGTGGGGCGCTCGATTCACCCTAGGTTGGTGATGATGGCTCGAAGCCCTAACATCATCCCCCACCATAAGTCATTTTTTTCCTCGACAATCCTATCGACTACATCAACTGTTCATTAAACTTAGCAATCTCCTTCTTCCATCTCCACAACGAATCCTCTGTTTCCCAACCACTCTCCTCGGGTGCGTCCTTCCATTGAATGAATAACACCCTCTGTGGTGTACTCCCGACACCTAAAGTTCAAGTATCCAGAATCTTCTCCAAAAATAAGTTCGGTATGTCCACAATCATGGCTAGTCCTCTTGGTGGTGTTGTCCTCTTAGGATGATCTGCATCAATTCTATATCTCTTTATTTGACTCATATGGAACACAAGATGTTTCGAGCGCATGTGGTTCGGAAGCTCCAACTCATGTGCAACTTTCCCAACTTGCTTCTTTACTCGGAATGGCCCTTCATACTTTTTCGTCAAATATCTCGCAGTTCCTTTTGGTGGCTAAAATTGATCCCCGGTGATCCTTAAAAAAAACCATATCCCCAACATTGAAGTGCGTGTCTCGTCTATCTTTATTTGGGGCCATTTCTTCATTCTCCTGCAACATCATGTAGGTGCACTCATGCTAACTTTAAAGACTCCTCCCATGCTATCAAGAATATCTTCGCATGTGGACTCCTTAGAAATCCTCTTGGTAGTACTGTGTGTGGAGAAACTGGCATTTGTCCATTTCCCAACTCAAATGGACTATACCCGATTGCGGAACTCTTCTACAAGTTGTAGCTAAACTGAGCCACATCTAAGAGTTCATGTCAATTCTTTTGATCAACCCTCACATAATTTCGCAAGTAGTCCTCCAACAATGCATTAATCCGTTCAGTTTTCCCATATGTATGTGGATGGTCACTCGAACTCTACAACAACTATGTCCCGACCAACTTGAACAATGTGTTCCAAAATCTTCCTATAAAATGCAGATCTCGATCAGACACAATACTCAATGGCACTCCCCAAAATTCCACAATATGTTTGATTAATAACTCAGCAGCCTTCTTAGATCCACATGATATCTTCGTCAAAATGAAGACGACATACTTGGAAAAACTGTCAACCATGATCCCATTATATCCTCGCACCTGCGGTAACTGAGTAATGAAGTTCATCGAAACACTCTTCCATGGTCTCTCTAGAATTGGAAAAGTCTGAAAAAATCCTCCCTGTCTCTGAGTATCTGATTTGTCCTGTTGACAAATGATGCACGTATGTACATACTCCTCTCCATCATGCCTCATCTTCTTCCAAAAGTATCCTCTCTCCAATAATGCCAAAGACTGACGCTGCCCTGGGTGGCCAGCCCATGGGGAATCGTGGTACTCCTTCAAGAGGTTCCTTCTAATTCCAAATGACTTTGGAATGTAAAGTCGGTTCCCATAGAATAAGAGTCCATCTCGTAGGAAAAACTTCCAAGTCTTCCCCTCCTTCACCTACTTCAGAATGTTATTCGCCTGAATATTGGTCTCCACACTAGCGTTAAGTCTACTCTGCATCTCACCGGTCATGTTGACCTGAATCCTACTACATTCTGCTCGGTCTTCTTCCTCAACAAGTGTAGCCAATTGTATCTTCCTGCTAAGGGCGTCTGCAATTGCATTGAGTCTACCCAGCATGTACTCAAGATTCATGTCAAATGCTACCAAGAAGTCTTGCCAACGAGCTTGCTTCAATGACAACTTCGGTTGGGATGAAAAATAACTCCTGCAACGTTGTAAATATTGAAAACAAAAATCTTCCCAATTAAGTAATTCCTCCATACCTGTAAACAATGAATGATGGTAATCATCTCCTTCTCATGGATTGGATATTGTCGCTCTTGATCCTGCAACTTTTGACTCTTGTATGCCACCAGATGCCTATCCTGTATAAGGACTCGTCCAATCGTAAAATCAGAAGCATCTATGTGCACCTCAAACAATCTCTCAAAGTTAGGTAGACTCGGTATCGATGTTATTACCATCCTCCTCTTCAGTTCTTCAAATGTTTCCTGACACTTCTCTGTCCAATTCCATCACTTGTCCTTCTTCAAAAGGTCTGTTAGTGGCGCTGTCACCTTGGAATACCATTATACAAACCTTTGTTGGTAGTTGGTCATCCCCAAGAATAATCTCATATCATGGAAATTCTTCAGCTCGACCCAGTCCTCAATCGCCTGCACCTTTTTTGTCTCCATTCATATGTGACCTTGAACCACTATGTGTCCAAGGAACAAAATCTCAGTTTGAGCGAACATACACTTCGACTTCTTCAGGAACAACTGATTCTTCCTTAGTGCCTAAAATACCAAATCCAAGTGTATCTCATGATCCTCCATGTTCTCATTAAATATCACGATGTCAAACAAGTATACAACAACAAATGTATCCAAGAATGACGAAGAACATCGTTCATCAATGTGCAGAATGTGGCAGGATCATTGCACAACCCGAATGGCATGACAAGAAACTCAAAACTCCCGTATCTCGTTACTATCGCGGTATTATTATTGTACCCCTATGATATCTGCACCCAATAATATCCATGTCTTAAGTCTAGCTTCAAAAATCGGGCTTTCGCAAGCTTATCGAAACAGTCCGCAACAAGTGTAAAAGGATACATGTTCTTTATCGTTTGCTTGTTCAATGCATGATAATCACAACACATCCGTAACTCATTCTTGTATTTCTTCCTCTGGAACAATACTGGAGCACCATATGGGGACCTTGAAGGTCGTATGAAACCTACGTCGGACAATTCCTTCAGACGTCACTTCAACTCCTCCAATTCTAGCCCTAACAATCGATAAGGAGCTTTTGTTGGTGGTTGCTTCCTCGATTCTAGCTCAATGCTATGGTCCACTGCACATCATGATGGAAGTACTTTAGGCAAATCGTCAGGCATATGATTTGCATATTTCATTAATACAATGGAAATCTCTGCTATAATAGGCATCCCCACTCCATCATCATCCTTGACCTCTCTGATGATTGTTACATATGTCTCAACATCTGCATCTCGCATCGCCCTACTCATACTTAGTGCAGACACATGTTGCACCTTCACTTCCTTACACTGCTGGTGTGTAGGTAAAATCCATGGTCGTGTGTCTCTAATCAACTTAATCTCATCACAAAATGAGACAACAACTGCCTTGTTACCCTTCAGAAAATCCTACCCCAATACCATATCAAAGTCGTTCATCTCCATTACCATGAAGTCCAAACAACCCTGCCAATCAGAAATTTGGACCGGCACATCACTTGCCAATCCCAACACCTTAGCCCTTGAGTTCACTACCTTGACCTCCACATCCTTTGGAAAAATTTGCAGTCCAAATTCCCATGCTAACTTGGTCATCATAAATTTATGTATGGCACCTGTGTCCACCAAGGCTTGGATAGTTCTGCCAAGAATCTCCAAGTCATGAAACCCCAAACTGTGCAACCAACCTTTTTTTTCTCTAAGAACACTGGCCTGCATACATATTCGACCTTTGTTACATCTATATGTACTGGCCCTGATACCATTTTTCATGCCCCGGAGTTGATTCCACCTCTCGGGACACCGTGCGAAACCGGCTAGACTCTCATACTAATCCTTTTTCTCATCTTTTGGGCTACGCCTACCATTATACTTTGTTTCTTCTATTATTAGTTATGTGTGGAAAACATAACATAACAATACAATATGAAGCAATACAAGAGACCAACAACTTCAATTATCAATATAAATATTTTTATTTTGAATTTCAGAATATTTGACAACATTTTGCAATGGGAGGCCAAATCTCCATGAGTTTGGCCTTCCTCTAAATTTTTCTACACGTTCAGGTCACATGTCAACCCTTTCTACACATTCGGGTCACTGGCTAACCCTTTCTGCATGACCCAGTTACAGTCCTGCCCACCGTATTAAACTTTGCACAGTCGTGCAACACGCTGCCCATGCCTGCATGTTGTGTGCCGACCTGTTTCCGATGGCCACTGCACCCGTCGTTGCTGCCTGCCAACAAAATCGACTCTGCCCGAGCACGTTGCATGTCTGCAACTTGGTTATGTGACTTGCCCGACTAGCAAGATCATCACTCCTCCCTAACGCAACTGCTAGATTCTGCCACACATGACTCTTGCAACTCACTCCATTCCTCGCACTGTGGCCCAAATGTATGTGTTCTGCAATGTTCGATTATCTTTGGTGATGATCCTTCCAACTTGACCTCCTCCTGTATTAATACGATGTCCATTTTAGGTCCCTATAATACTAGTGTATCCCCTTATTGTTATTTTTAGTGTAGCCCCCTTATTTTTATTGTTGTGCCCATGCAGTCCCCATATTGCTATTATTGTGCCCCATAGAAGCCCATTAATGTTATTGTTGTTCCCTTACATTATTATTTTTATATAGGCTCTGATTATATTGTGACCCCTTGGACTCCTATATATATAAAGTAGGCTTTGTCATTTGTATCATCTAAGAATTGTTCATTTATGTAATTTAAAGAAGGTCTCCCCCTCAAAGAGGTTGATTTCTAAGTTGTTGATCTATAGTTCCTTCTATTTTGTGAGCTAGTTGCATAAAATTTGGTATCAGAGCTTTGGATTCTAGGGTTTCTCTTCTTCAAACATGACATCGTGGAATTGTCTCTATAGATTTTTTTCTACAAATATTCAGAAGCCGAAATTAAAACCTCATGGAGTCACAATAGTGGTGAACCTTATGTATGAATTTCATATCTTGGTTCACTATATTTTCGGAGATATGATCTGAGGAAGTTAGGGATTTGGCAAACTCCATAATTTCATCTCAAACGAGCGACCAAGGGAAAATCTTCATAACTTTAGTTTCAGGCATTGGATTTGAATTCTGTAAAAAGTGGCCAAAAGTACATAGACTGCAGTTTCTTGTGTATCAATTTTAGGGCCGAAGGTCGAAATAGTGACACATGGAACCTCGTACAAGTTCGCTCTACTGAACCAGTCCATAATTAGGACATTGTGGGAGATCATACATAACTTTATTTTGAAGAATCCAAATTAAGTCTGACCTATGGAATTGGAAAGAATACTTAGAGGGCTACTACAGGACCAAAGTTCAAATATCGAGGATTCAAAATCACAGAGATACATCAAGTTTAATATTGAGCTCCTCAAAAGCAAGAAAAATAATTCCACACCCATTAAGCTCTCAAAAATCTCTACTATGACACATGAAGAGGAAGAAGTGAAAAATGATATATCACAATTATGAGACCAAGTGCAACAAATTTTACTCTCACAAAGAGTAACCAAAAATGAAATGGAATTTAAGATGGATGGTTTGAAGAAATACATCGATGGTTTAAAGAATGGCGTGGAAGCTAAGATCGATGGTATAGAAGAAAAATTGAAAGGAAACATGGAAGAAATGAAGAATGGTCTAAAAGTAGACATGGAAGGTTCGAAGGAAGGTTTGACAAAGTTTCTACAATAAATAATTCCTAATGGCACAAAGGTAGTAGATGAAACTCATGATGAGAACAAAATAAATGTTAATCATGATTTCATAGACTCTAATGTTGGATTTAAGACCCACCATATTCCAAAGATCGATATGAGGTAGTTTGATGGCAAGGATCCAGTAACATGGATGCTACAGGTGGAGCAATATTTTGATCTCCATAATGTGAAAAACACACACAAGGTATGCATTGCAACTTTATATTTAGAACCCAATCAATTTGTATGGTATCAGTGGCTTTGTACTTGTAAACCACTTGTCACTTGGTAAAATTTTATGGAGGAAACGATAGCACATTATGAGGATACAAAAAGAAACACCTTCTTTAGCCAATTGATAAATATCAAACAAAAGGGTTCAATGGTGGAGCACATTGAGGACTTTCAAAAATTGAATATAAGGGTAAATGATATTCCAGAGGAGCATAGGATTGATGTATTCATAGGGTCTTTAAAGGATAACATCCAACATGAGGTTCAGCTTTGGGAACCTGATTAATTGGAGAAGGCATTTAGGTTGGAAAGAAAATTTGAAAGCAAATTTATGGCAACCAGGAAGCCTACCACTCACAACTATAAATATGGAAGTGTTGTTTCTCGTAGCCTTCCACAACCTACAAGGTGGACACCACAACAATTGGAAGAAAAAAGAGCAAAATGGCTTTGTTACAGTTGTGATAGAAAATACACTAAAGGTCATAAGTGTGCTGAGAAGAAATTATTTTACATAGATTGTGAAGATGAGGAATAAAAGGAACAAGAAACTTTAAAATAAGAGGATATACACCAGGAAACGACCTTAGATAAAGAATAAATGAATCCAACCATATCTTGTAATGCATTGGTAGGAATTACCACTCCTCAAACTCTCAAGATATAAGGACATATCAAGAAGAAAAAGGTAATAGTGTTGATTGATTCAGGTAGTACCCATAATTTTATTCATTGTAAGATAGCCAAGGAATTGAATTGCTTCCTATATCGAGCACCAGAGTGTCAAGTGATGGTTGCAAATGGAGGAACTATAAATTTCTCTGGAAAGTGCCATAATATCAAGCTAATCATGGGGGAATATGTATTGAATATCCCAATGCTTTCCATTCCAATGGGTGGTGTTGATGTTGTACTAGGAGTGAAATGGTTACAATCTTTGGGTACGATAACTTTTAATTTTCAAGAACTTTTCTTGAATTTTTTTGGGAAGGAAAGAAAGTTGAATTAAGGGGCATCACAGGGAAACACATGAAATATAATCATCTCTAATGGCAAGAAAAATATTATGAAGAAACAACAACGAGGCATAAATGCACAATTATGCTCATTAGAGTTTTCAAACATCGAGATCATCTATTTCTCCAGATCTCCAAATAGTCTTGGACAATAATTCTAAGGTATTTGAGACTCCCAAAGGCCTCCCACCTATTCATGATCATGATCATGCTATTCATTTGATTCCAGGAAGTGTTCCTCCAAACATCAGGCCTTACATATATCCCTACGCCCAAAAGAGCGAAATTAAACGTATGATTGCAGAAATGCTAGAGGCTGGTATAATTCAACCTAGTCAAAGTTATTTCTCTTCTCTAGTAGTATTGGTGCACAATAAGGATGGATCATGGTGCATGTTTTCAGATTATAGGGAGCTAACAAGATCACTATTAAATATAACTTTCCAATTCCTGTCATTGATGAATTATTGGATGAATTACATGGGGAAATTTACTTCACCAAGTTGGATCTTCATTCAGAATATCATCAAATTAGAATGAAGACTGAATAAATTATGAAAACAACATTTAGCACTCATGAGGGTCATTATGAATTTTTGGTCATGCCTTTTGGTCATATCAATGCACCTTCTACATTTCAAGGGTTGATGAATTTCATTTTCAAAGCCTTCCTTAGAAAATTTGTGTTAGTATTTTTTGATGATATACTAATCTACAAAAAGTCTTGGAAGGATCATGTTCAACATGTTGACATGGTGCTCAAACTATTGGAGGAGAAACGATTATATGCAAAAACCTCCAAATGTTTCTTTGGAGTACAAGAGGTGGAATATATGGGCCATATTGTATCTCATGAGAGTGTTAAGGTAGACCCTAACAAAATTAAAGCCATTAAGGAATGGAAAATCTCCACAACCATAAAGCATCTGCGAGGATTTCTAGGGTTAATATGGTATTAACGCAAGTTTTTAAATAATTATGGGAGAAAGACGACACCTCTAACAACATTACTGATGAAAGATGCATTTTCTTGGACTCCATAAGCAACTAAGGCTTTTGGACATCTTAAAGAGGAAATGTGCCAAGAATCGATCTTAGCTATGCTAGACTTCACAAAAACCTTTATTGTGGAATGTGATGCCTCAGGAAATGGAATTGGTGTTGTTTTAATGTAAGAAGGAAGACCCATTGCTTTTGAAAGTTGTCCAATCAAAGGAAAGTATTTACAAAAACCTATTTATGAGAAGGAAATGTTGGAAATACTACATGCATTAAAGAAAAGGTGACCTTACCTAATGGGAATACACTTCAAGGTAAAAACAGATCATGAAAATCTTAAACAATTTTTCCACAAAGATTGTCTTCAGGATATCAGCAAAAATGGGTCACAAAGATGTTGGGTTATGACTTTGAAATCATCTACAAAAAAGTGAAGCTAAATGTTGTTGGAGATGCACTCTTAAGAAATGATGAGGATGTGGAAGCATTTCTTTGTGCCATTTCTATTATCCAACTAGATTGGATAACCGAAGCAAGGTAGGAATGGAAGAATGATGAAGAAGTGTGAACACTCATTCAAAATTTGCAGCAAGATCCTGGTACATCTGATACATTTGGCTGGAAAAATGATTCATTATGGTACAAAGATCACTTATGTCTTTGTAATAAGTCCCAACTAAAACAAAATATTCTTTTGGAATTTCACACCTCTCCCTTAGGAGGACACTCAGGATTTTTAAAAACTTACCATAGGGTCAAGAAAGATTTTTTTTGGGATAGCCTTAAATCTAACATTCAAAAGTTTGTGGTGGAATGTTTGGTATGCCAACAAAATAAAATTTATACAATTAAGACCATGGGTCTGCTACAACCTTTATCCATTCCAATTCAAAGTTGGGAGGAGGTTTCAATGGATTTTATCACAGGTTTACCTAAGTTCGAAGGAAAGAGTGTCATCATGGTGGTAGTTGATATACTTACTAAGTATGCATGCTTTTGTGCATTATCTCATCCATTTAAAGCCAGTACAATTGCTATTGCATTTATGGAAACAATTCAAAAGATACTTGGAAACCCAAAGATTATTATAAGCAACAAAGATCCCATTTTCACTAGAATGTTTTAGACGAAATTATTTTCTTGTCTGGGTATTCAACTAGCCCATAGCTCATCTTATCAACCTCAATATGATGGGAAAACTGAGATAGTGAACAAATGTTTGGAAGGATATCTTTGTTGCTTTGTATATGATAAACAAACATAATGATTCAAGTGGTTACCTCTACATGGATGGTGGTATAACACTTCCTTCCACACTACAGCAAAAAGACCACATTTATGGCACTTTATGGATATCATCCACCATCCATCACATCATCTTTAAGAGAAAATTCTAAGGTTCAAGCAGTGGAAGATCACATTGAGCATAAAAAAAATGTCTCCAACTCTTAAAGGATAAACTAACTTTGGCGCAAAATCGAATGAAACAACACGCATATCAACATCGCATTGAAATAAGTTTTGGTGTAGGCGATTATGTATTTTTACGGCTACAACCATACAAAAAAATGTCCCTCAAGTAAGCTAATAAGGATAATAAATTATCACCAAAGTATTATGGTCCTTACATGGTGTTGCAAAATATTGGTACTATGGAATACAAATTGGAGCTTCCTACATCTTCCCGAGTGCACCCAGTTTTCCATGTTTCATGCTTAAATAAGGTTATAGGTGACAATCTCCCAATTCAAACAATATTGCCAGAACTTGAAGAGGAAGGAAAAATCATGTTGGAACCTAAAGCAGTCACAAAAACAAGAACTCGACAGCTACGAAATCGATCAATTTTAGAATATCTCATCAAGTGGAAAAACTTACCCACTGAAGATTCCACATGGGAGGATGAGAATTTTATACAAAAGCATCCATAACTACTCAAGCATTGAGGACAACACTTTTTGGAAGGAGAGGGACATGTTAGTTCCCTATAATACTAATGTATCCCCTTATTGTTATTGTTAGTGTAGCCCCCTTATTGCTATTTTTGTGCCCATGTAGTCCCCATATTGTTATTATTGTGCCCCATAGAAGCCCACTATTGTTATTGTTGTGCCCTTACATTATTATTGTTATGTAGGTTCTGATTATATTGTCACCCCTTATACTCCTATATATAGAAATTAGGTTTTGTCATTTGTATCATCCAAGAATTGTTCATTTATGTAATGTAAAGGAGGTTTCCCCCTTAAAGAGGCCAATTTCTAAGTCGTTGATCCATCTGTTCTTCTATTTTGTGAGATGGTTGCATAACAGTCCACCGGTTGGTTGGATGAAGGGTCAGGATGCTTGTGGGTGTTGACCCACAAATTTGACCCAACATATTTTCCAAGTTCATGTCTGGCACGTTGGCTCATCCAACTCGCCATAATGTTTCGTCGCACTTGCCTTAGTCGCTTGGCCAACCTTTCCCACACATCACCAACACTTGGTCTAGGTGCACTCATACCATGCCAAGTCGTGTTGCCTCGCCCATGGGTGCGTGCCCACCCGAACGCCCGGGGCACTCACCCATCTTCTACACGCCCGTTGCACTTTGGGGCATGCCCGCCCACTATCACACATCTGTCGCATGTGGGAATGCATGTGTCATTCCTAGCTCACGTGCACATGTGTGGGGCTCTCGACTCACCCGAGGGTGGTGATGCTGGCTCAGAGCCCTGACAACATGGGTGCCCTGATCTTTGTCAGCACAATATTAAAACCAAGAAATATCCAACTATTGCATTTATGAATTTGGGGTTGATTTATTCTTAGTTTTTTCTTGTTTCACTTTTAGTTGTGTGTGTGTATCTTTGTATGTTGATTGGTGTTCAAATCTTATGCGTTATTTAGCTCATATATGAAAATGGATAAATGTATTCTTCTTTTTGCATAGTCATATATACATATGTACTTAATTCTTATGTAAACTTATGCCTTCATCAGTGACGAGGCTAAATGTTTATCAATGACTGTTATGTATTACAAAGTTTATTAGGTTGCATTTAATTTTAATAAATTTTAAAAATTATATCCCTGCCCACCAATTTCTTAGGGATTTGAGATTATTCCAATTCTAATAAGTCCCTCATTATTATTTATAACATTCACTTATATATAAGCAAATTTATTTAGCAAAATTTTCCATTACTTTCAAAAAATTTAAAAAATTAGATTCGTGCCACGTGGCTCCCCACCCACCAATTTCCTAGGGATTTGAGTTTATTCCAATTCTAATAAATTCCTCATTATTATTTATACCATTAATTTATATATAAGAAAAAATTATTTAGAAAAATGGTCCATTTTACAATAAGATGTGTAATTCCTTTTTTTCTTAAGTTAAAGTTAACCCATGTAAAAAAAAATGGAGAAATTTCAAATGGAGATGAAAAAGGTAGACAATGCCTAGCCTGGCCAATTTCAAAAAGGGACACCTTCGGTGTAAATATATTTGTGTAAGGTGTTGGTATGTAGTTAGAATATGCATACCTCTTACATATACCAATAACACTAATAATATCCATAAATCAAACTCACAACAAATAGGCTAATGACTTAGCATAGCATAATAGGATAAAGGAATGGACATTACATACAACCTTCCTTTATAAAACTTCATCCCAAAGTTGGAGTTAAGAGGATACAAAAATCAAGGAGTAAAATGATAATCAAACAAAATCAAAATAATGAGAATTGTGTAACAACCAAAACTAAGTAAAAGCATAAGAACTATATCCTCCTGTTGATGGTGTTGGAACCCGCCAACATGCGAGGGGGTCTCCTTGATGTGAAGTCCCAATTAGAATTCACACCGTTTGGTGTAGGAGCCCTTCTGGAAATAAGGCCCACATGCCATTTTTCTTAGAGATTTTACTTGGCTGCAATAGTTATCACAAGAGAGTAATGCACATGTACTTTTGAATAAACAAGTGAGTATGCCTTGTGGAATTTTCAGCTGCAAAATGAATCAAGGTTATTTCACGGGAGGGAAATGAAAGTGAGCCTTTAAGAGAAGAGTAATAAAATTCATCTAATAAAGACACACGAGCATATATATGAAAGAATTGTTAATCAATTAGCGAAATAGTTCACATAGAAGTCGCGATCATTAAAACAATTACAACACACCTTCAACAAGATAAGCACCAAAGCCACTGAAATAGTTGAATTTCTTTAGTACAAATTAAAACAACATATATCACAAAAATTCAAAGAATAGTCTTACAAGATTTACGACATATGCATGAAGGGGTGTTGGCTCAAAGAGCTTAAAGTATTAAGCGAAAGTTCCAAGATACGTCGATACAATGAACACCACTAGATCCAATAGTGGAGTGTTAGAGCTACCACTTACTCCTCAAATGAACTATCTTCCTCTCTAATTCCAGGTTAAAGGAGCCAAAGTGAAAATTCCTTTGCTAGAGCTACGAGGGTGTACATATAAAAAATGGGGTGACCCTCCACCTCCCTTGTGACTCTTGGACTCCCCTCATGACTCTTGGGCTTCCATATGACTTTTCGAATTTTCATGAGACTCTTTGACTTATACATGAATTTTCACATTCTATAGGTGACTCTTAGACTTCCACTTTACATTACATTTCTCATATTATTGAAATTTACATAATTACATCATGAATGATGTGGCAGATGATGACTCATATGAAACTTTTAAGTGACACTTTGACAATACATGACTTGACATTAATGACATGGACTTCCTGATGATGTGGCAATGCCAAGCCATTCTTATCTTGCTTCTATCTTTGTATATTCATGAAATATTTTTCATGATCGTCCTCTTCCTCCTTCAATAAGCTTGAAGATAGGGAATCTTCACTATGATATTGGTCTTCCAACTTATGTTGTGATCTAGTGTCCCTTCATCTTATTGTTTAATGATCATCTTGTCCTTGCAGCTCCATAAGTGTCTTCTAGTATAGTCTCCTTCTCTCTCCTTCTCATTCTCCTTGATCATTATCTTTCCATGTGAAAATATAGTAACTACAAATGGAAATCACTCATGACAAGACGACATCAGCCTGAAAAACTCCCAGTCTAACATGCTTCGTGAAAATAACTGATTGAACTAGAATTGGGTACTGGACTGAGAGGAAGGCTCAGGGATTGTGAATTTCCAGAGGACAAGAGTGAGGTGTTGAGGCTTGTGATTGCACAATGCGTAACACTAGAGGTCTCGGCAGGAATACTGCACAATTGTGGGTAATAGTGAGGCATAATTTCCCACTGTGACTGTGCAATGTGAAGGGGGCCTAGTAGATTGCACAGTTCAAGGAGCCAAGGAAGAAGACAAAAGTCTACACTAGTACAAAATGGCTAATTAGTTACTAAAAATATGGTTAAAATTTGCATATAAACGGCCATTTTTCAATCGGTGACCAATAGTAGCTAATCTACAATATTTTATAACACGACCAACTTTTAGTCTTTTTTAGCTTAATCATTAATTGGTAGTCTCAATTTTATCATATAGTAGTTTATTTAGTCATAAATTTGGTCATTAATTTAGTTATTATTTAGTCATTAATTGTCACAATTAATGACCAAATATACAACAAAATATATTACTATATGATCATCCGAGAAAACCAATTAACGACCAAAGAAATATTACCAAAATGTTGGTCATGTTACAAGATACTGTAAATTAGCTACTAATAATCATATATATGCAAATTTTAGCCATTGTTTGGAACCAATTAATGACCAAATAAATATGACTAACTTTTGGTTGTGTTATAAGATACTATAAATTAGCTACTAATAATTGACGTATATATGCAAAATTTAGTCGTTATTTGTAATCACAAATTTATCATTTGCAGTAGTTATTTAACTTTTTTTTGTAGTTTTATATTCATTATATAAATGACTAATTTAGGAGTTTATATTCATTTCATTTACTTTCATTAATAATCATTATAAATGAATAGTTTAGTCGTATATTCACTTTATTTTTTCCATCATTAATCAATATAAAGTACTAATTTAGTAGTTTTAAATTGATTCTATGTGTTTATTATTAATCAACATAAATGAATTATTATGATTTTGTGACTAAATAAAAAAAATAAAAAAAATGTCATACAATGTGCATGTTCATCTAATATGAAAAAGCAAACTTACATATGTTAATTACAACACAAAATAATATCAAATGAAAATATAAATAATTTCAACCAGATAAATTATATTATATAAAATGTCGAGTATTAAAATATGAGTTTTCAACTTACTATTAGTTGGACTACAATTTACACATGAAATATTGTTTCATCACTTCAAAAAATTATCATTATGGTGCCAAAACATTGCAGGTGAATTCACCAACTATAAAGACTTGGCCATCAGTCTATATATGTGTGTCTCATGTGGAATATTAGCTTTAATGGTATCACTAGACTAGTTATTTTCTCTCTCTCTTTTTGCATTTGTCATTCCAGTGTTGTATTTGTTCTCCTCTTTCTTCAATTCCTACTTCTTACCATCAACACTGAGTTCCTCTTCTGAAAAAGAAAGAAGATACAATGTAAAGTATAAGACATGAAAAATATTGAACATTGTAATATAAACTAAAGTAGACTATAAAAGATTTATACTAAATATACCTCAACGTTAACAATGTCAATGCCATTTTCCCCAAAAAATCAAGAAACTCAAACCATTTTTCTTTAGTTGGGCGATAATGGCCACTATGTGGCCATATGACCTGTATAAAAATAACCATAGAAAATAACACGTTATAAACATAGTATTAAACTTTCAAAAAAATATTAGGCACAATAATTCCAACTAAGTTACATTCTAAAAAGTGTCGGCTATAGATAAGTTGTGAAAAAAAAATGGAAACAAAAAGAAAACATATAATAAATAATGTATGACCACTAGATGGAAAATTGCATCATAGAAGGAAGAAAAGTCTCCTATGTTTACCCATACATGTGGGTGGGTAACATGCCCCAATATGCCATGATCCTTAGGTTCGGTAGGAAGTAAACCTCCTCATAAATGCCCCAATGTCTATGCATATAAATTTTAGCTTATCATGTGGATTTCTTACATCATGCACCATACCAAAATAAATAGATGGAGCACTTGCCTCAACCTACCCAAAACCTTTGACTTTATCTTTGTCTTTATCATTTTCCTTCAAATTTTCCCTCTCTTTAACTTTCTCTTTATCCTCCTCCTTTGAGGAAATGATATTTGTCCTACCCCCCAATGTTTGTCACTAACAAACCATACCAGCAGCCCGCATAAAAATTATTGGATCTCAAGAAATGAGTAGAGCCATAAATGTCAAGAATGTTCAACGAGAAACACAACCACCATGCTGAATTAACATGTTTAGTAGAGTTTGTCGTATCTCTACCTCCATATCAATCTAAAGAGTCTAAGGATCCTAAAGAAGATTTCGTATAATAAAATCTCCCACACTCTCAAAACCTTGGAAAAAACAACTTCTAGGAAGGCTCAAAAGGGAAGACAATCCACCTCTATTAAGAAACTGCATTGCCATGGAATGTGACTTCGTTAGTTGCACATAACTGAATAACCGTATGAATTGTAACTTTTGGAAGGTATAGTTTCAAATATTTGCAAGATATAATCATTGCTCTATGTTTTTCATTCGTTTTCATGTATCCAAAACGATTTCCCAAGATATTCATGAATGGACTATTGCCTTTATTGTTGTCATCCAAGGAAGAATTTTTACTGTTATCTACAACACATGTGCTAGCTAAAGTTGTATCTTCAAAATCAGAGACAAGTGAAACTCTTCCCATATCACCAGTGTTCTCGACATCTGTAGTAAGATGAAGTTTGCATTGCATCATATGGTCAAGTATGAGCAATAATACAGTCACCCACTTGGGAACTGAAACTTTTTCCCCTATTAGGTTATTTTGCATACAAATTTTCAATAAGTACAATGTATACCAACAAGTCAATGTATACTGTTGTATTCACTCAAAAATAATGCCAAAATATGAGAAATAGTTGACAATGTTCTGGTGCCTTTTTCATATCCATCCACCTTACAAAGATTTAGTTGTTGAATAAGAAGGGAAACAACTCACAAACGGTACTAGCCTTTGTTTCAGCTACACAAAGTCACAATCAAATCAGTCATGGAAAAATAAATTGCATCTATACTTTGCAACAGATTCATATATGTAGTTACGATATCTACAACGGGAGGATTTTCTAGAGGTTTCTCTTCATAAGAAACATATATTCCTTTTTCATTGGAATTGTCTTTGGGAACCTCAGAATTACCCAATGACAAGGAAAGAGCTTGGGCAAGTTCATCATCTTCTTGAGTTTGCTCCCTAAGATGACTAAAGAGCCATTCCATATCCAATTCAGCACTATTTGTTTCAACGTGCCTCAATTCATCCTCTTCCCTGGACATATGATCAAGTATGAAAAATGACACAGTCACCCACTTGGGAACTGAAACTTTTTCCCCTATCAGGTTATTTGGCATAAAAAATTTCAATAAGTCCAATGTATACCAACAAGTCCATTCTTGGCTCCTATATCTCTAGTACTTTTGTCTTCACTAAAAAATAATGAAAAAATATGAGAAATAGTTGATATTGGACTAGTGCCTTTTTCAGATCCATCCACCTTACAAAGCTTTAGTTGTTGAATAAGAAGGGAAACAACTTACATATGATACTAGCCTTTGTTTCAGTTACACAAAATCACAATCAAATCAGTCATGGAAAAATAAATTGCATCTATAATTTGCAACAGATTCATACATGTAGTTAAGATATCTGCAACGGGAGGATTTTCTAGAGGTTTCTCTTCATAAGAAACATCTCTTCTTCGTTCATTGCAATTGTCTTTGGGAACCTCAGAATTACCCAATGACAAGGCAAGATCTTTGGCAAGTTCATCATTTTCTTGCATTGTCTCCAAAAGATGACTAAATATCCACTCCATAGCCAGTTCAACACTATTTGTTTCAATACACCTCAATGCTTCTTCTACCCTGGACATATGGTAAAGTATGAGCAATAATTAAGTCACCCACTTGGGAATTGAAACTTTTTCCGAATAAATTTTTTAAATAAGTCCAATGTATACCAACAATTCCATTCTTGGCTCCTATATCTCTATTATTGTTGTCTTCACTAAAAAATAATGCTAAAATATGAGAAATAGTTGATAATGGACTAGTGCCTTTTTCAGATCCATCCACCTTACAAAGATTTATTTGTTTAATAAGAAGGGAAACAAATCATAGACGATATTATCCTTTGTTTTGGCTACACAAATCCACAATCAAATCAACCATGGAAAAAAAAATTGCATCTATACTTTGCAACAGATTCATACATGTAGTTAAGATATCCACAACGTGAGGATTTTCTGGAGGTTTCTCTTCATAAGAAAAATATCTTCCTTTTTCATTGGCATTGTCTTTGGGAACCTCAAAATTACCTAGTGACAAGGAAAGGGCTTGGCAAAGTTCATAATCTTCTTGTGTTGGCTCCTCAAGACGACTAAAGAGCCACTCCATAGCCAATTCAACACTATTTGTTTCAACACACCTCAATGCTTACTCTACCTTTGAAATATGGTCAAGTATGAGCAATAACACAGTCACCCACTTGGGAATTGAAACTTTTTCCCCTATTGGCATAAATTTTTTCAATAAGTCCAATGTATACCAACAAGTCCATTCTTGGCTCCTATATCTCTAGTATTTTTGTCTTCACTAAAAAATAATGCCAAAATATGAGAAATAGTTGATAATGGACTAGTGCCTTTTTCAAATCCATCCACCTTACAAAGCTTTAGTTGTTGACTAATAAGGGAAACAACTCACATACGATATTAACCTTTGTTTTGACCTCACAAAGTCACAATCCAATCAGTCATGGAAAAATCAATTGCATTTGTACTTTGCAATATATTCATACATGTAGTTAATATATATGCAACGAGAGGATTTTCTATAGGTTTCTCTTCATAAGAAACATCTCTTCCTTTTTCATTGGAATTGTCTTTGTGAACCTTAGAATTACCCAGTAACAAGGAAAGAGCTTGGGCAAGTTCATCATCCTCTTGCGTTGGCTCCTCAAGATGACTAAAGAGCCACTCCATAGCCAGTTCAACACTATTTGTTTCAACACATCTCAATGCTTCATCTTCCCTGGACATATGGTAAAGTATGAACAATAACATAGTCACCCACTTGGGAACTGAAACTTTTTCCCCTATGAGGTTATTTGGAATAAAAAATTTCAATAAGTCCAATGTATACCAATAAGTCCATTCTTGGCTGTTATATCTCAAGTATTTTTGTCTTCACTTAAAAATAATGCCAAAATATGAGAAATAGTTTATAATGGACTAGTTCCTTTTTTAGATCCATCCACCTTACAAATATTTAGTTGTTGAATAAGAAGGAGAACAACTCAGAGATGATACTAGCATTTGTTTTGGTTGCACAAAGTCACAATCAAATCAGTCATGGAAAAAGAAAATGCATCTATACTTTGCAACAAATTGATACATGTAGTTACTATATCCGCAACGAGAGGATTTTCTAGAGGTTTCTCTTCATAAGAAACATATCTTCCTTTTTCATTGGAATTGTCTTTGAGAACCTTAGAATTACCGAGTGACAAGGAAAGAGCTTGGGAAATTTCATCAACTTCTTTCATTGGCTCCTCAAGATGACTAAAGAGCCACTCCATAGTTAGTTCAACACTATTTGTTTCAACACACCTCAATGCTTCCTTTTCCTTGGATCTTGGAAATACCATGTCAACCATCATAGGAATGGCATCCCCATCAGGTGGATGGCCTCTAAAATGTTGACCTATGCTTCTAGGAATACCATTCTTGCTTCCTTTAACATCACATATAGCAATGTATACATGGGTAATAATGGAAACAACAAATGTAATCAAATATGCACTACAACAACAAAACATTGGATTGCTCCATATAGGTAGAACAACATTGAGAAATTAAGCTTGTAGAGTGTGGAAAAAAACCTTTAGATCCCCTGGAATAGTGGCAAAGCCTCCAAAAAATGAGCCTCCAAAAAATGGTTGCACTAACTGTGATGCAAAGCGCATAGTTAACAATGAATAATAGTTCACAAGGTACTCCAAAAGCCAGCAATAACTTCGTAATGCCTCTAAAAACCAAGGTGCATGCTCTATATTTTCATTTTCAATACCTTTATCATTTTTTGTTTCCATTCCTTGCTGTGACATAAATGGTACTGTCCATGGTAAATGACTTGTTTCTTCAAAAGTAGTCAAAAGACTCTTAATTATACCATGAGCATAGAAACAATTCCCCATTGTTGTATTGCGCATTCTCTTATGATTTCCATATATAACTGTTGTTATGTCATCCATAACTATCCCAGGGTAGTGACACTTTGAATAAAGTGATGTCACAAACTTAGATGAGCAACTGAGCTATAGTTCTCATCCACATCAAGACTGTCATGAAAATATTTTACAAGGGTAACAACCACACTCTTGGTTGTTGCACTAAGTGATCTTGTAGCATCATGACATTGATTGGGCACTACCAAAACCTTCACAAGAGTTACATAGAATGATCGTTTTGTAGATGCAACCTTATTCATAGCCTCAAATTCCAGGAGATTAAGTGAATTCCTTTTAATTTCGTGGGCTTGAGATGCTTCCCCTACACTAGGTAGTTGGTGAGAAATGAATGTAATAATGGAGAGAAATTGGCATAGGCCCCTAAGAGTACTCATAATAGGGATATTTGATAATACTTTTAATGAAACTTAGTTTATCAAAGATAAATGATAAACTCATATATTTATAATAACATTACTTTTACACAAGAATATAAACAACACTTAATGTAGGGTAACACCATCAATTCCTCCCCATAAACCTAATCACTCCACAACCCATGTTTGCTACAATGATACTCTTATGTGTATATTATCTCTCAGTAGTATTTTTAAGGGCCTATGCCAGCTAGACTTTATTATTACATATATTACACTATCTAATGGGACTATTTCATGATCATGGCCACATTGCCTAATTATCCCCTTAAATATTTTCCTAAGTACATTATATAGATACATTGGGATAAGGGTGATTCATGGTGGTGTTGAAAATGTTGTGATAACCATTTTGATTAATTATAGTAACTATGATATTTGGTTTCATGAATATCATATTATTTGCATAAAATTACCTCTCAATTTATCATAGTCCATCACCAATGTATCTTTACTTATATTGATGTTATGTGTGTGTATTCTCAATGCTCAAGTCAAATCATATATATAGTTTGTTCTATGGATTTTATGTACTTACCTTAGTATAATATTGTTGAAATACATCTATAAGTTATATGGCTTCCAATGGAGAGGGATCAAACAATGATGCCAAACATAGGGAAAGAGAAGAGAAATATAATAGAAGAAAGGGAAAAGTAAAAGCAACTGATGAAGATGACAAAGTGCTCCTAATGAGTTGTAATTACATACTCTGCGTGTATTTGTTTTAACAACAATGAAAATATCATTTATATTAATTCAAATCTACATAAGATATGTAGTTGTTCCATCAGAAGAGTCCAAAAAAATTGGGGACCTGAGATAGATATATTTTTTGAAACCATGATTTCTTTCAGGACCCTTATCCCCAAAATTTGGAATTTTTTCCCTAGCTACTCTACCGTGACTATAAGCATATATATGCCAAAAAAATTGTAAACTTAAACAACATTTAAAAATATACATGTATGAAATCTAAATAGAAGAGTCGTATTGTTCCTTGATTACTTCCTAGTGAGATGATTCTATGGTATTAAAGTTTGGAGCCTACTGATCAATTGTAAGTTGTTCACTACTAGAATTAACTACTTTAGTTGGACCACTATCTACCGCCAACTGGATATTTTCTACTTGTTGATGTAGGAAGACCAACTCAACTTCATTTCTCCAAACAATGTTTCCTTTTTCTACTAAGATATACATTATTGTTGTTATGCTTGAGACAAATTTGTTGTGGTTCAATTACAAAGAGTAAATTTCCTCCTGTATTTGATTCTCTTTCCTAGAGAAAACTATTTTTGTGTCTTTTGAATTGTCCATTTGGGGCCCTAGATTTAATTTTTACATGTATATATTTCCTTCTGCATAACCATGTAGAATGAAAAGCTTCCAAATACAAAAGGAGGACTCTTAAATTACCATTGAACCCATGCCACACTAGAGAGAGCATTATGTATATGAAAGTTATCCAACAGTGGATTGCTATTCTTCAAGACACGTCCTCCTAGTAACCTAAGATACCATAAACCTACCAGATTCAAAGGGTATCGTTTCTTTCCTCAAGAAGTTCTCTAAGATTGAAACCATTATCCTTGGCCCTTAAGTGACTAAACACAAGGAACCATTAGTGCTAATTCTTTACACCTTGACATTCTCTAAATACTGAGAGCACATCATAGCTATGATTTCGGCGGAACAAATTGGGGTTACCATGCAAGGAGACCTGGAAACTATTCATAGAATTTGTAATATGATATGCTTTCTACCCAAACCAAGAAATATCTCGTAGTATCCAGAGCAGAGGCCATACGAAATACACCAAAGAGGATAATTTCACATCACTTTAATGATCTCGAGGGCATAATCCATTAACATTTCTTGTCTCAAAATGGTTTTTGGCTTCCTCCACACGAACTCTACTTCCATGGAGCAGACATGAGCATGCCAGCCCATAGGGAGCACCATGTTAAATTCCATCCCATCCACCTTAAATATGTTTAAGCATCTACATAGTATCATGGGCTTGTACGTCCTCACCATGCCATCCTAATTCCTCATATCCTCTATGTGTCAAAGTGAATGCACATAGATGTTAGAAGGCGAATCATTTTTATCAATGTGGGGCACACATGCATGCCCTTGAGGGAGAGAGGTGGTCATTTGGACCTTTCTTATTTTGGGGACAATACCCTTTCATATATATATCATGGGTTTTTACATAGTTTGCTACAAATTTTCCTTCTTGACACTCCTAGAGGCAACCCAACTCCATTTTCCAATGAATCTAATAATTGATTATGTTTCTTGAGGATGTGGTATATTTATCATTTTATATCCTTGATAAAATCCCCTTAACACTTTTTTTTGTGGCCTTTAGGTGGATACCTTTCGGAAGCGAAGTATTTCTTAAAATTTGAAAGACTATTTAAGAATCCCCCAGGATGGTTAAGAATTGAATTCCTTGTTTAATTGCTAATTCCAATCATGTGTTGAAGAGCATAAGCTTCAACCTAATTGTTTGATTTTTCCAAAGCCCCTAAGAGAAGGTTGATTCTATCTTTTCATCGAGGTGAAGAATAATCCCTCCAACTCCTACCATCCTTGTCTTTAATTAAAGGACACAGGGGTGGGCTTTGATCCACTTATGTGCATTTGAAATATATATTTATTTTATTAAAAGTTGCATTTATAATTTTAATTATTATTTACTATATTTTGTTTTATGTTATAGAAAGACTTGAGGAAAAAAATGGATTTTTTTAAAAATAAATTAACATGAGAGGAGAAATAATATATAGATGAGGGTTATATGCATTTTATGGGATCAAGTTTAAGGAATCTCAATCAAAATCACTCTAAGAATTTTAACAAAGTTAATATTTATCTTATATTTTTGAAATTTAGAACACATATATAATATTTGAATCCATTATACTACATTGTTATTGGTACTTATTGATTCTATAGCACACATATTAATGTTTGAGCAAAGGGCATAGATATAATGATACTAATATGAAGATCTATCTCAACAAAAAAAAATAGATAATTAAATTGCGATGAAGATATACATGTTGATTCCTAAGAAAAGGTTATAAAATTTGGAAATGACAAAGTTTCCCATAAAGAAATTTTGGCATTATCATTAGGGAGTAGTTAAACCATTACCACAAGCATTGAATTGAAATAAATACTATAAAAAAAACTAAAAGCATTACAACATCTACTTCAAAGGTTACCAAACACATAACTTAGTGATATATGGATCTTTCATAAACTGTGTGAAATTGTGAAGAGAAAGACATAGCAGGTTAAGTGAAATATATTCATATTCTTCTTCTTTTTAATTACTCATATTCATAGTCTTTTAGTTTTTATAATTCATTATATATCACCACCTACTTTTGTAGTTGACTCTATTTTTTTGTGATTTTGAACTAATTTAGTAATTTCATAAACATATCTATTTAGATGACCAAAGAAAAGCCTAACAAATGTTAACAAAATTGTATTTATAAACTTCATTAAGGATGGAAAAGGATGAAGATCGCCTTTGAGAATGAAGGATAAGGAGTAGACACTCATACACCATAATAAAAAGTCACAAATATAATAAATAATATATTCAAATGTGTTTAAAACTCATTGGTTATTAATTATATAATTATATAGCTTAATCTATATAACTAATAAAAAATAATATTGTACGATCTTAATTCATATTTGTTTAATCTTTTAACTTGTACTTACTTATTAGTCCCTGCCGCCTGCGGCATGGCAGGGACTATTGTAATCGGTTTCCGGAAGTTAGCATTAGTTCAGCTCAGGGATAACCAAAGTTTTGAAATATAAGTCGAGTGCTGATCAACTATAACCAAAGTTTATATTCTATAAAGTGTTCAACCACCTTTCATTCCGCCAATGATCTTCACTCTGCCGTTATTTCAATCAATAAGAATTTTAGAGGTCTTATTTGGCCTCATAACGAGGCAAAATGTAAAAAAACATAAGGTAAGTCTAAAGTGATAGATACACTTTGGTATTTACTTAATTAATGCTGACATTAATAGGTAACATTTTATGTTTAAAATTGAAATCATATATTTGCAATGCGATTTCATTATATGCATGCGAGACACTTGTTTTTCAAAATATGTGGCGTGTGGCACCTTTCCCAGGAAGGAGTAATTCACCGCTTAAGAGGGCTTTGATGAAAAAGAGGCGAGATTGGTATAATTTCGTGTTGTATGCGCCCATGGAGCAACTGCAGGCTTTAGGGTATTTCTTCTTCTCTGAACGGCTTCTGTTGCTTCTTGCAGTCCCTACAGCAGCACCAGCATCAGCCGACTAGTAGCACCCACAGGGAAAGGAGTGGAGACCAGAGCATAAGAGCGTTCTCGAAGATGGACTTTGTTGATGTGTAGGCTAGTAGCACCCACAGGGAAAGGAGTGGAGACAAGAGCATAAGAGCGTTCTCGAAGATGGACTTTGTTGCTGTGTAGGATGTGAATTTTGTATCGGCGCTGCTTCTGCGCATAGTAACTTTATCTGTAAGAAGTTTTGCATTGTTTATTCATAGTAAATAGAGGAGCTTTATCTGCACACAGGTGATAAGGTTATACATATTTGAAATTATAATTGGTTATACATATTTGAAATTATAATTTTTCACATCGATAGACAAGAAAAACGCTTTTGACAAAATTGAAATTATTAATGGAGAAATATATATAAGCAATTTGTTTCTATGCAAACTCTTTTGAGAAAATTGAAATTATTAATGGAGCAATATATATAAGCAATTTGTTTCTGTGCTTCTTCTTCCTGTTTAGAAGTGCTCACATCTCCGGCAAGAAGAGTTGATTCTGTTGTTTTAAGCAGTTGAACCATACATAATTAATTCATTCAAAGTAAAAGACAGTAGTTTACCTGGCGGTTTCAGATATGATTCTATGGTTCTGTTTGCAGTTGTCCGATATCAGCTGTTCACCCACAGCACACAAAAATCCGTTCAAATAATCCATTCAAAGCAGCACACAGAAGCCATTCAGTTAATCCGTTAACTCGCTGCACTCCCTTCGCGAGGTATGGTTCTCTTTCGGGTATGTATTGAACGGGGTATTTCTTTATCAAACGACACAACCAAAATTCTATTAAATTTATTAAAAATATTGCCCAAGATTAAAATATGTTTCATAATACAAATAACCTATTTATTTCATTCATACCTCAAAGTTTACCCTGTTAAACTAACCAAGCTCTGTTGTGTACCCAGAAATCTATGAATGTACCACAACACGTGAGGATTTTAATGCTCCAAACAGTAGAACTGACCTCAGAGATCATTCTATTACATTTAAGCGGTCCCTGTTGTATCAGCCAAGGTAATAGGTCTCGCTTCCACAACTCGTTAGGGCCTTGAATGTACACGAAATACAAAATATAGTCTTTTACAGTCTTAAAATTCAATTTTACCCGCTGCTAAATTTGATAAATTTAGTGGAAGTCGCGGTAATATCGCGAAAATGGGCGAACTTTTATTGTATAAAAATTTCGGTTACAATGTTGGGATTTTCAGTTCCCGATATAAATTTTAACAGCATACATTTAAGCCCTGTAAAGTTACGGCGTTAATCAATTCACTGACCCTTCAGAGTCATTCTGTACCACCTGTAAAAACCTCAACTGCTTGCAATTTTGCAGCCAACTTTGCTTTAAGGATTTTGAGGAAAATAACGAATTTACCAGACATTTAAAACTCTTTAAAGATATTGAACCTGAACCTTTAACAGGCATATATAAATAATTTTTCAAGTCATTCATTTGATAAGAGGCAATAATGTATCAGGCTTAAATAGTTTTCAAGTCTTCCACACTCCAACAATGAATTATGTGTACAATATTCAACGGAGTTTTTATTTGCCCTTATTTTTGTTATTGTTGAAGAATTTGATACTTATATCTCTTATTTCATTGAAGATTATGAGAAAATTATAAAGAGCTTACCTTTTCTGATGCTGCAGAAGGCGACTACCAGACTTCTATCGCTGCCCACCACTTCCAAATCTTCCATTTCACACTCCTTTGCAACAGGAATGGCTTATGCCACACTTCTACAGCTGCCCACCCTTCCAAATCTTCCATTTCCTCTTCTAAACTGGGGTTTAGACGAATGATAGTGTCAGTTACAGATGAGAAAATTGCAGAGAGGTCAAGTAGTCATCCAACTCAGTCAGGATGTCATTTGGCCACTCTCTACTTTCCCTCCACTGTTTAATTTCCCTTGAGAAGCTTCGCTAATGGAGAATAAGACATTTGGTATACCTGCATATGGAGAATACAACATTTCGTATAGATGCATGTTTGCCCTCCTTGCATGACAGATACGTGGCAGGTGGTTTTTCCCTGGGTGAGCAGCGGCGTAACAATGTGGTATCATAAGAACCACAGTCGAGCAGAACAGGAATACTAGCACCATGGGGTCGCTGGTTGGCTAGCCTGCTCAAGGCAGGGACTAGCTGCCATGCTCAGGAGGTATGAAATCCGAGTTGGTTATTTTAGCTAACACCTTCGTCTTCCTTGGACTCATCCACTCCAGAAATGATCTGCCACGGTTCGAGTCCTCTAACGTCGCACATACTCTGTCATGTCAAAGCCAGTGTTTGAAGGGAGTAGTTGTAGCTAGCCCTTTCCTTTTCATTTCGATTTGTCGATTTGACGGTGGTTACGGCTATTCCCAGGCGTTATCATTCATATGTAAATGTTTTACCTGGGGCCTACCACTATTCCCAGGCTTTATCATTCATCTGTAAATGTTTTACCTGATGGAAGAATTCTAGTAGCTGGGTCTAGATTTTATGCCATGTGTTATCTACAGTTACTGACATTGATGCTTTTACTGCTTTTACATGCTGCTTAAACGTTACCTTACTTATGAGTAGACCCATGATGTTGTGAAGACCCATGCTTTCTCATTTCTATGGCTCACTCTACCTGTCGTTTTATGTGGCAACTCCGAGGGTTACTCTGAGCAACTGTCTATTGGAACTCTCCTTGTATTAGTATGTGTTCGCAAAAAACATTAAACTTATTCTAAATGAAATTTCGTGATTCTGGCCTCTTCCCAAGGTAGGGAAGAAACAAGCATAGGTTATATTGATCTGTGCGTTTGGCATTTTGAAAAAACTAAACTAATGCAGCCATTCGTTCTGACATTAAATGTTATGGTATTATGTGGACCAAACTCTATGATAGACCAAAATCGCAAGTGTTGAGCTAAAGCCAGATGTTCGCTCTGAGATCAAGCCAGATGCATATTGCTCAAGCCAGATGTTCGCTCTGAGCTCAACCTAGATGCATGTCGGCAGGTGCTCAATGCATGTATGTTGATGCCGTGTCGAAAACGTTTTCTCTGGATAGCCGAACCAGAGAAATCTTTCCCAATTTGTTTTATGGACCAGAGGAAGCAGCCAAAGGGGGACGGAAGGGAACCTGGGAACAATTTGTTTGCTGGACCAGACGAAGCAGCGGAAAAGGGCCAATAAAAGGCAGCAGCTTCAAATTTGGCTGAAATAGTGGGCCCTAGCCATCATGAGGTTGAGGCCGACGACTGTGATAGCTCCGGAGATAACCCCTTTGTGAGCCCAGGAGACGTGGCTGTTGTACAGGAGGGATTGAAAGGATTGAAAATTCTAAGAACCGAACCCGGGCAAACATCTTTGCAAACATCTGAGTTCAAAGAAAAATATTGATCTAAACCATATAGTTAGAAGTTTACTATAATCCAAAATTTCTGTTTTCGCTCAAATATTGATCTAAACCATATAGAGATGTTTGAGTGATGTGATCGTTTACTTCCTAGTTTTATTGGATTATGATATGGAAATGTCCACTATACAAGTATTGAAGTCAATTCACGAAAATAAAAGTATTATTTATTTAGAATGCTTCAAGGTTAATGATACTCTTTCATGACGGGTTGGTGCGTGTGAAAATATGGAAAAAATAATCTATTGACATGGAAGGATGATTTAAGATATATGAAAGGTATGAAATTAAATCATTTTTGAAATATAAATTTTTATTTACGTATTTTTTTCATTGTTACACGAGGTTCCAATTTTTGTAACTAGAGTATATTATTTATATTTTATTTCAAAATGTAATGCATTATTTCAAAATGTAATGCATATGTTAATTCCAGCCCAATATTTGAGTGCTTAAATGATATAATTTCCTTAAAATAGTTTATATAATTGTAAATAAATTTTTTTTATTGTGCAAATTTACTTTTAATTTTTTTTACTGCATGCACACGTATCAATAGTAAATAGTGTAAACATAATCTTATGATTACAATGTTAAGTATTTATATATAGTTTTGAGACATTAAAATAATCAAACATTTAGTTTTAGTTTATAGATATTATATTTGTAAAATAAAGAAAACAATATTATGTGTTCAAATATTCATACGTGAGTGTGTAATTTAGTTAAAAATATATTTATGTAATATATTTGAAAAAAAATTAAGAAATGAAGATATTGAAAAACATTTAGAAAAATAGATATTTTTTTGTTTCTACAGTAGGAACCACCAAATTTATGTTGCTAATTCTAAATCCAAATAGACTACGTTAACAAATGCATAATAGAGAATTCTCAATTGCATGGGAAAAATTGTGAATGTATAATTGAGAATTCTCAACCTTACTAGGAAATTTGTGAATTTTGGAAATATATATGCATTTGTAGAGCAAGCATGTGTTATCGAATGCTTTTCTACTAAAAAATGCACACATTCTATAGAGATAATAAATTCACACCATACAAAATTAGAAGAAGTTGAGCATATGCCTCCCAGCCCAGTGGTTGTACCTCCTGGCTATTATATGTTGTTTTTTGTAAATTGTGGAATCCCGAGCGCATCTTCATGGATTCAGTTCAGGTCATCATAGCATAATATTTGGTCTTTCAGAGTGTTTCATACTGATTTACAGGATCAGATAGGAAGATTCAAATGGTATGCCAAAAAATTGTGCTAGACTTCAACAAATATTAAGTGTTATAGTTTGTTTATTTTCAAGCATAACCTATTCTATATATGTGATATTATAAATAACCTTGCAATAGCATTCTAATTTTTGTGTTTGCCTTGTTAGTTTGTTAGTAAACTTAACAGGATGAAATAAGAGCTTGGAATTTTAAAACACAAAGATAGTCATACTAAACATATGCTGAACATTCCCTTTAGAAAAAACTAACCATACTAGACCTAAGAAAGTAGAAATGGTCATTCAGAATCATAATCATAACTACAAATGTTGTCATAATCATAACTACAAATGTTGTCAGTCTAATTCGGCATGTTGTCAGTCTAATTAGGCTCAAGGCAGGGACTAGCTGCCTTGCAGCCATCCTTGTTTTGATTTGTTCTTAACTCGTAAGCTTTCTCTATTGTAATATTTTAGTATCATTGTATTACTTTTATGGTTGTTTGTGGAACATTAACAAAATTAACCAACTTTATCTTATCTTATGTATAAACCTATACATAAAAACTCACGAATTACACATCATTCTAGTGACGCTAGAAGGTTCATAATTAAAAGTTACTTTATAAGTTTATCAATATAATCTCATTTATTATGCTAATATAATAGCTTAATATATGATGTTATTAAATATGATTTTTTTTATTGTACATCGTTAAACAATTATAATTAGGAACCAAGTGAGGAAGACTTAATATAAATAATAATTTTTCATTTTCATTTTTTTACATGTACCTATTAATGCCATCCGCCATCTCATATATAATTAGAATTAATTATGTGTTTATTTTTTAGATTATATAATTAGAATCAATATTTTATTAATTTAATTATTATTATATTTTCACATACTACGATGAGAGTGATTTAAAAGAATAAAAGGTATTGATAACATTTTATCTTATATGATTTTTTTGTGCTTTTTAAGTGTTAAAAATTCTTTATTTTATTGAATTCATATTATTTTAGAAATTCTTTATTTTATTGAATTCATATTATTTTATTAGGTTCTTATATCATATAAATGAGAAGGGTTCACATGACGAGGAAGGAAATGACAAGGAAGGAATTAAGAACACTTTAATCTATTTTTGCATGGAAATATTTTTTTCCATGCAATGTTTATACAAAATTGACATTTCCTTGGGTGGGTGTATCATTTATTTAAAGGAAGAAAAGTTACATGTTATTTTTTATTTAATTTAAAATTTCATTAATGTGTTTATATATACATATATTTTTTCTTTCTTTGTGTGAAATAGATTAAATGTAATAAAAGAAATGTATATAATAATTACTTTCATTAATATTTTAATATTATAAAAATAATAATTTCCTTTTAAAATTATAATTATATAATTATATATATATATATATAGAGGGTTAATAAAGTTTTATTAATTTTGCAAATTGTTACATACTTAGAATGATTCTTGCTCTTCCATTTTCAATTTGACTAGATTTGTTGGCCAAGAGAGAAATGAAAAAATCTAAGGAAAACTTGTCATGTTTTATATAGAGACCATAAACTAGCTAATTAGATAGCTCAAAAAACACATAAAATGAAGATAAATCCAACCAACATCACAAAACTTGAGGTAAATTTAGTGCATGACCAACACCAGGAGCATTTGAATGATCAAAATCCCGATGAGAATGAAATTCCACATGGAAAAGACGTGCCTCCAAGTTATCTAATCGGTCATTGGTGTGTCGTTGGCTCCTTCGCAGAGATTCCAGGCGATCAAGGATGTCCCATTTATTTTATTGCATATCATTAAGAAATGCAACCAATACATTTCGGTCATCATGGTGCTATTGTCTCATGCCCTCCAACATAGTCAAGATGAGTTGAATTTTTACATCTAGGGAGTTCAAAGAAACTGGTTGAACAACACGGCTTAGGGACTGGGCCTAGACATACTCAAAATCCCCTCCCAACTCAACACTCATGCCCCCCTCAACATACCCTATGCCCACCTAACCAACCCTTCCCATTGGCGGACCACAGGGCCCCATCCCCCTACGGGCCCGACCCCTCTACTGCAACTTTACACCCTGAACACCAGGGCACCAACACTGATGGAACACTATGGTTTTTTCCTTGGGTCTTATCACCAAAAGTATCTGTCGAGGGATGGCATAGCCAGCCTCAACCAAATACACAACCACCACCTCGAGCTAATGAAATTTACCCTGCTCAACCATTGCAACAGAGATACACCCAAAAAATGAATTCCTCTTCTAGAGAAAACCCCCATGCCATGACAACCCCCAAAGACCTATTTCCTAGCCACTAGAGCACCAGAGCCAAGACTATCTTGGTTTTTTTCAGTCACAAAACACTGAATTTGTCCAAAATAAATTTAATAAAAAGCAATTGAAACACACCACCACAAAATGGGTCAGGAAGAACCAATTGTAGGTAGGGAAACTAATAAATAAACTTACCAAAAGCATTCCAAGTTTGTACGAAACCATCTAATTACCACTTAACACAGGAAAGATTAACGCTTCGACTCCCTTCTGCCCTACAAACCAGTTGCCAAGTGGATCTTTGAGTGCCTTTTCGCTAGGGTCCCAAACTATGCGACAAATTCCCCTAACATAGTTACACTGCAATCCCCTCCCTCGAGAAGCAACTACCCAGAATGAATTCTCCAAACATGTGAGCATGTACTAGTTGGTAGCTTATGCATACTCCACGCTAATTGCACCACTCACCATATCTCCCATAATATGGAGGCAAAAATAAATGAACCAGCGCAAGGCTCCACACTTTATAAGTTACTTCTCCCTTCTCGATGATTCAAAGCCTCTCATGCCAGTTGTCATGGCCTCCTCCCTCATGCTCTAATGCTATCATTCACACGAATTTGCTTCACATATGATCTGAATGGAATGTACTAGTTTTTTTGTGCTAAGTATCCAAACAGTAATTAAATTGTGTGCATAAGGTTCACTAAAGTTTGCAGGTGAAACAAAAGGTTTTAACTTAGTTAAACAAATTTTTATGTGAGGTTAAAGCATGTAAATTAGCTTGTATAACACTGTGCATCAGTAAATAATAGAGAATAAAGCATCACACATGACAATACTTAGCAATTTGATGAAGCAGTTCACCCCTCCTGGGCTACATCTGCTGGTCCAGCTCCCAATGGCATGTCCCTCATATCTTATTGCTCAAAAATGGTAAGTAAATGTGAATAAAAGCCTCAAATGACTGTAATCTCTATAAAAAAGCTTCATAATGCTTGAATTATTCAGGAATGACTATTCATTTGCAGAAAACAGAGAATGGATGCTCAATACACTGAAAACACCCTAGTGGCCCTAGTGGCTCTTTGATCTCTCATGAAGAAAAACCTACAAAAAATGACCTCTGATGGCTCTGAAACCTCTTCCCATGTGTTCATAATGTCTAAATTACCCAAAAATGACTATTCATTCATAAAAAATGGTCGAATATCCAAAGAGTTATGACCAAAACAATAAATTGCCCAATGTCCCCTAGGAAAGCTCATCCAAAACTAGAGGCACTCCAGTTAGCGCTAAAAAATTAGCTCCGCCGCTAAAAATAGTGGTTCTACCAGCATCTCTGCTAGCTAAACTTCCAGAACTGGCGGTTAACATAAATGTTAACCGCTGCATGTGAACGCGCCCGAAAAAAATGCCGAAATCTTGGCCATCGGGTTGCGTTGTGGGTTACGGTTACAATAAATGTAACTCCTTGCCATCTTTGAATAAATGGTACTTGTTCTCATGGAAATGGAAGATAGCTTTCCTGTCATATAAGTAAGGAATAACCAACACCATACCTGTTATATCAAGCGGAACAACATCTAATTCAACTGTGTCAATGAAGTGTGCAATTATTGCAAAGCGCAAGATGCACTTCTTTGAAACCTGTAAATTTGCATCCTTACAAATCCAACCAAGTGGATATGGTTTCGGATGTGGAATGGTCTCAAGATTTAGTTTCTTGAATAGTTCTTAAGAAATAAGGTTCGCTTGCGACCCACCGTCAAACAATGTGTCAACCTTGGTATGTTTGGAAATGACCCTCACATGAAACAATTCAATTATCTTTTCTTCGCTTGGAGCTTCTATGTGATAGTTAGAAATACTAGAACTGGGTTTATTTTCATTCTCTTTCCCCTTTATGTTCTTTATTCCCATAGCTATGATTTTTGTTTCATCTCCTGAATCCGACCCTAGGTCTTGTTCAACAATTGCAACTGTCTTGCCTTTCTCCTTGGCTTTCTCTTTGGCTTTAAAACTTTCTGGTTTCAACTTTGGATGAAGTTTCCAACAATGTTCCTCATCATGGCTAGTTTTAGAATAGTGTTTGCAGAAGAATTTTCCTTTCTCTTTTCTAGTATTTTCATTTCTCTTTTTCTTTCATTTGCCTTTAAACTCACTTTCCTCATTCCCATCTAAGTTTTATTTTCCCCTTGCCTCTAAATGTGTGGCTTGAACACAAACCTCATATAAAATTGTAGGGTTAAACATGAGAATTGTATGTCTTAGGTAGGTATGTAAACCTCCTATATACTTGAGCAAAGTGTCTTGGCTATGCAAATATACTCCTAGTAAAAGAGCTCTTCTTATAAATTCTTGGGTATACACTTGTACATTTTGTCCTTTCAATTGTTTAAAATTTTTCCAGTCCATTATGGCTTTCTGCATGTGAGCTAATGGATAAAACTGTTGTTTTATTGCAGAAATTAAATCAGTCCATGATAAGATAATCTTACCATATTTATTGATCTCCTCCTTTGTCTTGGCTTCCCACCAAACTAGTGTTGCACCTTCCATTCTCAATGAAGCTAGTTGGATTTTTGTGTCATCATCATGAAATTTTTTAATTCTCAAATAGACCTCTAATTGCCTAATCCAATTATCTAGCTTTTCTGCATTAACTTCACCATAAAAATTTGGCAATTCAAACTTAACATAAGGTTTTAGAAAAGGAATTTTACCAGTGTTCTTTGACTTGTGTGACTGGTGTACTGAAGATGAAGTAGAGGTTGATGAAGATGAAGATGAGGGTGATGATGGCAACTTTCCACTGTCTCCATTTCCTCCATTACTTTTCTTGGTTTTATCTTCATCATTATGGCCTCCTAACGATCTTGACCTTCCTTGTGAAGTTTATATCCTTCTCCTTCTAGTCTTTCATTCCTTTCTTGATAAAGAAATCTCACCATTTCAGTTAAGTTAAGAAATGCTTTTTTGAACACTCTTTCTTGTTCTTTGGGATCAACTTCTTCATGGGTTCCTTCCTCCCTTGAAGACATGCTTATGGATTCTTCTACTTCTCTTTGAGGTGAAATTGAAGGTGGAGATAATGGAACTCTTGCCCTCCTTGGCTGAGGATTACTTTGAACTTTCACCAATTGACCTTCTCCTCTATTAAGTTTCAGCCTAGTAAGCATTAAAACTCAAAACAAATGCTGCCCCGAGATGGCTCTGCACAACTTGCAAGAGTCGTTATGCAAACTGTTAAACAAATCCTTTGCACAAAGGTTAAATAGAGAAAACACTCTAGCTTAACTTAAGCTCAACCCAAGCTTAACCCAAGCTCTGATACCAAATTGATCTGAATGGAATGTATTAGTTTTACTGTGCTAAGTATCTAAACAGTAATTAAATTGTGTGCATAAGGTTCACTGAAGTTTGCAGGTGAAACAAAAGGTTTTAACTTAGTTAAATAGATTTTTATGTGAGGTTAAAGTATGTAAATTAGCTTTTATAACACTATGCAGAAACAAATAACAGAGAATAAATCATCACATATGACAATACTCAACAATTTAATGAAGCAGTTCACCCCTCCTGGGCTACATCTGCTGGTCCAGCTCCCAATGGCATGTACCTCATATATTATTGCTAAAAAATGGTAAGTACATGTGAATAAAAGCTTCAAATGGTTGTGATATATGTAAAAACAGCTTCATAATGCTTGAATTAGTCAGGAATGACTATTAATTTGCAGAAAACAGAGAATGGATGCTTAATACACTGAAAACACCCTAGTGGCCCTGGTGGATCCTTGACCTCTCCTGAATAAAAAATTGTACAAGATGACCTTTGATGGCTCTAAAACCTTTTCCCATGTGTTAAAAAAGTCATAATTACCCAAAAATGACTATTCATTCATAAAAAATGGTCGAATATCCAAAGAGTTATGACCAAAACAATAAACTGCCCAATGTCCCCTACGGAAGCTCCTCTAAAACTGGAGGAACTCTAGTTAGCATCGACAAATTAGCTCCATCGCAAAAAATAGTGGTTCCGCCAACATATTCACTAGCTAAACCACCAGAACTGGCAGTTAACATAAATGTTAACCGCTGCATGTGAATGTGCCTGCAAAAAATGCCGAAATCCTGGCCGCCGGGTTGCGTTGCGGGTTACGGTTACAATAAATGTAACTCCTTGCCATCTTTGAATAAATGGTACTTGTTCTCATGGAAATGGAAGATATATTTCCTGTCATACAAGTAAGGACTTCCCAACACCATACATCTTATATCAAGCAGAACAACATCTAATTCAATTGTGTCAATGAAATGTGCAGTTATTGCAAAGTGCAACATGCACTTCTTTGAAACCTGTAAATTTTCATCCTTACAAATCCAACCAAGTGGATATGGTTTTGGATGTGGAATGGTCTCAAGATTTAGTTTCTTGACTAAGTCTTCATAAATAAGGTTTTCTTGCGACCCACTTTCAAACAATGTGTCAACCTTGGTATGTTTGGAAATGACCCTCACATGAAACAGTTCATTTCTCTTTTCTTCACTTGGAGCTTCTATGTGACAGTTAGAAATACTAGAACTAGGTTTATTTTCATTCTCTTTCCCCTTTATGTTCTTTAGTCCCATAGCTACGATTTTTGTTTCATCTCCTGAATTCAACCCTAGGTCTTGTTCAGCTATTGCAATTGTCTTGCCTTTCTCCTTGGCTTTCTCTTTGGCTTTAAAACTTTCTGGTTTCAACTCTAGATGAAGTTTCTAACAATGGTCCTCATCATGGCTAGTTTAAGAACAATGTTTGCAGAAGAATTTTCCCTTCTCTTTTCTAGTATTTGCATTTCTCTTTTTCTTCCATTTGCCTTTAAACACACTTTCCTCATTCTAGTATTAACTTGATCTGAATGGAATGTATTCCTTGACATGAATGAAATGGTGAGAGTTCTTTACCAGGAAAGGAGTGAAATATTTGAAAGAGAAGGATCTAAAATTCACAAGGAAGGAGAAGGATATTCAGGAGGAAAGAAATATGAAGATAAGTCAAAGAAGGGAAATGGAGAAAATGGAGATCCACCATCCTCACCCTCATCATCATCATCATTGTTGTGGTGGATTCGACACACGGGTGTACGAAATCGCACGAGTTTAGAGAGTGTGGTTTACCCTCTAAACTATAGGTAATAGGCAGTATGTGGGGGGATCTCAGAAGCATAAAACTTAAATGAAGTAATACACTAAAGTATGCTTTGTTAAAAAAACTAAAACTAAAAACAAAAAAGAAGCTATATAGAGAGTTCCAAACAGTAACAAGGTAAACAATGGCTCGATGGCCTCTTCTTATTGAATGCTTGGAATGAAAACAAATCTTACCCACTTTCCAAAGGGCCCCTAGGAAATGGCTCTAGGTCCCGATGAAAGGATGTTTGTCCTTCAAGTTCTACCTTTTGACGCAGTCTAACTCTCTCTCTCTGCTGTAGTGGACTAAGATGTTGGTTGGCCAACCATCGAGTCCTCTTTTGCTCCAGCTCCTTGGGTCACACACGATGCTGGTGTTTCTTGGGCAACTTTGGCCAACATAACCTTGTGATCACCATTTTTTCATCTCTTGGTGGGTTGATATAGGTGAGCTTCAAATCCTCCTTCCCTCCCTTGGTACATGATGGATGGTGACCCAAGGGAGGGTTATGATTCCATTGTGTTCTCAAATATGCTTTTGTGTGCTTACAAAATGCCTAAGGAGGCGCTAGTGGCGTCCTTAGGCGGCTTTCACATAAGGAGAAACTGTCCTTTGCTTGCTTGTGGTCCCAGAAAGTGACTTTTTTCTACTTCTAGGAATGCGCGCTTATCAGGCTCCAATGCACGTAGAAGGTGCTCTTTTCGAAGGAAAAATCGCACATTTGAGCATTTATGTCTAGTTCAAATTTGATTTTCTCAAAACCTTAGAGATTTTAAATACTTCTTGATTCCATAATGTATCCCTGTCCTGTAAATCCTTAGGCTCGACATTAATTGATGTCGTCTTCTGTTGTACGATTTTCTAGTGTTAACAGTTGCCCCCTAATGTGTGAGGTCAAGGAGGAACTATATAACCGAAACACATTATAGTTTCTTTTCTATATCATACGCAGAGAGAGAGAGAGAGAGAGAGAGAGAGAGTGAGGCCTGTGTGTAGAATAGACAACACCTTGCACCATTTCCAAGATAACCATGGCCTAAGGGACCCCTTGCAAGTAGATAAAATATACAACATATTTGAAAATTTTCAATGAGGCGGGCATGTCCCATGCTCATGATGCTATGGCTAGTTAAACAAAATTGACAGATACATGTGTTGTCTGTGCCACTACTGTGGTAGTGATGTTGGTGGTTGTTGACAACGACTGCTGACGCCCTCAAGGGTGTTTTTTCTTTGACGATAGGTGGAATGTGGTACCCATATGAGTACTCTTGGTATGGAATATCATTGTGCAATGTACACATGTGTACTGGTTGGAACCTTCCTGTGTAAGCATTGTTGTCAGAGACACTTATAAAGGCACGGGTCTTTGATGGATCTTGATCAAAGCACAATGGTTGTAAGGTACGATACCATCGTGACATGAAAGCTTTTGCTGTAGTCGAATGTCAAGAGGATCGATGACATCTATGGATAATGATGTCTCCCATAGTGCCACCCAAGGATACCCCTATGCATGGGGAGGGGCATCCAAGGTACCGCTTCCTTTTTGGAAAAGAGGTGTTGATGTCAACAAAAAGGAAGCCTTAACCGAACCATAATGGGTTTAACATAGGTAATGTTGGTGAGCGGTAGCTGAAAACGGATGATGGGGATTCAGTGGCCCAAGGTCGAAGTATATTTGAGCAACTTGGAGGCAGTCATATGTATTTCTAAAGGGAAAAGTCCCTGGAGTCGGTAGGACTTCCAGGGTGGGTATGAACTGGCTATGATTGTCGTAATGGTGCGTGCATGGGGGGTATGAAATACTTTGACCAAGGGAGATGGGGGACTACTGCCATGGGAGAAAAAGGTGAAATATGAGGGCGAAGAGGTGAAGGGCATTGTTTGTGATCTTTGTACACTTACCAAAAGAATAAAATAATGGGGTTTGGTTTGTACAAAACATAGAGACGGGTACCCCAAAACATGAAAGAGGGTCAGTCACTTGATGGTGTGAGGATGGTGTTTTTCTGGGGGTAGGGGTCCCATTGGTTTGTCTCATGTGCAGGGTTGATGAAGCGGAAGATGTCGCAAATGGGTTAATGTTGATGGAGGTATGGTGGGCCAAATGCGGTGCGCAAAGGTGTGCTTTCATTCTTCTTGTACAACCCGATCAGCTGGGAAGGGGGTTATTTTAAATGGTGAATTTGACCTTATACATGATATGTGGATGGGCATGGGGTGCTTCCCGGAAAAATGGTATGGCCATGGCGTCACTTGTGGGGTGATGTATGGTCTACTTTGGATGATGATCGCCATGGAGGGGAGGTTCTACCAACCATCACGGACGTTTATCATATGCAAGGTGAGGTGATGATAAACGTGGTTGGTTGTGAGGACCCTATGGTTTATTTCTAATGGAGAAATGATGTCAGGATATGCAAATTTTTCTGGGACTCTATCATGCTGAGGGTAGAATGATACCTGCTCTGAAAATTTCGGTGGTCGATTTTGTGAATGGTTTGCGGGTTCTTCTTGCAAAAATCAACTACCTCAAGTGAAAGCATCTTCTTTTCATCCAATATTATTGAAAAACATGAATTTTGGAAAGGAAGATGGGAGGGTGCATACCTGTCGGCGCTTGAAAATATATTTTTTCAAGAGTGCGAATGTGTGGCATCACCTCTGTTTGTTATGGAGTGCTGATCACAGTGCTGCTTTTGGTCTGGTGATCAGATACTCTCAGCTCCAGTTTTCCCTTGGGAGTTGTTGCTTGGCTTTTAGTTTTGATTTCAGTTTGAGTTTCCCCCCAGACTGAGATCAGGGGGGGCGTTGCCGGTTACTGCCCCCTATCCAGGATCTCCCTTTTTTTTGTTCCTCGGCTTCTTTTTGCAACATTTGGAGGATTGTCATAATTATCCTAGTTGTGTGGTTGTTGATGAGCCTAGGAAGGGTTGCACTAGATTGACCGACGCATCACATTGTGCCATTGGTCCACGCTGTGCGGGGAATGGGGGATATCGGTTCCCTTGTCCCTGGTTGGTATATGAGTGCCAGGGTGACTTTCATGATGGGTAGGATGTGATACGTTCTAAGAGAATCATATGAGCATCCAGGGTATTGATTACTGCTGCCTAGGTGTACTTGGGCCAAATACCCAATCGAACCATCTGTAGAATCGACGTGCGTGGTGCTACTGCTGCCTAGGTGATATTGGGAAAAATATCTGATCAAACCGTCTGCAGAATCGATGCACATGGTACTACTGTTGCCTAGGTGATCTTGGGTCAAAGACCCGATCAATCCGTCTGCAGAATATACCTACCTGGTAACTCCCTGAGTGCCATGGGTGCTACTGTTGCCTAGGAGATCGTGGGTCAAATACCTGATCAAACCGTCTGCAGTAGACGACACACCTGGTAACTCCCCGAATACAGATTACTGCTGCCTAGGTGACCTTGGGCCAAAGACTCGATCAAACTGTCTGCAGTAATCGATGCGCCTGATAACTCAAGAGGATGAGGTGACTAGGTTCCCCTGTTCCTGGTTGGTGTATGGTGGTTTGGGGGGAGGAAGGACAAATGGTTGCCTTTCTGGTGACTTTCGTTCCTCCTGTAGGCACATGATGGTACGAGGTTCGTCATTGACGGACTGGATGGGATCCTCTTGATAGGATTGCTCGATCATGTGTAAGGTGTCCTTATAAAGTGGTATTTCTGTAAAATGGTGGTACGCAGCGGTTTTCCTGTACTTTTGGTGGCAAGTTCCTTTTTAAGGGAATGTCGTTTTGAGGTGTCTGCCTCGCAGCTGAGGAGTGGTTTTAATTCATCCAACTTCAGGCATATGTGAGTAGGGTGTCTTGTGACATCACATATAGCGCAGGCTGATGACTCCCTCTGTATGGTGGGGGTCACTACTTTCTTTCCTTTCTTGGAAATTTTCTTTATCGTGGTTGCTGGTTTTGCAGTGGGGATTTCCCTTGCGGGAGCGGTTTTGGCTACTACTTGGGTAGGTTGGGGCTCCTCGGGACCGAGGGGCTTTAACCCAAATGCAGTAACGTTGGTAGCTAGTGTTCCTAGAGGGGGAACAAGATACCGCACTGGGAATGCCAATGATATGTTGGGTAGTACCAGTGTTGCCAAGACCTGCTGGGAGGTGAAGCTAGGAGGTGGGTATAGGAAAGTTGGGAGGCGGCATAGACTAGGGAGGCTGCAGTAGCTGATGCCTCAGTGTCGTTACTGCTTGAGTCCATGTCCTGAATAACCTCGGTGTTTGATGTGGACATCATGCATACCAGGGCCCCTGTGGTACCTCAGGGATAATAGGAGGATCTCCTAGGAATGATCCTAGGACGGACGACGGTTTGAATTGGCCAAGGCCATATTCTTGATACTGTACAAGACCATCTATGGCTATGTCTACATAGGGTAGAACCATATCTGTGTTGGTCAAATGACGCTTTTTTGTGTGCGTCAGCTGGTCTACTGTAATGATTTGATCCTCATGGGGGAACATCATGATGCAGAAAACAGAGGATGTTATGGCGGACATGGCGTACATGTAACTCCACCCAAGGAGTATATTGTAATCCAAGTGAGCGTCCAAGACTTCGATGTCTATGTGGATCGTTTTTCCGGCTAAGCAGACCGTTACATTTTGGAAGAGACTGACGGGGGTCGAGGGCTGACCGTCGTATGCTTTGAGTGTGATGACAGAAGGTTTGAGTTCTGGGGCTCCTAACTTCTACCATACATTCTTTGACATGATGCATGTGGATGCACCCTCATCAATGACACATCGGTGAATAGTGATATTCTATACCGATACTGGTATCTGGAAGGTGACCATGGAGGGAAGCCTAGGGGTGGCTTTGTCTAAATCAAAAGACATCATGCACGTGTCCGTAGGTTCGACGACGCCTAAGGCGGAAAGTAGGGCTTTTCGCTGCTTCGAGCACGACTGCAGTACCTCTAAAGCGGACATAGCAACAGGTGATTGCGCTAAATCGTCTATGATGCTGTAATTGTGGGTTGCTTTAGAGTAGTTACCTACTCGCCTAGTAGACCCTTTAACCATTCTTGGCAATGGTTCCAAAGGAATCTTTGCAATGGTCAAAGGTGCAGTCGGTGCGCTCGTACTAGCCCCTGACGTACTGGTGTTTGGTGGGGTGTCGTAGCTGCGATTCTGGGTTTGGAAAACATTTCTTCCCCAGCCATGTAAATTTCATGGTTGTTTTTTCTCGAAATCGTTGGGGTTTTGCTGCTGAGTGCTGACCGTTCCTTGATGGGGGAAGGGTTCTTTCATAACTGTAGTTGTCTAGGAAGATCCTCCTTATCCTCGGTTACTCTGAAGCTTTTTAAGCTCAGGGAGTTCGGGACAGTGGTGAGTATAGTGCCTGTACTCACCACATATCGAACAAGAATGGTTTGTTCGTAGAGGTGGCCTCTTGCCTTGCTTTTGAGCATTGATTGGCTCCTGGTTCTGGTTCCGGTTGGATTTATCTCTAGCTTGAGATCACGGTGGGCGCTGTTGGTTGCTTTCCCCCTATCTAAGGTTCCCTTTGAGTTTTTTTTTTACCTTTCTTTTGACCACGTTAGGAGGGTAATTCTCCTTATCATACTGGTGTGGTTGATTTTGGGACGACTACACAAAGTTCACCTGTGCATTGTTTTGCGTCGGTGGGTTATGTGCTTGGGATTGAGCATACTGTTGTCCCATGTTTGCACCTGGCCGTTGGGGGGGAGTTCTTCCGTCAGTTTTTCCTCCTGCGTAATGGGTCCCCCTAGCCGGAGGGTAAGGTCCTCCTTGGTGATACGCTAGCGCCCTATTAGTCAAATTTTGCTGCTGCATATGATGACTTTGAAATCTGGGTTGAGACATGTTCTAGGTAGACCCATGTGTGTAACCGAGATTATGACTGCTACTGCCTAGGTACCCTTGGGTCATCGACCCAATAAGTCCATCTGCAGAGTTCGACGCACCTGGAAATTCCTGATAAGATTGCAGGCACAGGGCGTTAGGCAGGATATTGTTTATGTATCCTGATTGCGTATAGATCAGTTCAACCTGTTGGGCTTTACTGATTGCGTCCTCTTCGGATGTGGGGTTACGTTGTGCCACATCCTTTGAAATATCCGCCGTAAGAGTTTTCAAGAATAAATCTAAAAGGACTCGGTCGTCGAGTTGTGCTTTGCATAAGCTGCGACGCCGTCTCCACTCATGGAGATGTTCAGAAATGTGGGTAGAGGGAGATTGTCTGAAATGAGTCAGTAACTCCATTCCCGAATCGTGGTGAATGGGTAACTGAAAGTATGTGAGGAACGCAGTAGCAAGGGCGCTAAAGGTTCTATTCAAAGCAGGGGGTTGCTCGACGTACCATTTCGCGGCCACTCCCATGAAAGTGCATTGAAATAGCCTCAATCAAATAGTATCGTCAATGATGCTATTCGATGAGCACCACATGTGAAAGGTCATTATATGATTTCCTGGGTCTTCCGCTTGCTTGCCCTCAAACTTTGGTATTTCTGAAGGGAGCTTTGTGGGCATAGGAGGCCAATTGGGGTCGTGTGCGATGGGGTCATTGGTAAGCTTGGTTAAATCTGATAGATTTAACGTCGCTAAGAAGGGTGACTGAGAGGTTGACGCCATGGCAATGTGTGAAGACATGAAGTTCTGGTTAGAACGAGGGTTAGTCTGTGACGTACCTATTTGTGAATTCAGTTGGCTTCCCGTATGGAATTCACTCTTCTGCCCCCTAGGGGACGAGGGGGGAGTGATGTGCATTGTGGTGTTGGGAGACCGACTAGGGTTCCCAACTAAGGTTGCTCCAAGAAAGGAGGAACCAACCACTATGGCAACATTCCGTCTTTGACGCCTAAACGACGAAAGACCTGGAACCCCTCCCAATAATGGGGGGAGGTCCAAAAGACGCCTGGACCAACGAGGTTCCGTTGGAACTACTTGAGGGTCGTCCGGGTTGGGTTTTGGAAAAAATTTTTGCGGGGATTGAGTTTATGATCACGACAATTTTATGGCCACATACATAAGACAAAGCGAAAATGAAATGAATTTTCCTTTAACTTAATCTATGTGATCAATCAAGAAAAAAATGGTTTTGTTTGTTTGCGCGTGATACTCAAAAAATCCTAGAAGACCTAATAACGTCCTCACACACACAAAAGTAACTAGGCCTTGAGAGTATTTCTTGCGAGTGCTGGCACAATGTCCCAAAAGAACTGGCGACGCCCCCAGTCAGCCGAAGAGAATCGACCAAGGTAAGGGTAGAGGGTCTGGCGCTTGCCTGCACCGTCATCTATAGGGTAAAGGATGCCCTAGATTTGGCCACTAAGAACCACTGTCCCACGTGAGAATTTGAGTCTTGGGCTTCTTGGTAGTCAACTAACAGTATCGAGTATCAGCTTGGTCAGGTAGCCCCAACTGATACCGCACGCACTGCGCCTAAGCCTAACCCCCTCTGAATCGGGTCTCTGTCGCACTCAGGTTTTCTTTTCCGTGGGATGATAGGTGGATTTTAAAGCTCCCTAAAAACACAAATTCTATGTTTCAAATGTGAAGCGTGATCAAGGCGGCTTATTGGATGCCTACCCCCTTGATCCTAACTTAATCTATAATTTCTCTTGTGGCCCCTGTGGGGAGAATTTAGTGAGTTGGTTTAAGTTATTTTTAGGTGGCTTTCTTTTCTTAGTGGGTGAATGTGTGTGAGCATATGGTGAACAAACTCATCATTTGAACATATGGATATCGGTGATCCCTTACAAAAGTCCCCTAGTTAAACTATGTGATGTTGTTCCTTGCTCAAATAAAAATCATTCGCGGATAATGGGCCGCTTCCAAAACCTCCTAATTAGTCTATGTGAGTGACTAAAGGGAGATGGTGAATCACAAATATAGAGTGTTCATATGCTTGTCTAGGGTCACCCAATGGCGCAAAGACAACAGAGATTACTTGCTTTAACTTTCGATTCAATCCTAGTCCCGCAATTTCCTAAATGCAAAAATTGAAATTTAAACTAAACAATTTCTACACTAGCTTATGCATGTGTGGTCATGAGCCACTTACTTGGACTAGTTAAACTAAGTGTGCATACCAGAATTTGAAAAAAACATAAATTGTTCGGAAAGCAATGATTAATTCGCCCCCTACTTAAACTATGTGAACACTTTTTGCAAAAAACCAACTTAAATGAAAACTAACTAAATGCCTACAAAAAGTAGCAAAAATAAGTTCTCAGAAGTTGTGGGGTATCAACACAGGTGTTGGTAGATACATTAGGGGCTGCCCAACACACTTACAAGCAGAAAAAATGCAGAATATAGGGAGAAAAAAATATCTCTACAAATTGCGCGCAAAAACCTCTGAAAGGTGTGCTTTCCTACGCGCAGGTCACTCCTAACCGCGCGCCCTGCGCGTCTGTGTGAAAAAACTACGCGCAAAATTCTTGCAAGTAAAAAAATTAGGAGCTGCCTTCTTCAGTCTGTCACCTCAGTGAGTCTAGGGACTGTAAGATGGGTCAGAGGACTGTCAGCTCCACTCCAGCATGGACTAAGGGTCTCCTGCAAAATAAGGCACAACCACATAAACTTGAAACACGTTAGTGGAGTCGCCAATCTTGTTGTGGTGGATTCGACACACGGGTGTACGAAATCGCACTAGTTTAGAGAGTGTGGTTTACCCTCTAAACTATAGGTAACAGGCAGTATGTGGGGGGAGCTCAGAAGCATAAAACTTAAATGAAGTAATACACTAAAGTATGCTCTGTTAAAAAAAAATAAAACTAAAAACACAAAAGAAGCTATATAGAGAGTTCCAAATAGTAACAAGGCAAACAATGGCTCGATGGCCTCTTCTTATTGAATGCTTGGAATGAAAAAAATCTTACCCACTTGCCAAAGGGCCCCTAGGCAATGGCTCTAGGTCCCGATGCAAGGATGTTTGTCCTTCAAGTTCTGCCTTCTGACGCAGTCTAACTCTCTCTCTCTGCTGTAGTGGATTAAGATGTTGGGTGGCCAACCATCGAGTCCTGTCTTTCTCTAGCTCCTTGGGTCACACACGATGCTGGTGTTGCTTGGGCAACTTTGGCCAGCATAACCTTGTGATCACCATTTGTTCATCTCTTGGTGGGTTTATATAGGTGAGCTTCAAATCCCCCTTCCCTCCCTTGGTACATGATGGATGGTGACCCAAGGGAGGGGTATGATTCCATTGTGTGCTCAAATATGCTTTTGTGTGCTCACACAATGCCTAAGGAGGCACTAGTGCTGTCCTTAGGCGACTTTTACATAAGGAGAAATTGTCCTTTGCTTGCTTGTGGTCACGGAAAGTGACTTTTTTCTACTTCCAGGAATGCGCACTTATCAGGCTCCAGTGCACGCAGAAGGCGCTTTTTTCGAAGGAAAAAGCACGCATTTGAGCATTTATGACTAGTTCAAATTTGATTTTCTCAAAACCTTAGAGATTTTAAATACTTCTTGATTCCATAATGTATCCTTGTCTTGTAAATCCTTAGGCTCGACATTAATTGATGTCGTCTTATGCTGTATGATTTTCCAGTGTTAACAATCATCATCCTCTACTTCGGTGAATCAATATCACGAGTCAAAGAACACTGGTAAAAGTCATTTTTTAAAACTTGATGTTAATTTTGAATTGCCAATGTTTAATGGTGAAGTAAACGCAGAAAAAAATGACAATTGGATTAGGAAATTGGAGGTTTATTTGAGAATCCAGAACCTTCATGATGACGACACTAAAATTCAGCTAGCTTCTTTGAGAATGGAATGTGCAACACTTGTTTGGTGGGAATCCAAGACAAAGGAAGAGATTAAAAAACATGGCAAGATTATTTTATCATGGGCTGATTTCATTACTGTAATAAAAGAATAGTTTTATCCATTAGCTCATTTACAGAAAGCTATCATGAATTGGCAAAATTTCAGACAACTTAAAGGGCAAAATGTACAAGACTACACCCAAGAATTTAGAAGAAGAGCTCTTTTACAAGGAGTAGATTTGCATAGCCAAGACACTTTGCTCAAGTATATAGGAGGCTTACATACCTACCTAAGACATACAATCCTCATGTTTAACCCTACAAGCCTAGATGAGGTTTGTTTTCAAGCCACACATTTAGAGGTAAGGGGAAAACAAAACTTAGATGGGAATGAGGAAAGTGAGTTTAAAGACAAATGAAAGAAAAAGAGAAATGCAAATACTAGAAAAGAGAAGGGTAAATTCTTCTGCAAACATTGTTCTAAAACTAGCCACGATGAGGACCATTGTTGGAAACTTCCTCCAGAGTTGAAACCATAAAGTTTTAAAGCCAAAGAGAAATCCAATGAGAAAGGCAAGACAGTTGCAATAACTGAACAAGACTTAGGGTCGGATTTAGGAGATGAAACAAAAATCATAGCTATGGGACTAAAGAACTTAAAGGGGAAATAGAATGAAAATAAACCCAGTTCTAGTATTTCTAACTGTCACATAGAAGCTCCAAGTGAAGAAAAAAGAATTGAACTGTTTCATGTGAGGGTCATTTCCAAACATACCAAGTTTGACACATTGGTTGACAGTGGGTCGCAAGCGAACCTTATTTCTGAAGACTTAGTCAAGAAACTAAATCTTGAGACCATTCCACATTCGAAACCATATCCACTTGGTTGGATTCGTAAGGATGCAAATTTATAGGTTTCAAATAAGTGCATGTTGCGCTTTGCAATAATTGCATATTTCATTGACACAGTTGAATTAGATGTTTTTTCATTTGATATAACAGGTATGGTGTTGGGAAATCCTTACTTGTATGACAGGAAAGCTATCTTCCATTGCCATTGTGAGAGCTCATCGTAAAAAACTAGAATCTTCTTTAGTTAATGTAGGGCAAATGAAAAGGCTCGTCAATGCAAGTCAAAACTTGACATTGATGATGATTAAGAAAAGAGAAGTTTTACATAATCATTTTCATGTAAATGCTGATATATGTAATGAGTTGTTTCAGTTTGAAAGCAGGTTGTCTTTGAAAGAAGATGACAAGCAGTTGCATCAGTCGACTTTGGTGTTGAACGATGCTGAAAACAAAGTGTCAGTGCAAGAAGTTGAAAAAGTCCAAGAGAGGGTGTTGGGTACCGAATTTGTATACTTTTCTTTCCCATTTTCACCCACCTTTCTATCTCTTTGCATCATTAATTTTTCTAAAATACATGAGGTAAATCCCTTTCCACTGTCTTACATGGAATATTCGATTAATGAAGTAATAGTCATGGAGGTTTTACCTTTGCAAGAATTAACTATGATATTTTTACAGATTTGATAAAAGAAAAGGGATTACAGTTGTAAGCCACGGAGCAGCTCCTAATTTCCAGCGCTATCTTTACCTGCTGCTACAGCGCAACAAAATTCGTTTTACCCCAACGATATTTCAAGCTTTTCATGGTTTCCTTTTGGAAACTAGGTTGCTATTGTAACAGATGTATAATTGTAGATATTTAGTTGTTAGAGGAAATCTACGATTTCCTGAACATTTGTATAAAGAGGGCCTTCGAGCTGTGAATCGGGGTTAAGCAAGAAGACACAAATTTTGTAACAGAAGAATTTTCCAACTAATTGAATGCATAGTATTTTGTTGTTTCACCTGTAAGTTTTAGTTTTCCAAAGCCCTGATCAAAGAGTTGGGTCCACTCTTCTAATCAGGTGCTGTGTTATCTTTCTTTTGTTGATTTTATATTTTGATTTGTTATCGTTCTGTTGTTCCAGTATAATTCTGCAATTGTTGTGAATGCCTTTTTAATTCTGCAATCCATTTTAATTGTTGTTACAGTAGTTTTCTCATTCATTAATTAAAGCCTATGATTCAATAGCAGGTTATGTGATTGCTCTTGCATATACTATGCATGTTAGTCTTGAAATAACTAACGCCCTGGGTTGATAATTTTTGTGGAAAAAGGGTTTGAATATTTGTTTACATCTAGACACCAACATTTTGGCGTTGTTGCCAGGGAGGGCTAACAAGGTGCAAGAACACGATCTGCAATTGGTCTAAGGGTTGATCTCTCATCTTGGGGAGGGAATTTATTGCCCTACTTCAAGTCCTGAGCGTAGTGTTCCGTGTTTTTTTGCTTTTTATTGTTTTCTTTAGAACTGATCTCTCGTCTTGGGGAGGGCATCCATTACCCTGCTCTAAGTCCTGAGCATAGTGTGCTATTTTTCCTTGCTTTTATTTTTCATTAAGAACCGATCTCTCGTCCTGGGGAGGGTATTTGATTACCCTACTTCTGGTCCTAAAATTTGATTTTATTTTAGTTTATTTGATTTTTTTTGTTTGAATCTACTCTCTCGTCCCGGGGAGGAAGCTATCTATCCTGCTCCGAGTCCTAAGTGCTTTTGCTATTTTGATGAATTATTCTCACCAATTGTATGAAAAAAGATCTGAATAAGAGGGGTAGAGGAAGACCCCCAAAGAAAGGAAAGGATATGGAGAGGAAGACGTATATCTAGGAAATCATCGAAAATGCTAAATCTGAAGCATCCTCTCGCGCTGCTATCAGGGTAAGGGTTCAAAAGAAATCCGAAGGGCAGTTGAATAGCCAGTGCCATCCACGGTACTAGAGGAAGTTATTTTGACGAAAGAAGAAGCAAATAAGGTATCGGTGGAAGATATATCCCTGCTGTCAGCAGAAGGGGAAGAAATAACAAGCAAAGGGTCAAAAGAACTGAGAAATTCCAATTGGGAAGAAGAACCTCTGAAAGGGTTTTCATCACCACGAGACCAAGGGAGTATTGTAAATCCTCCTGCAGTTCAGCTAAGAAATTGTGATTTGGAAAGCGAGTTCCTGAGGGATTTTTCATCACCAAGGGACTAGCGGAGTGCGGTGAAACCTCCTACAGTCGAATCACCCCAAGTACTAGTCACAGAACCAGCTGAAATCCCAGGTGATTAGTGGAGAATATTTATGGCACTTGCAAGTTATTCTATTGATTTTCCAATTGGAAACATTATAGGCGATGCACCGGTGAAGCCCATTCCTTTAACGACTCTGCCTAATTTTCATGGGCTTTATTCTGAATACCCTGATACATTCCTCTTCGAATTTGACATTGTCTGTCGAGGGTATGATTATATTGCTGATGCTCAGAAACTAAAAATATTTCCTGCTACCTTAAAAGGGACAGCACTGCAATGGTTCATGGGTTTAGGAGGAAAGACTATTTCTTCATGGGATGTGATGAAATAAGTCTTCTTGGAAAAATAACAGGACTACTGTAAGTCCCATGATATCAAGGAGGATATTTTTAAGCTAAATTCACAGAAGGAGGATGAGAACATGGAAGATTGTGTGGAACGATTCAAATATATAATGTAGAGATTAGGCCATAGTGACCTGGATAAATATATCCTGAAAATCATCATTCTCCAGGCACTGAGGGAAGATTCCCTGCAACTTTTGAACATAGTAGGAAAGGGGGATGTTTCAAAAGAAGAATTTGACACCATCTGTGACTTGTGCATTCAGTGTTCACGAGGGGCTGCAAGAAGTGGACAAGGAATTCGGTCATTAAGGACTTCTGGTGGAGGGGTTACAAAGGCAGAAATAAGAAACCTACTAGATAACCTAAGGACTGATATCCTAAGCACATTATTTGCCTAGATGGACACTCTGCAAGCAAAATAAAAACAAATAGAGTTGGAGAAGTCTATGGCTATATTCTGCCCACAGTGTAGAAAGAAACATCCTTTGAAAGAATGCCCATTAAACACAGTGGAAGCCTGCACGATTTGTGAACAGACTCATGCGACCAGCTCGTGCCCTTCCTTGCCAGGACTGAAGGCAGTTTTTCAAGGGGCAAATGAAGAAAATGCAGTAGATCAATTGTACTTCATGGGGCCAAAAAAGCCATGGAAATCTCGACCACCAGCTATGAATCCAGGTATGCCTCAGGACCCATCTCAGTATTTTAATAATTTTAATATGGGTCCTCAGTCAGTGCCTTTTTCACATATGTGGTCTCAGTATCAATACCCCCCCTGGCAACAATGGGCTCCCCAGATCAGTTCGAATCCTTCGTGGAATCAGAACTAGCGTGGACCCTCTCCTACTGTGCAATTTCCCAAATCTATGCCTCAACAACAACTTCAGTTACCCTCTAATGTACCTCTATGCAACCCAGCCCTTCGACCCCAACTTCCTATCCAGCCTAATCCGAATCCTAATAATAAAGGGGTCCAACAAATAGACATTCTTAACCTTCCATATTATATCATTTCTACCACAGGACTTAACGAAATAAACTTACAATCTGGGCGGGTAGTAAATGCTCCCACTTCACCTATTATCATAGAACATATTGACAGTGAAGTTATAGAACCAGAATAGAGGACAGTTGGGGGTTATAGAACCAGAACAGAGGACAGTCGGGGATAAAACAGACCAAAACATGACAAATCAGACATCTCCCCAACCTATTCTTAATCAGGGTCATCCAACTTCTCCACCATATCCTGAAATATTGACCTTGAATAAACAAAACCCTCAAGCAGAGTTTCATTTCCTGGGGGAATTGCAAAATCTTTTTGTCAAAATACCCCTGCTACAGGCTATGAGGTATGTACCTATATATGCAAAAACTCTCAAAGATTACTTCTCTAAGAAACTTGGGAAGAGACCAAGGGATCTGTTAACTATTCATGTGATGGGTAGACTATCCACATTATGCTAGGAAAGACTATGCCTGTGAAATATGGAGACCCAGGAAACCCAATTCTAACAGTACAAATCAATGGAGTTGAAATCCAAAATGTACTGGTATATTTAGGTGCTTCCATCAATATTATTACCTCCGAAACAATGAATACATTAGGTCTCAAAAATATTAAGCCAACCCCTACTATCTTGGAACTAGCAGATAGGTCTACAATTAAACCGGTAGGGAAATTGGAAGATGTGACTATTTCGGTGAATTCATGGCACTACCCTATGGACCTCCTTGTATTACATAAACGATCCTCATTTGGTGGTCACCCATTGATCTTGGGAAGACCTTGGCTCGCAACTGCAGACGCCTACTTAAGGTGTCGATATGGGCATATGATTATATCAAATGGGACGGTTACGAAGAACCTTACTCTCTACCCCCCTACGGAGCCTAGCCCATCTGAAAACTTATTAGCCATCTAGAAACATCTACCAATAGAAGAGCCTGAACCTGAAAATGAAGAAGTTAGACCAATCCTCACTATTGGGCAAGCCTTGCAATTCAAAACAATTCAAAACAGAAACCAAGGATGATATTATTAACATTTTTATTAATGATCCCGGTTCTATTTCCAGTTCTACTCACCAGATTTTAGAATATTATATGAGCTATGAGACACAGGAAAAAATTGAACCAGAAGATGAAATTGAAGACATTCCTATAACTTCATCCCATATTAGTATCCTGATTGAAATTGAACCAGGGAAAACACTCAATATCAACCCCAATCTGTTTGAATCCCAGACAAAACAACTTTTAAAATTCCTTCAAGATGATTAGGAAGCTTTTTCTTGGGATTATAACGACATGAAGGGAATCCCTGCTAACTTATGTACTCATCATATTTATATTAAGGAAGATTTCTGCCCTGTGAGACAACCCCAACGGAGAATGAATCCTGCTCTAAAGAACATTGTCAAAGAAGAATTACAAAAATTATTGGATGTAGGTTTCATTTACCCCATCTCGGATAGCCAGTGGGTATCTCAGCGAGTTATTGTTCCTAAAAAGAATGGTAAATGGCAGATCTGTGCAGATTACAGGGAGCTAAACAAGGCAACTTAAAAAGACCATTTCCCTTTTCCATTCATTGACCAAGTCCTAGACACCTTGGATGGGAAGAATTTATTTTCCTTCCTAGATGGATTCAGTGGATATAACTAGATCCAGATAGCCTCGGAAGACCAGGATAAAACAACTTTCACATGCCCATGGGGAACCTTTGCATACAGGGTCCTCCCATTTGGCTTGTGTAATGCTCTTGAAACCTTCTAGAGGGAAATTCTGGGAATTTTTCCTGATTTGGTTGATGACAACGTTGAAATATATATGGATAATTTTACTCCATATAGAAACTCATTTGAAGAAGGGTTGGAAAATCTGGAAAAAGTGCTCAAAAGATGTAAGCAGACCCATGTATCCCTGAGTATAGTCAAATGCCATATGATGAGGGAAGAAGGAATAATATTGGGACATTTGCTCTCAGCTGCTGGAATTCGAGTTGATCCAACCAAAGTAGAGGTAATATTGCACTTCCCTGTACCCAAAACACCCACACAGGTACGTAGCTTTATTGGTTGTGCTGGTTATTACAGACACTTTATAGAAAATTTTGCTAAAATAGCACATCCGCTTTTTCAATTTCTAACAAAAGATGCAGAATTCTTGTGGACTGAAGATTTTGAAGCAGATTTCACGAAAATTAATGGATTTATTTGCAAGGCTCCAATCCTTCGAGGACCTGATTGGGCATTACCATTTCACATACATGCTGATGCTTCTCAGACAGCAGTAGGAGCTATTTTAGGATAGCAGGTAGACAAAACACCGTATGCAATTTACTATGTCAGCAAGAATTTAATTCCTACTGAATTGAATTACACGGTGATGGAGAAAGAATTCATGGCTGTCATTTATGCTATCAACAAGTTCCGACACTACATCACCGAGTATCCTACTTTTGTACATACTGACCATGAAGCAATAAGGTATTTGATGAATAAACCTATCACTCCTATCTGTATTACAAGATGGTTTCTATTACTTCAAGAATTTGATATCACAATAGTAGACAAACCAGGAAAAGATAATGTAGTTGCTGATTTACGGTCTAGAATGGATAACAATGATGAATGCACACCTATAGAAGATAATTTTCCCGATGAGCATCTTTTTGCAATTTCTACTAAACCTCCGTGGTATGCAAATATTGCTAACTATCTTGATGCAGGGAATGTGCCTCATCATTTGTCATACAGGGAACAACGAAAAATTATTCATCATAGTGCCCGATATTCTTGGATGGTAGGGTACCTATTTCATACAGGAGTCGATAAGTAGATTCAGTGCTGTGTATCTGAGGATGATATTTATGAAGTATTGAAGGCCGCCCATGATGGCCCTTGTGGAGGGAATTTTGTAGACAAAAGAACAGACCATAAGGTGCTACAAATGGGATATTACTGGCCTTCTATCTTTCAGGATGCGCAAAATTATGTCAGGAGGTGTGATAGTTTCCAGCGTATGGGGCAGCCCAATCAAGCTGATGAAATGCCTTTGCGGGCACAGGTAGTCCTCAAACCTTTTGAGAAATGGGCTATCGACTTCGTTGGACCCTTCAACCCACCCTCCCAACAAAAGGTTCACATTTTGGTCTATACATATTACGTGACTAAATGGGTAGAAGCCAAAGCTATTGTGAAAGCAATAGAGCAGGTGGTTTCAGATTTTCTATTTGAAGAAATTTTTGCTCATTACGGTACTCCAAGAGATATTGTTTCAGATGGAGGAGCACAATTTACATCACACATGATAGAAAATCTGATGCAGAAATATGGGGTCAAACACAGGGTGACATCTCCATACCATCCCCAGGCGAATGGACAAGTGGAAAGCACAAACAAGACATTGGAAAATACCTTGAAAAAAAATGTGGCATACCATCGCCGGGATTAGGCTCAGAAGCTGCCTGAAGCTCTCTGGGCATACAGAACAACATGACAGAACACAACTAGGTTTTCACCATTTGAGTTGGTTTATGGGAAATCCCCCTTGTTTCCAATAGAATTTGAAATCGGTATGCTCAAAACAACTCTTGAAGTTGGTTTGGATCTGTCAGACGCCCATAAACACCGACTGGCCCAGCTCAATGAACTAGATGAAATCTATTCAATGGATGTCCAGAGGAATACTGCTATCCAACAAAAGAGAATGAAATGGCACAATAAGTTTATAAAAAAAAGGTGTTTCATAGGGGAGACTGGGTATTACTTTATGACTCCCGTTTTAAGGATTTTAAGGGAAAGCTTTGCACTCGCTAGATGGGACCTTACGAGGTGGACGTTGTATTTGATAATGGAACAGTCAGGCTAGTCATAATTGATGATACATGTGCTTCATTCATAGCAAATGGACATTTCCTGAGATTATACCACCGCCCAGCCTCCAAGGATGCTTTCATCAAACATATCTCTGAGAAATTTGGTTTGAAGGTTATCAGCACAGAGAAATCTTCCTTTGCATCCTTGCTCTCTCTCTCTATATATATATATAATTAAAATAATAATAATAATAATAATAATAAATAAATGAATAAATACTGTTACTATTTATTTTGTTGTCTTTTTGCAGGAATTACTACAAGGAGTAATGTTTTAAAGCTCAAAAATTTCTTCTAAGTATCAATGTTGTTACTCCTTGGATGCGGCTACTCATGATACTGTTACTCGCATTGTTGCTACTCATGATGATGTTACTCGGTTGCTGCTACTCATGCTGTTGTTACTCAGTTGCTGCTACTCATGATGCTGTTACTCGGTTGCTGCTACTCATGATGCTGTTACTCAGTTGCTGCTACTCATGATGCTATTACTCGGTTGCTGCTATTCATGCTTTTGTTACTCCTTGATTGCTGCTACTCGATGCTGTTACTCCTTGGTTACTGCTAGTCACGATGTTGTTACTCCGGATGTTGTTACTCGCACTACTGTTACTCCAGATGTTGTTACTTTGGATGCTGCTACTCGTCATGCTGTTACTCATATGTTGTTACTCCGAATGCTGCTACTCATCATGTTGTTACTCAGATGTTGTTACTCCGGATACTACTACTCGCACTGCTAATACTCCAGATGCTATTACTCCAAATGTTGTTACACTGGATGCTGCTACTCGTCATGTTGTTACTCCGGACGCTGCTAATCACACTGCTGTTACTCCAGATGTTGTTACTCTGGATGCTGCTACTCATTTTGTTGTTACTCCATCCGCGTCATTACTGTGCCGTTATTCTACCAACTGTCACTTCCTCCAGGTAGGCCGCCAGGTATATCTCCACTTGACTTTTATGGATTTAATTAAATATTCCATGTGAAAACATTAATGCCGTGGACGAAAGTTTTTAAGTTTGGGGGAGGGGGGGTGCCGCCATAACTAAACAACGACGTAATGATGATTTCACAAGTCATTATTACAATTCTGTGTGTGGTACACCCTACAATCCTTATCATATGTCGTATAATCATTAAATATGTATTGGCATCCGCAACACGTCCTTTCCACCTCATATGAAATAATTACTATTCCATTCATCACACTTACCATAATTTTTCATGATTTTCCTCGTTTACCGAGAATTACCATCCGTATTTATCGTTACTACCCTTCATTTTCACCATGCTGTTTTTCCAAATTTGATATCCACCACTCTATCCAACGGTCTGCTGTTCCAGAGTGTTGTTACAGTCTCCGCAGGATGGGCGAACTGGCTGTGTGGCATGAACATGAAAATACAGTCTTAGTCCGTAGTAACCCAGATGTATGGCAAGTTTTCGTCAATGCAGGATGGGATACCTACTTCGATAGATTGTAGGGGTTTGACAGGGGAATCATAATGGAGTTTTCACTTAATTTGGACGAGAATCGCTCGCGAGTCAGAGGACTAGAAATTCTTGTCACAAAATAAGTAATTGCGGAAGTTAGTGGACTAAGACAACAAGGGAAACAGTGGTTTTCTCAGATAATTCCTCTCCCAGAGTTTCCTGAACTATTTTTGCAAGCCGGGAAAGCGTCGTTCAACTGGGCAGAGGATATGAGCGCAAGTTTGTACCGTATCCATGGAACGAAGTCGCATGTTTTGTAATGAAATACATAACTTGCAAGGGTCAGGCCACAACTCTGTTTAAATATCATTTTAAAATTTTAACTCACCTTCGATTTCCACAGGCTCAGATGCATTCCTTAAACATGCCCTTCTTTCTATTAAAACAATTACAACACATGGCACAATCTGCTCGACGTTCGCGTAGGATGCTGGCAGTTCTCTCCAATCATGGACTGGTTCTCTTACTGGTCATGCATGCAATAGTTCGATTTCAAGTTTCTTGGGCAGAACTCTGCGAATCATCGGAAGAAGAGATAGCAGCTGTCATTGCTGCTAGAGAAGAAGAACCAGTCTCTCCGGTTGGTTTAGCAGAGGAAGAACATTCAGAGGACATGGAAATAGACCAGGAAGAACCAGAAGAAATGGAGATGGAGGATGATCAGGAAGAACTAAAAGAAATGGGAATGGAGGAGACAATTGGCGACACAGTCGAGGATGTCACACAAGAACCAGCCTTGCCTAAAGAACCTAGAGATGAAGGAATTATGGGTATAGTGCTTGAAGTTGAGACTGTCTTACAGTCGTCAACTTTCATTAATAAAGAACAGGAAGGAGGAACATCAGACAGAGGGATGGCAAGTGATACCTTCCCAAGAAAAATTAAATATCGAATTAAGTGGGGGTGTTACACAAGAACCACCCCAGATTCAGCTAGAACGGGAGACATAGAAGAATCAACCTGCGAAGTCGGCACTATTCCACAAGAACTAATGATGACCAAAGAAGAGGAAGCAATCCATGGAGAACATGAATACAGAGGAGGAAATAATGCACAAACGGAAGGAGGACAGAAAGGAAACAATCCTCAGAATCGATGTTGTTCCACAAGAACCAGCATCGACCCCGAATGAAGTAGCAGTGCATGAAATTCTGGTCCAAGCTGGAAATGAGGATGATGAAGCTAATCCCCGTTCTCCATTCCAGTCTATGATGCCTAGAGGGGCGAGGGGATTCCACTCATCCCAACAATTAATGGAGGAAATAGCTGTTCCACCAGTGCTTAAGTTCGTCAACCCAGGGAAGGACATGGCCAATATCGGCCCAGTAATTGTTGAATCTCAGCTGGAGCACCCAGAGGCTCACAAGGGAGACATAATTCCTATGGAAACACCGTAACACAGGATGGTCGATGGAAGTGCTGACCAAACGGCACGATTCCTTGAGGTAAATAAAGAGGAGGATGCCCCTGAAGATAGGGAGCCCAGCCAAAAAGACCTAATAGAAAAACCAGTTGATAATACCGACAACATTCCACCACCTCCTGAGCCTATTACAAGCCCAAGAAATGAATTCATTATCAAACAGGAATGGATTGAATAGTGTGAGAAAATAAGATTACCTCTCAAGAAAAAGTATCAACTGCAATTCAATGACACCATGAGATTGAAGAAGGAAGTTCGGGAGTTGAAGAGGCAAGTTTCTCGGTTGAAGAAGAAGGTAAAAGTCTACAAGTGGAAGGCAGTAAAGCCAAAAATTTAGGTCTCCTCTACAGCTACACAGACTGGTCCGATAGAACAGTTGTTTGAAGGCAGGGAATTCTTCCTGGCTACTGAAATCCAGAGATGGAAGTCTGCTGCGAATGGACATAAGAAGGAGACAATGTGGCTTCGAGAACAGGCTATCGGGATTGTTACAGGATACATAGACTAGTTTGATAAGGCGCGATAGATGCAAGAAAAATAAAATCCCAAGATAGAAGATTTGGAAGAACAAGTGCAGTTGCTGCAATCAGATAAGGAGAAGATGTTTTCCCTGGTGCAGCAGGTAATGGCCTATAGACCTTTTGCACATAGCTATGCCTTATTCCTTCATGAAAAAATTATTTTATTCTGCCTTGAGAGTATATATAAGGAAATTTGGCATGAGATTGAGGATCCCATCTAGTTTCTTTGTATCTTGAAAATTCATGATATCATAGGACAACACTCAATGTGTGAGCTCTACATGCATGGTTACCTCTTGAGGCATGATCAGGCTTTCAACCCCGTTCCATTCATGGAGGATATTCATTTAAGAGCTTTTGAATCCTACACCATCAATCAGATTAAATGGAGAAAGGCCTATGATATGTTTGAAGCAAACCAAGTCACAAGGCCACTAATGATGAGGAAGGAGCATGGCCAGTCAGCAAATATTTATAACAAGAATTTTACCTTTTTATAGATTAAGGGTCATAGAGGACACATGTTGACAACCTAGAAATGGTGTGCTGACCTCTGTGTCAAACAGATAATAACTTTCCATAAGGACGTGCTGGAAAGTTGTGAGAGGAGATGGATGTTGTCATGTTCAGCTGTCAGAGGTCGAGAACCGTTTGGAGCACCTAACTTTGCAAAGGCACTAGAAAAGGTGCCACATTTTGTGGCATGCATTCAAAATTGTGGGGTCAGGTGGATGGGGCTGAGGTTTCAGTTTCCCCTTATTTGGTTTCCAGCCGAGCAATGTACTCCTACATACAACGTTGACCCAGAGTGGTGGAAGGATGTTGTTCTGACGGAAGGTTATAAACCCCCTGGGACATAAATGGCCGAAGAATATGATCTCACACAGCTTCATGCCAGTTACAGTCAGTCCAACCCAGATCTGAGGAGATGTCGAGTTGCATGAGGTCATGCAAATAGACCAGTTAGGGGGAGATGTTGAGTACCAAATTTGTATACTTTTCTCTCCCATTTTCGCCCACCTTTCTATCTCTTTGCATCATTAATTGTTCTAAAATACATGAGGTAAACCCCTTTCCACTATATTACATGGAATATTTGATTAATGAAGTAATAGTCATGGAGGTTTTACCTTTGCAATCATTAACTCCGATATTTTTACAGATTTGGTAAAAGCAAAGGGATTATAGCTGTGAGCCATGGAGCAACTCCTAATTTCCAGCGCTATCTTTACCTGCTGCTACAGTGCAACAGACTCCGTTTTACCCCAACGATATTTCAGGCTTTTCATGGTTTCTTTTTGTCAACTAGGTTGCTGTTGTAACATATGCATAATTGTAGATATTTAGTTGTTAGAGGAAACCTACGATTTCCTGAACATTTGTATAAAGAGGGCCTTCGGGTTGTGAATCGAGGTTAAGCAAGAATACACAGATTTTGTAACAGAAACATTTTCCAATTAATTGAATGCACAATATTTTGTTGTTTCACATGTAAGTTGTGATTTTTCCGCAGCCCTGATCAGAGAGTTGGGCCCACTCTTATGGTCAGGTGTTGTGTTATCTTTATTTTGTTGATTTTATATTTTTATTTGTTATCGTTACTGTTGTTCCAGTATAATTTTGCAATTGCTGTGAATGCCTTTTTAATTTTGCAATCCATTTTAATTGTTGTTACAGTAGTTTGCTTGTTCATTAATTAAAGCTTGTGATTCAATAGCAGGTTATGTGATTGCTCTTGCATATACTGTGCACGTTAGTCTTGAAATAACTAATGCCCTGGGTTGATAATTTATGTGGAAAAAGGGTTTGAATATTTGTTCACATGTGGACACCAACAAAGGGAAAAACAACTTAGCAAAGAAGGCACAAGATTCAACAATGATCATTTCTAGTTTCAGAAAGGCATGGTACTTGTAGAAATTATATGCACTAAGCATGCATATTTCCTAGATCCACCTAATCTCACACTATTTAACTTTATGCAAGATACTGAATCTATTCCACTTGTTAATCTTTTGCAGAAAAATTAATTGCACACACATGTGAAGCATAAACAAAAATAATCAATCGCACATAACACAGTTTTTAACCGGGAAATCCTGAAGCTGAAAACCCCAGCTATATATTATGTAACATGGAGATCATATGACAATCTCATACAAAGCATACAAAGCTTATCACAAGCTCTCAGTACAGTACAATCGTCATACACTAATCAGGACCAATCTTGCAAATCCTCTGCTTGGTCTTTGCCTCCACCTCTAGCACTGCCTCCTTTAACGCGATCCCTGTGAAGAATATTCTGAATGAATTCGAATTGCCTTTCCTTGTTGCTCAATCCTTATTGGCAACTCCAATGTGTGTCTGATGCAATCAATGTATCACTATAGTCACAAGAGATAGTCTATCTTTCCCTTTCACCTATCTCTCCACTGGTCTCCACTGAAACTGCAATGCACTGTAGTTAACTGTTGTATTGTTCGGTTGATTAATGAGTTATTATTTGTGAATTAATTAACTAATTAATTCACTCCACTCTCACTAGTGTATCATTCAGTTAGATTAGATACAACTAGCTCAACTGAGTCTAACTGAGTTAAACTGAATACAACTCCATAACTACTCTTCCAACTGTGTCATAACTCTGCCACTTGAGTTCTAACTGAGTCCTCCATGCATTAGCTCCAGTAACCCTTGGGAATTGTGTAATTCCCTCAGTCCACTGATGTGCCAAATATGTGCACTGAAACAAATTGCTCTAAGAGAATAAGTTGATATTTAGAGTCTAATTATTAGGCTATGTGGAGTGACATGCATCACATTTTAGATCGAAGATCTATAAATAGACTTCGCCCAATATTCTAAAAATAGAATTTCATCTATTTTTCCAACTTGACAAACCATCCACAAATAGCATCCTGCAACTTCTGAAATATGATCACCATGTCTAAAAATAGACAATTTAAAAATAGACTTGCGCCAAAAATAGCCTGTGGGCCCACTTAGTGAAGGCGACTCATTTTCACTAAGCTCATCATCTTGTTGAATCTCAACACTCCCTCTCAACAAGATAGGGATTATCCTTCACCCGATCCTGCCTCTATGGTATTCGAATTTTCTCTGACGGTGAGTGCCTTCGATGAGAATATACTGCATCTGATCCTCCATAGGAATGTCTTGAAGCAACATGATCTTCCACTTGCACACAATCTCTGATATGATGATCTAGGATATCTATATGCTTGGATCTATCATGAAATATAGGATTTATCGAGAGTTTAATGCAACTCTGATTATCACAATGAATCACTATCGGATCCATCTAAGAGCCAAACAAACCAACCAAGATCTTTCTCATCGAGATAGCCTCACATGCAGCTTGACTTGCTGCCATGTATTCCACTTATGTGAGCGAATGCACCACAGAATCTTTGTTGCTATTTTGTACCCAGCTAGCAGTAGATCAGATCTTTAGAAAATCCATCCCCCCCACCGATGTGCTCTTTCTTTTTTTTTTTTAAATTGTGCTTCTGCCCAATTTGCATCAAATAAAGCCATGCAACTTCACCTCATCCGTCTAAATACGTACCATAAACCATACTCGAGATGTACCCTGAGAGACTTGGGACATGCTTGCTGCCTTCAGAAAAGAGCTTGGTAGGCTTAGCAAAAATAAGCTTGTGAAAGCTAGAGCACACGCAAGCATATGTCCCGGTCTTGTGATGACTAAATACAGTGGTGAACCTACCAACGTCGATAAACAATGGCATCCACTACCTCTGCCGATGTAGCATCCTCTTTCCTCCAATTTCCTGGAAGAGGAGTGTCGATAGGCTTGCAGCCTTGCATGTGAAACTTCTCCAGTATCTCCCAGACATACTTGCCTTGAGACACAAACAGTTCACCTTCCCGCTGCCATATTTCCAATCCAAGGAAATAATGAAGGAGGCCCAAATCCTTCATCTCAAACTCCTTTACAAGATCTGCCTTGCATGAGTGTATCAACTGCTCATCACCTGTTAGTATTAAATCATCAACATAAAGTACAATTATTAAAATCTTACCCTCCACCACAATTTAGTACAGGTTTGCATCCGCCTCACTCTTGGTGAAGCCAAGTCTAGTGAAATAGCTATCGATCTGAGTGTACTAAGCACGGGGTGCTTGTTTCAGCCCATACAATGCTCTTTTGAGCCTGCACACATGTGACTCACTGTTGAAGATCTCAAATCCTTCAGGCTGCTCAATGTACACCTCTTCCTCAATGATCCCATTAAGGAACACAATCTTCACATCCATCTGATGAATGTGCCAACCCATCTGTGCTGAGAGAGCAAGGATGGTTCGTATGGAAGAATATCGTGCGACAGGTGAAAAGGTTTCTTCATAGTCAATCCCCTCAATCTGTGAGAAGCCCCGGGAAAAAAATCTTGCCTTATACTTCTCAAAACTCCCATCATGACTTACTTGAAATATCTGATCCTACAATTAATTTTCCACAGACTGGAACAATCCAAAGCAACATTTCTAACTCAATGAGTCTCCCTCCTCCACCACCAGCACTCTACCACCTGCAGGCTCTACTTCTTCAAAGAAGATGGCTCACATCTGATACACTTGCTCTTAAGAGCCATGTATCTAGTATGTCGGTCAGTGTATTTGTCTTTGTCTACTTATTTATGATCGGGACTCCTAAATGCAATGCGCATCAGCTCGATCTCTAAAACCTTATGTCATGCCTGGTTGTCTCCCAGTGTTTGTTCTCGCGGTGGACTCCTCCACTCCATGAATCTCCTCCTGTGGCTGATCCACATCCAAAGGCTCATCTTTGGGAACAAGAAGTTCCTCCTCCACATGCAAGTGTAGCTCCCTCTCAAGCGACAACTTCATGGCTTTCACCTCATTGAATTTTATATCCCGTCGCACAACAGTCATCTGACTGTCTGGAAAATACACACGATATTTATGGGGCGTTTCTGTGTACCCCACAAATATCCCAACTTCTGCAGTCGCCTCCAGCTTCTTCCTGGCGTCCTTCGTCACATGAATGTAAACAGGTGAGCCAAAAATCTTCAAATGAGAAATATCAGGCTTCTTACCAGTAAAAGCTTCTTCGGGTGTACTCATGCCAAGTAATCTATGAGGAAAATGGTTTTGCACATAAAACGCAGTGTTGCGTGCTTCCGCCCACAAGTGCATCAGTAGACCTTGGTCATGCAACATCGCTCGTGCAGCACCCATGATCGTTCTGTTCTTTCTCTCTGCAACCCCATTCTACTGTGGGTTATGAGGCGCTATGAGTTCTCTTTGAATTCCTTCTTTGCTACAGAAGTCTTTGAATTTGTTGTGTAACCAGCTCCAAAAATAGAAGAAAAGAGATATTAACGCCTTAGAAATTTGCCACTTCGAGGGGGCAACCTCCAATACATTACATAAATGAACAATTCTTGGATGATACAATTTACAAAAACTCCTTTCTATATATAGGAGTCCATGTGGCCATAATGTAATCCTAGTGGGCCACAATGTAATCCTAGCCGACCTAACAATAATGATTTAAGGGCACAATAATAACAAAATGGGAGTTACAAGGGTACAATAATAACAATAAGGGGGTTACACTAATAACAATAAGGGACTATACTAGTAATATAGGGACCTAACATGCCCCTCTCCTTCAAAAAAGTGTTGTCCTCAATGCTTGAGTAGCTCTGGGTGCTTCTTTATAAACTTCTCATCCTCCCCCAAAGATGATGGATTAGAAAAAGTGTTGTCAGTTCTTTTAAGTGGCTAGCTTTAGGTTCAATATGACTTTGCTTCCTCATCGAGTTACGGAAATATTGTTTGATTTGAAGCTGGAATATTTTTCACCTATAACCTTCTTTAAGCATGAAACATGGAAAACTGGATGCACTTGTGAAGAAGCAGGAAGCTCCAATTTGTATGCCATAGTACCAATCTTTTGCAACACCTTGTAAGGACCATAGTACTTTGGTGATAATTTATTATCCTTCTTAGCTTGCTTGAGGGACATTTGTTTGTATGGTTCTAGCCGTAAAAATACCCAATCTCCTACATCAAAACTTCTCTCGCTGCGATGTTGATCTGCCTGTTGTTTCATTCGATTTTGTGCCAAATTCGGGTTATCCTTTAAGAGTTGGAGAACTTCTTGCTGATGCTCGATGTGATCTTCCACTGCTTGAACCTTCGAATTTTCCCTTAAAGATGATGTGATGGATGGTGGATGATATCCATAAAGTGCCATAAATGGGGTGATTTTTGCTGCAGTATGGAAGGAAGTGTTATACCACCATTCAGCGAGAGGTAACCACTTGACCCATTGTGTTTGTTTATCAGATACAAAACAACGAAGATATCCTTCCAAACATTTATTTACTATCTCAGTTTGACCATCGGATTGAGGATGATAAGATGAGCTATGAGCTAATTGAGTACCCAAACAAGAAAATAACTCCGTCCAAAAATTTCCAGTAAAAATGGGATCTCTGTTGCTCACAATAACCCTTAGGTTTCCATGTAGCTTTTGAATTCTGTCCATAAATGTAGTAGCAACTGTACTTGCTTTAAATGGATGAGATAATGCACAAAGTGTGCATACTTGGTAAGTCTATCAACTACCACCATGATGACATTCTTTCCTTTGGACTTAGGTAAACCTGTGATAAAATCCATTGAAATCTCCTCTCAACGTTGACTTGGAATGGATAAAGGTTGTAGAAGTCCCGGGGTCTTAATTGTCTCCACTTTATTCTGCTGGCAAACCAAAAATTCCGCCACAAACTTTTGAATATCAGATTTAAGGCCATCCCAAAAAAAATCTTTCTTCACCCTGTGGTAAGTTTTAAAAATCCTGAGTGTCCTCCTAAAGGAGAAGTGTGCAATTCCAGAAGAATATTTTGTTTCAGTTGGGAATTCTTACAAAGATATAAGCGATCTTTGTACCATAAGGAATCATTTTTCCAACTAAATGTATCAGATGTACTAGGATCTTGCTGCAAATTTTGAATGAGTGTACATACATCTTTGTCCTTCTTCCATTCATCTCTTGCTTCGGTTATCCAATCTGGTTGGATAATAGAAATGGCACAAAGCAATGCTTCCACCTCTTCATTCTTTCTTGAGAGTGCATCTGCAACAACATTAAACTTTCCTTTTTTGTAGATTATTTCAAAGTCATAACCCAACATCTTTGTGACCCATTTTTGCTGCTCTTCTGAAGATAGTCTTTGTTCCAAAAAGTGTTTAAGACTATCATGATCAGTTTTTACCTTGAAGTGTCTTCCCATTAGGTAAGTTCTTCATTTCTTTAGTGCATGCAGTATTGCTAACATTTCCTTCTCATAAATAGGTTTTTGTAAATACTTTCCTTTGATTGTACGACTTTCAAAAGCAACGGGTCTTCCTTCCTGCATTAAAACAACACCTATTCCATTTCCTGAGGCATCACATTCCACAATAAAGGTGTTTGTGAAGTCTGGCATAGCTAAGACCGGTGCTAGGCACATTGCCTCTTTAAGATGTTCAAAGGCCTTAGTTGCTTCAGGAGTCCATGAAAATGCATCTTTTTTCAATAATGTTGTTAGATGTGCTGCTATTCTTCCATAATTATTAACAAACTTGCGATAATACCCTGTTAACCCAAGAAATCCTCGCAACTGCTTTATGGTTGTGGGGACTTTCCATTCCTTAATGGCTTTAATTTTGTTAGGGTCTACTTTAACACCCTCGTGAGATACCATATGACCCAGATATTCCACCTCTTGTACTCCAAAGAAACATTTGGATTTTTTTGCATATAATTGTTTCTCCTGCAATAGTTTGAGCACCCTGTCAACATGTTCAACATGATCCTTCCAAGACCTGCTGTAGATTAGTATATCATCGAAAAATACTAGCACAAATTTTCTAAGGAAGGGTTTGAAAATGGAATTCATCAACCCTTGAAATGTAGAAGGTGCATTGGTAAGGCCAAAGGCATGACCAAAAATTCATAATGACCCTCATGAGTTCGAAATGCTGTTTTTGGAATATCTTCAGTCTTCATTCTAATTTGATGATATCCTGAACGAAGATTCAACTTGGTAAAATAAATTGCTCCATGTAATTCATCCAATAATTCATCAATCACAGGAATGGGAAATTTATCTTTAATGGTGAGCTTATTGAGCTCCCTATAATCCGGACACATTCGCCATGGTCTATCCTTCTTGTGTACCAATACTACAGGAGCGGAGAAAGAACTTTGACTAGGTTGAATTATACCCGCCTCTAACATTTCTGCAATCATACGTTCAATTTTGCTCTTTTGGACGTAAGGATATCTATAAGGCCTGATGTTTGGAGGAACACTTCCTGGAATCAAATGAATAGCATGATCATGATCACGAATAGGTGGGAGTCCTTTGGGAGTTTCAAACACCTTGGAATGATTGTCCAAGACTTGTTGGAGATCTGCAGAAATAGATGTTTTTGATGTTGGAACTTCTAGTGAGCATAATTGTGCAATTACGCCTCGCTGTTCTTTCTTTAGAAGCTTTGTCATGACATTAGAGCTTATTATCCTTCCTGGCTTCCCCGCAATACCCCGTAATTCGACTTCCTTTCCTTCTGCAAAAAATTTCAAGAAATTTTCTTGAAAATTAAAAGCTACCGTCCCCAAAGATTGTAACCATTGTACTCCTAGTACAACATCAGCACCTCCCATAGGAATGGAAAGCATTGGACTAGTCAATACATATTCCCCATGGTTAGCTTGATATTATGGCATTTTCCAGATCAATTTATAGTTCCTCCATTTGCAACCATCACTTGACATTCTGGTGCTGGGTATAGGAAACAATTTAATTCCTTGGCTACCTTACAATGAATAAAATTATGGGTGCTACCTGAATCAATCAACACTATTACCTTTTTCTTCTTGACATGTCCTTCTATCTTGAGAGTTTGAGGAGTGGTAATTCCTGCCAGTGCATTACACGATATGGTCGGATTCATTTCTTCCTCTTCTAGGGCTGGTTCCTGGTGTATATCCTCTTCTTGTTCATTTTCTTCTTCCTCTTCACAATCTATGCAAAATAATTTCTTCTCAGCACACTTATGACCTTTAGTGTATTTGCTATCACAACTGTAGCAAAGCCCTTTTGCTCTTTTTTCTTCCAATTGTTGTGGTGTCAATCTTGTAGGTTGTGGAAATCTAGGCGTAGCAACACTTCCTTCTTTATAGAATTGAGTGGTAGGCTTCCTTGTCGCCATAATTTTACATTCAACTTTTCTTGCCAACCTGAATGCCTTCTCCAATGAATCAGGTTCCAAAACGCGAACTTCACGTTGGATGTTATCCTTTAAAGTGCCTATGAAGAGATCAATCCTGTGTTCCTCTGGAATATCAGTTACCCTTATATTCAATTTTTGGAAGTCCTCAATGTGCTGCCCCACTAAACCCTTTTGTTTGAGATTTATCAATTAGCTAAAGAAGGTGTTTCTCTTTGTATCCTCATAATGTGCTATCATTTCTTCCGTAAAAATTGACCAAGTGACAATTTTTTTACGGGAGCAAAGCCATCGATACCATACAAATGTATTTTTTCTAAATGTAAAGTTGCAATGCGTACCTTTTGTGTGTTTTGCACATTATGGAGATCAAAATATTGCTCCATCTGTAGTATCCATGTTACAGGATCCTTTCCATCAAACTTCCTCATATCCATTTTTGGAATATGGTGGTTCTTCCCACCAACATTAGAGTTTGTGAAATCACGATTAACATTTATTTTGTTCTCATCATGAGGTTCTTCTACTATATTTCCGCCATTAGGAATCATTTCTGGTTTTAAGCTTGTCATCAAGCCTTCCATGTATGCTTTTAGATCATTCTTCATGTTTTCCATTTTTAGATTCCATGCCGATTCATGCCATCTATCTTAGATTCACGTCTTTCTTCAAACCATCCATATTATTCTTCACACCATCCATCTTTGCTTCCACGCCTTTCTTCAAAACTTCCATTTCATTTTTTGCTGCTCTTTGTGAGAGCGAAATTTGGTGCACTTGCTCTTGTAATTTTGATAGATCATGTTGCAATTCTTCATCTTCATGACTCATAGTAGAGCCTTCTAAAGGCTTAATGGGTGTTGAATTATTTTTACGGGGCATTTTTTAGAACCCAATACTGATATCTATTCTACAATATGCCCTTGGAATCAATTCAAATTGATTTTTCGAACAAGACTTATGAAATTCACACCTTTTTCCTGCTTTTGAGGAGCTCGATATTGAAATTTGATTATCTCTGTGATTGTGGCTCTTCAATATCTAAAATTCAGCACTGAAGTAGCCCTATTAATTCTCTTTTGAATGCCATATGTCTGACCTAATTTGGATTCTCCAAGGAAACGTTATGTCCAATCTCCCACAATGACCTAATTATGGACTAGTTCAATAGAGCAAACTTGTACGACTTGCCATGTGTCACTGTTTCGTCCTTCACCTCTTAAATTGATAGTAAAGAAACTAAAGTCCATGTGCTTGTGACCACTTTTTACGGCACTCCAATCCGATGCTCAGAGAGAGAGTTATTGAGCTTTTCCCACGATCACCTCTTTGCGATGAAATTCAGAATCCTGAAAAAGCACCACCTTCCAAAGATCATATCTCGAAAAATATTGCGAATAAAGCTCTAAATTTTTTTTAAGAGTTTCTTCAGGATTTCAGCTTCGCACCCTAAAAATTTCAGATTCTGAACCTTCGTAGAAAAAAAGTTACAGCGCAAATGCCACGATGACCTGTTTAGGAGCCTAAACAAAGACCTAACTTCCACAGATCATATCTCTGAAAATATTACGAACCAAGTTCTGAAATTTTTAGACGATCTTCCTCAAGATGTCAGCTTCATGCCCTAAAAATTTCAGCTTCTAAAACTTCGTAGAAAAATAGTTATAGCGAAAATTCCACGATGACTTGTTTGGAGCAGCGAAACCCTAGAATCCAAACCTCTGATACCAAATGTTGTGTAACCAGCTCCAAAAATAGAAGAAAAGAGATATCAGCGCCTTAGAAATGAGCCACTTCGAGGGGGAAACCTCCAATACATTACATAAATGAACAATTCTTGGATGATACAATTTACAAAACCTCCTTTCTATATATAGGAGTCCATGGGGCCATAATGTAATCCTAGTGGGCCACAATGTAATCCTAGCCGACCTAACAATAATAATTTAAGGGCACAATAATAACAAAATGGGGGTTACAAGGGTACAATAATAACAATAAGGGGGTTACACTAATAAAAATAAGGGACTATATTGGTAATATAGGGACCTAACAGAATTAGCCCGAGATGTATTAACCACCATTATCGCTCCGTAGAGCTTTCACTTGCTTCCCCGACTCCTTCTCCACCAATGCCTTGAACTCACAGAACTTTGAGAACGTTTCAATCTTCTTCTGCATGAAGAATATCCAACATCTATGAGAATATTCATCAAAAAATATCACATAATACCTGTGTTTTGCTGTTGAAGCAACCGAGAATGGTCCACACACGTCTGTGTGAATTCTCCCCAGGATCACCGAAGCAAGGTTCTCCTTCTCATGAAAGGTGGTCTTCAAAAACTTACCCATAGTACATCCCTTGCACTGATCTGACTGTGCAAGAGTACAATTGGGAAGTCTAGTAGAAATTTGCTGCAAAATCTTCAAAGCGCCATGGTGAAGATGGCCCAATCTCCTGTGCCATAATTCACCCTCATCCCAGCTCACCACTTCTTCTGCTTTGCCCACCATTGCAACGCAGCCATCTACCTCCATCTTGTAGAGATTATTTATTTGAACCCCTATATTCTTGGTTTGACCCATTTTTTTATGTCGAAAGAAGGCTTTTCCCTCACTGAAAACAACATCATAACCCTTGTCTTCCAGCATTGCAACTGAGACCAAGTTCTTCTTCAGACCTGGAACATGCATGACATTCTTCAATAAGAATGGATTACTGAACTCCCTCTCAAAGGTAATGGTCCCAATGCCAATCGCACTATACCGACCATCATCACCCATCTCTATATGCATCTGGAGGTCCTTCTCCTCCAAGTCACTAAACAACTCTTTGTCTCCCATCATATGGAAATACGCACCACTATCAAGATACCACACCGATCCCATGCAGCTTAAAACCAAGCAAGCGATCAAGGAGAAATCAAGATCAAATTGTGAGGCTAAGGCCTCTCCAGCTGCAGATCCAGCATCCTGCTTGTTCTTCTTCTTCTGTGGACAGTTAGTGGCAAAATGTCCATGCTCGTGACAGTGAAAACACTTCACTTTGGAAAAATCCTGCTTCTTGCCTTTAGCACCTGATTTTTAAGGATGTTTCTTCCCCTTCCCTTTCCTTGCTTTGGCAGCCAAAGCGCAATTCTCTTCATCAGAGTTCCTTGATGAAGATCCATCCCTGGTACTCTGCCTTATCTCCTCTTGCACAAGATCCGACCAAAGTCGCTCCCATCCTGGCAATTTCTCCCGACCATTGACAGAGTCCTGATAGGAATGAAAACTCTTCGGAAGCCATAGGAAATAGTACCAGTATTCTTCATCAACAGTAACCTCCACACTTCCCAGCTCATCCTTGCAGTGGAAAAACTTCGTGAGGTATTTTGGAATACTGTTGCCTTTCACCATTTTTATTTTTCTGGGCTTGTGTTTAAGCACCAACTTCCTCTGGTCACTTCTGCTTTGGAACAAGTCTATCAAAGCCTTCCACATTAAGAATGGAGTGGCTTTCTCGTGAAGGCTGGACACAATATGGTCCTTCACACCTTCCAACAGAATCCTTCTCGTCTTTGTTGTCTTCTTTTGCCATGCATCAAGTAATGCAGCATCGCTAGATCCCGACTTAGGAACATCGCTATCGATGAACTCCTTCAACCCATTATCCTCCAGCACCGCCTCCATCCTATCCTTCCAGGCTATGTAATTCGAGCTCCCATCAAGGGCATACTCCAATCTCAACTTGTTGAAAGACATTTCAATGCATACTCGATTCTTGCACCAAGAATCTTCTGTAGCAAATTCGAATTGTCCACCAGTACAAACTCACTTCACAATTGCAATCTTCAATCAACAATGCTCTGATACCATGTAGAAATTATATGCACTAAGCATGCATATATCCTAGATCCACTTGATCTCACACTATTTAACTTTATGCAAGATACCGAATCTATTCCACTTGTTCATCTTTTGCGAAAAAATTAATTGCACACACATGTGAAGGATAAACAAAAATAATCAATCGCACATAACACAGTTTTTAACTGGGAAAGCCCGAAGCTGAAAACCCCAACTATATATTATGTAACATGGAGATCATATGACAATCTCATACAAAGCATACAAAGCTTATCGCAAGCTCTCAGTACAGTACAATCATCATACACTAATCAGGACCAATCTTGCAAATCCATGCACTGATATTTGCCTCCTGCTAGCCTACCTCCACTGCGCAATCCCTGCTAAAGAATAGTTCTGAATGAATTCAAATTACCCTTGCCTTGACTGTGTAATCCTCATTGGCAACTCCAATGTGTGTGTGATGCAATCAATGCATCACTATAGTCACAACAAATAGTCCATCTTGCCCTTTCACCTATCTCTCCACTGGGTCTCCACTGAAACTGCCATGCACTGTAGTTAACTGCTGTATTGTTCAGTTGATTAATGAGTTATTATTTATGAATTAATTAACTAATTAATTCACTCCACTCTCACTAGCGTATCAATCAGTTAGACTAGATACAACTAGCTCAACTGAGTCTAACTGAGTTAAACTGAGTACAACTCCATAACTACTCTTCCAAATGTGTCATAACTCTACCACTTGAATTCTAACTGAGTCCTCCATGCATTAGCTCTAGTAAACCCTTGGGAATTGCGTAATTCCCTCAATCCACTGATGTGCCACATCTGTGCACTGAACTGAAGTGCTCCAAGAGAATAAGTTGTTGTTTAGTGTCTGATTATTATTAAGAGCTAATAATAATCGACATGCATCTATTTTTAGATCAGCGATCTATAAATAGACTTCGCCCAATAATCTAAAAATAGAATTTCATCTATTTTTCGAGCTTGATCAACCATCCACAAATAGCACCCTGCAACTTCTGAAATATGATCATCATGTCTAAAAATAGACTTGCGCCAAAAATAGCATGCGGTCCCACTTAGTGAAGGTGACTCTTTTCACTAAGCTCATCATCTTGTTGAATATCAATAGTACTAAGGTGAAGAAACTTGGTCAGGAATCGACACAAGTTCAAGACTAATTCAGCAAAAAATTGCCATAAGGACAGGATGCAAGGTGAGAGTAATTTCAAGTTTCCTATGATTAAAGACCAATGTAGAAACAAGATGTTTACAACAAAGTTAGGTTGTTGTTCTGCAAGTTTTGAAAATGTGCAGCATGACAATGTCAAAGACAACAACGGTTGGTCAACGAAATCAAGGAATAATTTGTCGTTTCATGAAAAGCTCCAATTAATGAAATTAGGGAAATTTTAGTGGATTAAGATTGGAAGAGTGGGGACATAGTCTCCTCATCTTCATTTTCAGTAGTCCATAGAGCTTTTGGGGTCCAAAAGCTTCCCAGTGGGGAGGTTTGATTAGGAGATCATGTCCATTGTTAAAAAATGTTCAAAAATGAAAGTTCTCAAAAGTTTTTGCAACCTAAGGGACCTGAAAGGTCTCGTTGCTGCGATTCTGGTGCCATGAACGGTTCGCAAAACAGAGGTCATATGCAGAAGTTATGAAGGTTTGAAAGGCCCAGTAAAATAAAAGAAAATGACCTTTGACCCTGTCAAAAAAATTTCAAAAAAAATGTATTTGAAATTTTTTGTTTGTTAATTAAATAGTTTCTTGTCTAATTAGGAGGTGCCACGTGGCCAGCCCGTAGGCTGCCATGTGGCCCTAGGTCGGAGGTTGAATAGTCTTATAAAAAATTGTTTTCGATACTATGGGGTTCAAACACGGGACCTCCCGCACACAATGCACACAGCTACCGTTATGCCACCGCGATAGTTCTTAACCCCTAAGGGCACCACTTTTATTTAAAGGTTAAAGGTTTTCGTGGCAGGGGTTTGGGAGGCCATCCCTGAAGGGCCAACCCCCCCTCCATATGAACCAGTGCCCAAACTGTGGGCCCATAACCCAAAATCTAACTTAACCGCAAGTGGATCTTAGCGTGAAGTTTTTTCACATGGCGGACATTTATTGTAACCGTAACCCACAACGCAACCCGACGGCGAGGATTTCAGCATTTTTTGCAGGCGCGTTCACATGCAGCAGTTAACATTTATTTTAACTGCTAGTTCTAGTGGTTTAACTGGCAGAGATTTTGGCGGAACCACTATTTTCGGCGGCAGAGCTAATTTTTCGGCGCTAACTGGAGTTCCTCTAGTTTTGGAGGAGCTTTCCTAGGGGACATTGGGCAATTTATTGTTTTGGTCATAACTCTTTGGATATTCGACCATTTTTTATAAATGAATAGTCATTTTTGGGTAATTTCAACATTTTGAACACATTGGAAGAAGTTTCAGAGTCATAAAAGGTCATATTGTGCAAGTTTTTCTTCAGGAGAGGTCAAGGAGCCACTAGGGCCATTAGGGTGTTTTCAGTGTTTTGAGCATCCATTCTCTGTTTTCTGCAAATGAATAGTCATTCCTGACTAATTCAAGCATTTTGAAGCTATTTTTATAGATAGCATAGAAATTTGAGGCTTTTATTCACATGTACTTACCATTTTTGAGCAATAAGATATGAGGGACATGCCATTGGGAGCTGGACCAACAGATGTAGCCTAGGAAGGGTGAACCGCTTCATCAAATTTTCTAAGTATTATTAAATGTGATGTTTATTTATATGTTATTTACTATTTTACAGTGTTATACAAGCAATTTACATGTTTAACCTCACAAAAAAACTGTTTAACTAAGTTAAAACCATTTGTTTCACCTGCAAACTTCAGAGAACCTTATGCACACAATTTAATTACTGTTTGGATACTTAGCATAGAAAAACTAATACATTCCATTCAAAACCTCTCATGCCAATTGTCATGGACTCCTCCCTCATTCTCTGATGCTATCATTCACACGGATTTGCTTCACATCAGACCGCACTACATGAATTGAGGTCATCCACTCTCATCGGGGTTATAATTAATCATAATTGTAAAAACAATTGTATTCAATTTAATAAATATTGACTAATAATTTTGAAATGATAAATGATAATTTATAACAATTGAATTAATAATGGCTAATTGGGCCTACCTTAAGTGGTTGAGGCGAGAAATGTTATCCTCTCCACCTAGGTTCAAACTCCAACTGTGATATTCACTTTTCCTAAGCTAATTTTCCTTGGGGTTGGCAAGTTACTGATAGTCTCATCCTAATTTACAAACATGAAGGTGGGATGTGACGTTACATGTTTAAAAAAATTAATAATAATAAGAATTATAAGTATTATTAATATAATATAATATAATTATTAGTTAATAAAAAATATATTATTAAAAATTAAAATTCATATAAACATATAAGTGATGCATCACAAACCCATTAATGATGCATCTAACATGTATAGTATGAAAAGTGGCATAAATGTGAAGCCAAAAAAAAATTTTGCAGTGCAACCATCATGCCAAGATGAAGATATAGTAATGAAATGCTTCTTTGATTCACATTGCATGACATTATTAATGACACATGACATAATGTTGATGTTAATTGATGCAACCCTAATGTCAATATGATGCAATGTTGATGTCAACAAGATGCAAAATATTTGAAAATATCTACGTACCAATGTTAGTATGATGTTATATATTTGATAATGACGCTAATACAACACTTGTACATAAATTAACAAAGTTAATATGACACCAATTCAATACAAATGTAAGCCCACGTGGTGTAGAGCAGTCGGTGATGGGGTGCACTGTTAAGGCATTTCGTCTGCAAGGTCATTGGTTCAAAACCCATGGGTGATTAGGATTAGTTTAAACTACCAAAAAAATAAAAAAATCAATACAAATGTAAACAACATGACATAAAACTTACATATCTAGCACATTAGTGATGCACATATGATGCAAAATCAACATTGAATATTTTTTTCGGTAGCATGTATGACACAACCATGATTCCTAGTGCATTGTAGCAATGAAAATTGTGATGCAACAATGATGTTAACTAGGGCATGTGTCAAATTTTATGATGTCACTCATGATTGTGGCAATACAAATTACAAAACCCCAAACCCTTAAGAGCATCATGTTTTGTCATTCAAACTTGATTTTTTTTTACCAAAAAAATACATTAGAGACAATGCCAAAGTAGTGTATTATAGTAGTGATTAATGAATCATTTACAAGTTTGGGAGTGGAGATTTATGTCTACATATGTTTTCTTCAAAAACATGTTATTCAGGGGTCATGGATGTATCATTTTTTTTTGCTTGTTACTAATTTCCTTTTTTTCATCCTTCTACTCTTCTTTTTTGTTTATTCTCAATGCTTCAAACTTATTTTTACCATACAGTATTGAGCACAACTTGGTGTGCAACTAGTTTAGCTGTCCACTTCTTACTTTGTCACACTTGATTATGAAGAGGAGCTCCTTTCTTTGCTTTAGTACTCTATAAATCCCTAGGATCATCTATATTCCCGCACTAGTTCCTTGTTGAAGGGTTTATTTTGGAATCCTTAACTAAATGGTTGCAATAGTTGGTCATAGTCATGTTCACGAATCAAACCTCCAAGGTTAAGACTTATGGCCTTCAAAAGCTACTTCTCCACATCAATAATCGACACATATTTGAGCACATGAAAATTGCTCATCCTTATGAAGTATATTGTCAATCAATATTCCTAGTGTCTTCCCAATCAATGGAAGGGGTTGAGAATCTAGAAAAATAATTGGAAATTGTGAAAAATTAACCCAAACATGCACCAACAATGATAGATTACCCTCTAGGTTAGATCCAAAAATGTAATGATTAAATTTCATCCCTCCTAGTTCCATGAAACATAAATTTCATTGGAATAATAGGTCCATATCATCTTATAATTCAAATAACATGACATAAAATCCCTTACTTGAAAAATGCATTTTCATGTAGCTAGCAATGAAATCTAGGCATTTTGGATGCGAGTAATAATGGGGAAAGGAGGTATCCACAATCTAGAGAACCAACTTTTACTCTTTTAAACAATGACACCATTTTCTTCATCAAATTGATTAAAGGGATATATTTTCTTCTTTTTAACAATTTTTTCTTTCTCAATTTCCCCATTCTCATGACATTTTCTAAAGTCTATAACAATCACTTGAATGGATGCCAGTCTTGTGAGAAGCTAGAGGGGGAGGTTGAATATTCTCCCCTTTGGGATGCCATGATTTAATGATAAAACCCTAGTTGTAGGTTTGCTTAAAGGAAACCCTAACACAAAAAAATGAAAACAATCTAGAATTGTAGTTATTGTATTATTAAAAATGTCATTTCCAGAGTTTGAGATATAACTATTTTTCTTCGTCACATTGTTTTGAAATAATTCCCTTTAGCTCATTATTTTGTACTATATTAAATGTATCATTGAATTATTCTTTGAGCTTATATTTGTTATTTATTTTAGGTTGTCTCTTCATTTATATTCATGCTAATGTTTATTTATTAATGTGTTTCACTTACTCTACTCAAGTTCCATTATTGCACTTTGTAATTGGGTAGGAATCCACTGTGACAAATTTACAATGCCTACAACTATCAAAAAATCACATCCACACTCTAACAAATAAATTACTTTTGTTTATTTAAGGTGTTGTTTACAACAATTCACCTCTAGATTATAACTACCACACTGTAATCAACTTAATCATGAAGTTTAAACATTTCATAAGTCACCTTCTTAGCCAATATTTTCGCCAATAGAAGGGAAGGGAACACATAGAGCCATAGTCATAACCCTAGAACGAATCACATAGCCTTTGACTTTATCTTTGGGCTATTCAAGAGTTTTCTCAAAAGTTAAGGATGATATAAACTAGTTATCACATACCTCATGATTACTATAATTAAGCTATGTAACAAGTAGTCTAAATTAAAAAATACTTTAATTTTCTAATTTACCCTATACAAGATTTGTAGTAAATATAAGTGTTGAGAGTGATTAAATATCTCAAGATGCAAACATGTTTATAGAATAAAAACTTGAGAAATGGTTTTTACCTCAAGATATTTAATTCATATTGGCTCTTTGTATATCCAAAGTGATGGATCTATGCTCGTTTTGATAAACACACAAATAAAATGTTTTAACTATGACATTTTAATTTTCACTTGTTTTATATAATATATACTTATTTGACATTGAAATATTTTATTTATGATTCACATTCTCCAATTTAAATGTTAATACATGCCCCCTCATATTCAGAAATAAAAAATATATTTGGTTTTGAGGGGTGAGAAAAATATCCATAGTAGTCATTTTATTATTGACATTTCGAGTCTAAATTAGGACACATCATCTAAAAACATATCTATCTCTTTTTACACACACATTGATTTATTTCTCTTATTGGTATTTTTTAAAATGTTACATGTTCTTTGTCTATGTATCTATTATTATTAATATTTTCAAAATTTTACATATCAGTTCCATATTAAATATGGAAGGAATTACAAATCTCCTTTATCCTTTGAATTACCACATATTAATGAAAGAAGACATTTTTTCTCTTTTTCTCTCTATACAAATATTTGGTGTTCAAATCTTTTACTCAACTTGCTTATTAACATATTTGTTTTGTAGCCCAAATTAAACCTTTTTTGTTATTAAATATTTTTAAATGTTATAGTTCAACTCTATATTGAGAATGAATAAATTAAGCATCTTCCTAATTTAAATTACTTTATTTTTAGTTAATATAAAATTATGTTATTATATGAACATTAAGATATTCTTTATGAATGACACAATTTTTTTTGTTGGTTATATATATATATATATATATATATATATATATATATATATATATATAAAACATGCCAATTAAACATAATATTAATTGCACATCATGTAATATCAATAATATTATTTTTTCATGTGATCTCAACTCCATATTAAATAATGAAGAAATACTAAAAAGTAGCTTACTTTTTTTTACTTTGAATTACTTGATCTCTATATAAAGGTGTTGTAAAATTAGGGTGGAAATTATAGTATTTTTTCTATGGCTTACATTAATTTTTCTTATTATTACTTCTTCTTTTTTTGTCACTGTAAGTATTATTTTATTATTTATACTTTCAATTACTTTATTCTATGTAAAGTTGTTATAAAATTATGATGGAAATTGAAGTATTTTATTTATGATTGATATTAATTTTTTCTTGTTATTACTATTTTTTATTTTGTTATTGTATGTATTATTTTTAAATATATTATTTCATGACAACATCTCATTCATACTAAGTTATAAAATACCTCTAAACACAACAATTATTTATTATTTTAAAATCTTTATTTCATCATACAAACTATAAATATTACTTTTTTTTATTAAAAAAATTATTCAATTATTTAATAAATACTAATATTTGAAATTAAGCTTAGTCCTTAACTTTTTATTTTATTTAATGTGATGAACCTATATTATGAGTAGAACTTCAGCTGGAGCTCATAATATAAGTTTATCACGTTGGATATATATATGTATGTTTTGAGTAAAACTCGAGCTCATAATATAAGTTGTTCATATATATATATAATCAATTTTAATTAAATTCTTAAATTTGGTAATGAAGGATGTTAAGAGTAATTGCTCTTCACATTAAAGTCTAATTATATATATATATATATGTATATAACACATTGTATTGGACATATAACATTGTTTTTAGTGTAATGAGAAACCATCTTAACATTTTTCATTATAAAATTCGAAAATTTAATTAAAATTTGTTATATATATATATATATATATATATATATATATATATATATATATTTCCTTCGCGTTACATCATTTCTAATTTATTTTAAGATCTTTTTTTCTCAATCTTCTTTCACTTTTGACATTAATATTAAATTAAAAACAATAGACACTAAAACTATATACACTATTGCCACTTTATAATTTTATCAACTCAATTTAAACCAGCCATGATAATGTCAATATGATAGGTATTGAAAGACCTCAATATCAACAAGTAAAAGGTTCCTTCAAGGTGTGATATAAAAAGCAAGTCTATTATGACTTTTGAAATTCATTATATTAATAATTTGCAAAGTTATTAGAATCAAAATTAAATTACATTTAAAATATGTCATAAAGTAATTTTATATATTTATATTATGATTATTGAAATTCATTACATTAATAATTTTCAAAGTTATGAGTATTGAAATTAATTATATTTGAAATATGTTATAAAGTAATTATATATATATATATTAAAATATTTAAAAATAATTATAAGAAAATTAAAATATATATTTAATAATTGTTTTTGAAAATTTTGAAATTTTATTATTATTATTTATTTTAAATCATAATAAGAATAGTGTATTAGTTGAAAATCCATGTTTGGATTGTGACCTACAAAACAGGTTTTTACATAGAGATTTTCTTGAGCCAATTATATATGTAATTTTTTGACAATTATTATTTTCTTTAAATATCAACTTGTTGATCATCTTAAAGAACATAGGGTTACTTTCCAAAATATCTATAAAAATTGACAAAATTTTATATTGCATAATAAAATTTGGACATTTTTTCTAGATTAGACATCTTGGTAATTCTCCTCCAAAAGCTTCTTCAGAAGCTTCCTGAGGGCTTTTAGCTCATCTTCCATTCTTTTGTGCTTGAACTAATCCTCGATCATCTTCGCCAAAACATTCATTACTACCTACGAAACATGACTCAATTTTTCCCAAAGCAGTTCTTGATTGGCTTTTATCATGTCTAAGCACTTATCGAAAATTCCCATAGCCAAATTATCACTAAATTTTCCTTGGTCCTCAATCTCCATAGTTGTCACAAGATCGTTGTTTAACCTATAAAGGAAGAGAATGGTCGGTCACATGATGATCCTTCTATCAACACCACAAGGGAGCATAAGTTTTAGGTTTAAGGAGGGTGAAATTTCCATAGTGAGCCAACCCAAAATTGGAATCTTTTGAATTCTCTCATTGTTGTGGGAGAAAAATCCCTAGGGCCAAACTACTAAAGTGGGATGAAGAGAGAGTACCCGTAGGTCCTATGCTTGAAGTCATTCCCGTAGGGTTCAAACCTTATGCTTCCTCCAAAGCTTCAAAACCTACAACACAGTTTAGAGAAGCATATATACTAGCAGTAATTCAAAACATGTTCAAGATATGAACATTTTTTTTTTGGTAAATTAGTCTATTTATATTAGAAGACTTTATGGTACAAGATGGATTACAAACATTAGAGGATAGATAGGATTTGGAGATGAAGAACATTCAAACTCCGTCCCATAGAGTAGCTAAGAGAGAAGCAAGAGATACAAGCAGAAAAGCAAGGGAGCCACAAGGAAAACACTGGAAACTACCCAGAGTGAGTTGCTTCCTTAGTATGACATTTATTTTCTTTCTTTCTTGAAACTCTGACCCAACCATCGTAGGGTTTTTGGGCTAGTATCACTTGTAGCCTGTTGGTGTCTGAAGGAGTGGACTCCTTATTCGAATCCGAGGAGGAGGTTTCACGAGATTGTTTCTGAGCACTTGTGGGACCGGTGGGCACTTCATGGTCTACCAAGGTCATGTAATTCTCTTGCTTCGCAACCTCCACATCTGCTTTAATCTCTTCCTCATCCGAGGTGAAGGAATCGATGTCATCCATGGGAGGCAGGACACAAGGCTTCCAACTTTTGGAGTTTGATTTACGGTTGCTCTTCTTCTTTTGGGAAAGGAAGGAGGAGCAGGAGTTCTGAAGGTGTCCTGTTTGGTGGCAGTGGCAACATTGAAAGGAGGTATTCTCATAGTCCATGGTCTGTGTCTAATGGAAGTCTCCCACTTTGAGATTTATTTGATCTGGCAGGCCTATACTAATGTCTATTTCAGCTCATATTATACCGAAGGTGTATATGCCTAATTCCCCCCTGAAGGTATCCATTACCAAAAAGCGTCCTAGAGTTAAAGATATGAATGTTAGATCATATAAGCATAAGGTTATAAATTATGAAATCATGCATAATTAGATCATAACATGAGTTAAAGCATAAATATCATAACGTCCAGGAATGGAACAAGGCTTCTTTATTGATATCAGCAAAGAAATGTGGAAGAATACAACCTGATTTGACCATGCGTCCAAGTGAAAACTTCATCTGGATCCGTCCAGTCCAAGCCCAACAATCCTCTTTAAAGTGCATATACATAGATGTCATATGAAGGAGATCAACATCTCTATGGGAAAACAAGGGTTTCCTATAACTGGAATTTAGGAGGCACAAAGAATCTCAAACTTTATCAAGGACCAAATGACTATAATACCAATATACTATATCTCTCCCCCTTAGGCCTTCCCATGAGGTGTATTTATACCACCTCAAAAAATTATTTTAGTTGGGCTACAGTTAGGCCACGAGCTCCTGTAGGTGGGCTTCCAGTGTAACCCATAAACCCCGCCCAAAAATATGATTTTATATTTTTTTCATATTTCAAATTATATATGCAGGTTGGATATAGATGGACCCACGTGTGTATGATCTTTTTGAAGGGAAGAGTCACGTATGGAATTCAAAATAATGTTTTTTAATAAAGTGATCAATTCTGAAGGGAAAGGGCTACCCAAGACCATAACTTAGAGCATCAAGTATACAGGGGTGATGAATGATGCTATAACATATCCTCCCTAATATATGAGGTCAGAAGGGGTACATGATGGCCGAAATGTATTAAGTGTATCAAAATAATCATGTGAGGACTTAAGAGGAGATCACCAGATTCCAGCCTACCAAAAACTAGTGCAAGAGATCAGAAATAAAGCTCATGTTTGAGGCGGGCATACCCATGCTCAAAGATAGTAAAGTATGTCTGCATATCAAGCTTAGAGCAGATCCAATATGTATACAAGTACAAAGAAAGCTTAGAAGTACATAGTGGATCAATTTATCACAGATGCATAATTTCATATCAAGGCTATGTCTCAATATCACATATAGAAGAATTGATAAATGTTGCTCAAGGAGATGTTTACTCACTGATGTCACATAACTGATCCTAAAAATACCAAGTCATAAAGGTAGAATAGTCGTACTACACACAACTCAGGTTCCAACATATAGGATGTTGCTATGATGAACTACACCATATAAGATGGATGGTGTCACTAGCAGAAAACTAAAATAGATGACAAGTGAACCAAAAATGTTGATGCAACTCGAGGTCTTCACCAATTTCCATGGTACATGGTACATTTCAACACTATGGGAATGAATGACCTGAAGTCGACCATGTGAGAAATCGTTTGATTACCGATCATTGATGTATACCATTAACAAATGTAAGACAACTCACCGATAATGATGATGAGAGTCAAGGTACCCCAATACAATTTAATAAGTGCGAATAAATGAGTTGAAGTCGAATACTTGATAGAATCTACCAATCAAGAGACATTGATGTATTCTCATTGTCGATAGCGAAGGAGTCTGCCACTGATGACTGCAAATCCTAAGGTACTGAAAAATGACTCTAGATCTTGTTCTCAGAGCAATGAGTTGTAGTCGATGGGAAAAGAATTATTGGAAGGAATACATTAAGGCATCCCACATAAATCCAGCGTGAGTGTAACCCGCGGGCCAATAATTTGGAAGGAATCGAATGAAGAAAGATGAAGTAGCCATACCAAAGCATGTTTTCGACGTACATAACATGTGGCTAGTGCACGAAATAAACCCTCTGAACCACCAATAATGAAAGCAGACACAGAGGCAAGGAATCCACCAATAGTGTCAAATGGAAACCAAGGTACTGCACCAATCCCAATGTGTGATAATGTAAGCTGACACCGAACACAAGGGAAACCACTCAGTCAAAGACCCATGATATTGATCGATGTTGAACACAAGGTCTTCTATCAATGATGGAAATAAGGTGAGGGTGCGGCTCTAGGCCTACTCTCAGAGTAATTTGTCGAAGTCAATAAGAGCAGACCCACCAGCAAGAAGTCAATGGAGACCTTCTTAACTAGTACAATCAAAGGACCAAACAGCTGATGTGATATTGAAAATAAATCTGATAGATCAAGTATGGTTGACTAAAAATGAGTTAAGAGACACTGCAGAAAGGCCGAATCAGGTTTACTTCCCTTAAACAAAATCATGACTCAAATGTGATTGTATGATAGCATATGATAAATTTGTATAATTTTGTCATGTAGGAGGCATAAAAAAACTATCCATGTGATTGGAAGAGATAACCAACTGGAGGAGTACTGACTCAATGAAAAGGTTATGGCTCTCCTAATTCAAACTAAAGCCCATCCCAATAGAGGAAAGACTTGTTTTGAGTGCTTTGTTCAAGGGCGACACAACTGACTTTTGCTTCCATCAATTATGGAAGTAATGCCCCGTTCCCACTATTTTTTAAATTTATTTTGTCTTTTTCATATTTGAAAGCTTGAAAAAGAATAAAAGAATGCCTATGGTACAATGGAAAGAACGAGTGTCCAAATACAAATGTGCTAGTTCTTGGAATTGGAACATTCATTTGCTCAATGCAAGGTGATGAAACTGGTTAATGTCACTCAAAGGAATTTTCTTTCCATAGGCATAAGGTGTCAAGTCATAGAGGCTAAATGATTGCATGGTTGATTTTGCAGAAAGACATGGTCAAAAAGTGGCTTATACATGAGTCCAAATGAAGCTGGCTTAAGGAAAAAAGGTAGAAATAGTCAACATGCAATGTAGCAGTACAACTCAACATGCAGGAGCCTCTAGGGTATAAATCCAGAAAAATAGCGAAGAAGAAGGAGAATGAAGCTTCATTGCAAAGTAATGGTGGGACTAAAGAGGATTCCCGAGCCTACTCAATATTCGTAGCATGGGAAACATATGCTAGCACGGATATGACTACGAAGCCCATGTAAAAGATGGCTCTACCATTATGTCATGATTTTATAAGTTGACGACTAAAAGTGGTTTAAGAATCATAACACAATGGGGTCGACCCTATGGAAACATATCACAGTATGAGTGATCTGAAAATGGGTTGGATAACTTGTTATTCTTTTCAAGAACCTCTCACTCAGTTAAGCAAATAAAATATCTAGCTTATACTTGACTTGTGCGGAAATTTATACTTGAAGCAGATGTATATTTTTTACTATTTAAGTGCTTTAAGTCCATTTGTTTTTTTTGATATTAAACATGTGCAACAACCATATAATGCAACAAATAAACATCAACATATAATAAAAAATTTAATATAGGACTTCACCTGAATATCGTGGGCTACGTCTCCTTGAGCTCTTGTCATCTTGACTTGGCTCTTTGGGATTATGGAAAATTTCTTTTACAAGTTAAAAAATAAACTCCAATGGTTAACTAAATTGAACCAATGGGTTTATAATACCATTTATATCCCTGTCATGGCTATCATCACTCTGAAAACAGAACTAGGTTCCCTTAGACTTGACTCCTTCTATCGGTGCCCTTAAGCTTCCCTAAGCTTCGAAGTGGCACTAACTCCTTCAGAATTATTTTTTTGTCCCTGAAAACTCACCCAATATCTCTATCACATATCAGACCTCCAAAATAGACTGATCATTTTCTCAAAATGAGCATTGGCTCCCTAATCTAGGCCTCCATCGACTGATGGCCCTGGGCTGCCCAAAACTTCCCTATGGCTCTTATACCTTAAAAAGTCTTCAAATGGCTCTGAAAATACTTTTATTGGATTAAAAATGTCTAAAATAGTCATAATAGACTATTCACTTGCAGAAATTTTCCTTTGGCTACGCCGGTTTCGCCTCCAACACCTGGTGGCACCCCCTGGCTCTAGGGTCGCTGAAACAGTCTCTGAAGCATATCAACTTTCAGAACTCCTCAAAAGCTTCTAAAAATCCCTCCAATGGATCCATAATTCTCATTACAGTATGAAATGAATATTTTTTTTTTGAGAATGGATATTGGCTGCTCTGGATAGGCCTCATTCTCCTGTTGGAACTTGCTGGCATTGGTGGCCCCTGGAACTTCTATGAAGCAACTAGGCCTTAAAAATTCCTATAAAAGCTCTACATACCACACCATTAGCTCCAGAATTTCTGAAACATCCAAAATTGACTATTGGATTCCTAAATAAGGCCTCTAGCTGCACTGGCTAGGCCTCAAACTACTGCTGGCCCATGGTGGCCCCTAGAACTTCTTTGAAGCAAAAACCTTCTCAAAGGTTCTCTGATGGCTTTGAAACCCTCACCAATGAGTCTGGAATGTATGAGATAGTCAAAATTGACTATTCACACCCTTAGAATGGTCGATTTTAGCTCAAGATATAGCCTAAACAACATTTATCCAGTGACCCCTAAAAAGCTCCAATAAATGTGGAGGAACTGAACTTAACTGAAGATAAACTAAAAAAATTCCCAAAAAAAATAGGGGTTCTCCAATAGCACTTCCAGGATAACCGCAAACATTAATTTCTGGCCGTTTATTTGAGCACATGTCATAAAATTGCGCGGTCAATTTAAATGCCAAGCGGAACCATCGGGCAGAGGTTTCAACGGTTGTTAACAAACCGTGGCATTACCGTTAACATGGCCATATGACCGCATGAATTCATGATGGTTGTGTAGTTGGTGGTTAGGGCTTAAAGTTTCGGCCCTAGGTCACGGGCCGACGACCACGTGGGGAGGGGTTGGCCCCTCTGAACCCCCAATTGTAAAAACCTTACTCTTTAATTATATGCTGCTATACAATATGGTTAAGAACCAATTGATAGCCTGACGGTAAGGCATGGGCACTCTATGTGTGAGGTCATGTGATTGACACCTCTGGCGCTCCACAAAATTTTACATGACCCCTCCTGGGCCATGTGGCGACCTCTCATTGGCTGAACAAAAAACGTACCGTCCAACTTCAAATCACATGCTAACACTTGTCAAAATTCGGTTGGCCCAGAAGGAATATTCTGGGGAATATTCCCTGGAATATTCTCTTTTTTTGAATAATCAAAACCCATTCAAACTTGGTCAAAGGCCAAAAATTGCATTTTACTGGACTTTTCAAATCACGATAACTTCTTCATACTGTGTCGGTTTTTCGAACCGTTCACGGCACCTGAATCACGAAGACGAGATCTATCCGGTCACTCAGGTTTGACACTCTTTTGAACACTTTGAAATTTGAGCTATCACTTAGGTCCTTGATCCAAATCTGATCAATGAGGCTAGTATGCATTGCAACGGAAAAAGTTATCTTCCTTTAACCTATATGATATAAAACGATACTTGCCATGATGGGTTAGAAATCATGGAATCAAAGTGGTGAAAATCATCTCAAAGGCTTCATTTTACCCTAAAACACAACCTATCCCAACACTCAAAGCAAAAAGGTCACAAAGTTTATAAATTTTGTGAAAATAAAAACATAAACTTTGCAAAAGTGGGCTTTTATTTTTTTTTGAAATTTTCAAATATAAATAGAACCTTTTGACTTACCAAGCCTCATTTGTGTGTTAGAAAATTGAGTGCTAGAGAGCTTTGGAGAAAAACCTAGCAACCACAATTCACAAAATCTCTCAGCCAGAACATCAACTGATCTTCCTGGTAATCCTCAAATTCGATTTCTCAATGAATTTTTATGCAATTCAAGTGTTTTTTCAAGAAATTTGACCATAGATATTTTGTTTTTAAGATTTAACTTTATGCATATGCAGGTCTCATACAGTAAAGTCGCGTATTAGGAAGCACTATACACGATTGTGTATGAAGGAAACTCGTGCATGCGCAGTCTGAGATCTAAAATCACGATTTTTAATGGATGAAAATGCTCGATCTTGTAGGATGAAAATTATCTAGAGGGAAAGAGAACACAATGAAGCGGATAATGAGCTTATGAATGATCCATTATCACTGGATGCACTGAGAGGGTGTGGATTGTTAAAGTTTTTCAAAATGCCAAACATGAAAAACAACAAAAAATTATTGGAGATGCTTGTCAATTATTGGGATTCGAAAGAAGATGCAATCATGATCGATCAGATGCCCCTGTGAATTGAAGTAGAAGATATATATTTTATCACTGGAATTTATCGAAGAGGAGAGCTAGTTAATTTGTAAGGGAAGGAGAGAGGGGGTCTTAATGTGGATGATTACATTCACATTTACTACCCTCTAAATACCAAGAAGGTTGGGTCACAGATCCCAATCAAGGATGTGGTGAGACTGCCCATAAATATTCTCCTTTTTACCATTGTGAAGATAGTCGGGTCAGCTTCATTACACTAAGCTTCTCTTCCTACCATGACTTTGGCAATGGATTTCCTTACAATAGTTTTTAACAGGTGCACAACCCTTCTGAGCAATATGAAAAAGAAACTCACTTCAATCAAGAAAGGTAAAACAAAACATTTTGTGTATAGTACCATTCTTTGTATGTTCTTCTTTGAGAGAATACTAGTGCTTCGACCCAAAGTGACTTCCACCATCAACAGCTGTAGAGATCCACAGATAGCTAGATGGGATGATTTAATGAATATACTAGGGTGTGGTGAGGTCACTAGAATGGCATTTGATGACGAGTTCTTCCTTTGGTGGTAACAACAAGTCATTTCTATCAAGGACTACCCATATGCAGGCATGGATTTCCGAGAAGATCCAGATCTGGTGCTTCCACCTAGCATTGCATGGGGTGACATAAGTAAAATTTGTTTAAGATTTTATGATTATTTGAATTTTTGGATTTCAAAAATATGAATTGAAAATTATTTTTGATGAGAAAAATATATTACAATTTTTTTTTATCATGATACAAATGTTGGACCAGTGAGACCTGAGGGTCTACCCAGGCACATGCGTCATGGGAGAGACACAAAGAGCGCCAAAACTGAGACCGAGAGAGCTCTCCATGTAGTGAAGAGGAACTTGGAGAGTCTGCCTTGCTAGGTTCCCATGGCAGCAATAAAGGACCTACCAAAGGCGATATAGAGACACGTGGTAGGGGTACCACAAGATATGAGGAGACTCTTATGACGGGTGGCTAATGCCACTGTCTTCTTCTGTGATTATCATCCATGTAAGGGCCCACAAACATAGATTATAGATGACCTGATCTTTTTCGATGTACATGATTGGGCTTAAGCCCTAATTTTATAGGAAATTTTTTTTTCTAGATTTTGTATAACGTTTTTAGACATATATATTCTATCTATATATAAATGGTTTCATGATGTGATGATCATATATACAGATGATTTTTTATTTTAATGTGATGAATTATTAATATGCCAATCTAATGCTTGATTAGTTATGGAATCATCAAATGAGTTTTCTATTCGTGGAATATGAATAAATGTGATAAAATTAAATGATATTTATAATAAACGCACTCTTAGAAATTGGTGATATAAATAAGGATCTCTCACACGATAGATGTTGTTTATTTGAGACACCACCAGTAATGAGTCCAAGTATACTACTAACGATTCAACACCAAGAGATATTGCTTCAGATAGTAAGTTAACAACAACAGTATATTTGGCCACATTATTTGAAGCAGAGCTGATACATATGCCTCTTGAAACTAACAACTGACCAGATGGATAGTAAATTACCCAGCCCACGAAAGCAAAATTTCGGATATGTCGACTATCACCATTGACGAACCCTAGATATACTAGATCATCCATCAATACCTGCTAAAGCAGATAAAAAAATATCGATATCACTATGAAACCTATAGAAATATATGAAAAAATATATACAATATCTACAAGAAAAAGAAAATGCTAGGAAAAATCCTAGGCATAATACTTCTTAAGATAGAGCCCATTTCTGGGCTTCGCAAGCTCATTTCCATCGAAATAAACCAATTCGTAAGCTCCATTCTTCACGTCCTTTTTAAAGATAAAAGGATTGTACCACATGGGTTTGAACTTGTCTTCCCCCAAGGCATATTTGTCTTGGTCATAGACCAAGATGAGGTCACCTTCAGAGAAAACCCTATGATGCACAACCTTATAATATTGGATTTTCACTCTCTTTTTATGAGCTTTGTTGATTGTGGTTGCGTCTCGACATTGCTCGTCAAGACGTTCCAAATGAATGAGATGTTCTTCAAGACTGGATATGTCTAGAAGAAGTTCAATAACTAATTTAAGAGAAGGGATCTCACATTCCACCGGGAAAATCAATTCCAAACCGTAAACTAGTTGAAAAGGAGTGAAACCCATAGTTGCATTAATTGACATCCGATATGCACAAAGTGCAGGATATAACATGATGTGCCAATTGGATCGAGCCTTATTAATTTTCCTTTGCAGGATAACTTAGGATTTATTCACGGCTTCAACCTGACCATTTGCTTGAGGATAGTAAGGAGATGAATTCTCCTGATGGAAACCGAATTTGAGAGCCAATTCAGCCATAATCTTATTCTAGAATGACTACCTTGGTCAGTGACAATCTCCTTTGGAATACTGAAACGAGAATTGAATTTGTTGAATAGAAACAGGGTTGTTGTCTCACCATCATTTGCAAAGGTAGGCATAGCTTCAACCCACTTAGTAAAGTAGTCCACCGCTACGATAATATACTTATGACCCTTTGCCGAAGGCGGGTTACAAGTTGTAAAATCAATACCCCACTTTGTTAAAGGATTGATGGTGATAATAGGAAAAAGCAGAGTTGGATGAGTGGACATTTTCCGAGTATAAACCTGACAAGGATGGAATTTTTTGACTGCTTCATCATAATATTTGAAAATCGAAGGCCAAAAATATCATGCATGCAAGTTTTTTTGGGTTGTAGAAAGTCCAGATAAATGACCACCACAAGCTCCACTGTGGCAACCATTCATCAATGAATCAAATTCTTCTAGGGTTAAGCAGCGTCTAAGGATTGAATCAATACTGTGACAATATAAACTGTCACTGATAATAATATAACTTTTAGCTAGGTGATGAAATTTTCTACGCTCATCCTTCGAAAAAAGTGAGAGGAAACTTCGAAGTATGAAGATATATTATACTATCTCCATACTAAGGATATTGTGAAGAAATAAGGAAGAGATGCTCATCGGGAAATGATTCTTGATAAACAACTTCTTCTTCACAAGGGAACTCCGATATTAATTTCGCAAATACTAAATATTTCTTAGATTTGGTTGACATGAACTCCAGATCTAATTCCTGTAAAATAACAATCCATATGTTATATTTTCCCCCAATCACTCGCCTACTAAGAACAAATTGAAATGGGTTGACAACAGCCAAGACAAAAAAAATTCTAAGCAGAATATTGTGTCGAAGTCGCTGGAAAACATGAATAGTCGCCAAAGCTAATTTCTCTATAGGAGAGTATCGTAGTTTAGGACCGACCAAGCCTCAGATCATATATTAAATCATGTGCTCACTGAGAGCATCATCCTCCTGAACTAGAACCATACATATGGTTTATTCTGTCGGAGCGAGATATAAGAGGAAATCTCTACTATAATCGAGTGGACTCAATAAAGGAGAAAAGGTAAATGCTTTTTTCAAAGCATCGAACAAGCGTTGAGAAAAATAATCCCATACAAATGGAACTCCTTTCTTCAACAATCTCATAAATAACTTTGTAATCTCGACATAATTGACGATAAATATCCTCAAGAAATTGGTTTTTCCTTGGAGAGACTGAAGTTGACGTATGGTGGACGGGGGAGGCAATTGAAGTATTGCCTAAACCTTGAAGGGATCTACACGAATCCCTTTAGTAGATACAATGAATCCAAATAACTGATTGGATGTGACAAGGAAAACACATTTTTTTGGATTCAACTAGATTTTATAATAACGACATTGTTCAAAGATCAAACGAATATGGTGAGGATGATCAATTCTCTTTTGAGAAAGAACAACTAGGTCATCCAAATAAGCTTCAATGATATGTTTGATATCGTGGAAAGCGTAATACATGGCTCGCTGAAAATTTTCTCCATCATTTTTAAGGCCAAAATGCATATTTTTGTATGCAAAGGTACCCATGGGGAAAATAAAGGTTATCTTATGTTGATCTTCAGGATGGATAGTAATTTCATTATATCCCAAGAAACCATCCATGAAGGAGAAAATCTCATTTACCGCACATTCATCAATAATTTGATTAATAAAAGGCATGGGGAAATTATCTTTCAAACAGACCTTATTTACATCCCTAAATTCAATTCATACGCAGATCGTTCTTTTATTTTTATCAACTGGGACTGGATTTGAGACCCACTAAGTTAATTAAATAGGGTATATGAAACCCACCTTTAGCATCTTCTCAACATCAACTTTGAGATTTGTCGCCTTCCTAGGATTTACTAGCCAGATATTTCCATATAGGCTTAGCATACTCATAAGTCTTGATCTCATGTTGGACTATTGATGGATCAATTCCAGGCATTTCCTCATAAGACCAAGCAAAAAAATCACAAAACTATTTGAAAAGATCGGTATAAGTCTAAATTTCTTTAGTGGTGCACTCGACTCCGATGAAAACATTCTCAATTATATTGTGATCCCTTGATATTTTCACCAGAATAGTTTCCAAAATAATATATATTTTACCTTCGAAAAGAATATGTGTTGGAGCCAAAGGAATTAAGATTTTATGAACATTTACAGTTGAAGAAGGATTAGATAAACTTGATTCAAGTTGATGCAAGTCTGGGAGAAAATATGACCAATGATGCAAGTCATCCCACAATATTTCTATACTCGCCATTGCTTCTAGTATTTCCTCTTCAGATGGTAAGATAGTGTCAAGGTAGTCCATAAAGGAAGTAGAGTCAAGAGTCTAAGCCGGAGCCACATATCCATCCAAATCCTCCAGTGAAAAAGGATTAGGATCAGAATATGTAGTGTTAACTATGAATTGATAAGTGATTTTAGCTGTAGACATGGGGTATGCCATTCCACCGAATTTCCCATCCTTTAATGTGGTCGTAGAGGAGGGTAAGGGCCAAGGATCCGAAAAACAATGATTTCAGAAGAACCCTCTTCAAGAAGGGGCCTTGGATGATGAAATGGAATTGATTCGAGTAGTAGGAGTAGGAAGATCAAATGTACTCTTCAATAAGGAATACATTTTGAGTCCTAAATTCTCCACAGGTGACTTGGCATTATTCACCAAGGGAATGGTAGAATCAGAAGACGCATTAGATTCTTTAGGAGAATAAGCCATCTAATCAACAGTAACAATTCTCCCTTCATGGGGAAAGCATATGATGCGAAATAACAATGATACAATGGAATCCATTTCATAAATCCAATTTCATCCCAATAAAATATTATAATCCAAATTAGCATTAACTATTTCCACCTTGATATTGACCACCTTTCCCCAAACATAGATGGGAAAGGATGGAACAATTCCATGCGGCCTATGAGAATGACCACCAAATGCAGCCAGGAGAGTAGGTGAAGGATCAAATTGAGGAGATTCGATAGCCTTCCAACTTGTAATCGACATGATGCATGTGGAAGCTCCCTCGTGAACTATAGTTCGAAAGATATTCATTTTATGATATGTAGATTTGATTTGGAAATCCATGTGATGAGGGAGTCTCTTCTTAATTTTTGACATGTCAAATGTAATAATAAGAGAGTTTTTCAGATCTATCACCCCGATCACAGTGAGCATCGCAATCCTTTGTGTTGGGAATGACTGGAGTACCTCTAACGCAGACATTGCACAAGGGATTTGGGCCATATCTTTAACAATGGAGTAGTTCTGTGCAACCTTGGCATTAGGATTAATCGTCGAACGTTTTACAGAGCCTTTCGGCATCCGAGGTATAGGCTCAACTACGTACCTCTCAATATGGAGCGGCTCTGGAACATCATGATTAGCCTTAGCCTTAGAGGATTTCGTTTGACCATAATCATGCAATCTTGTAGCAACATCAACATGAGAGCTCATCATGTATACATTCGATAGATTTTCCCCTTCCTGATTTCCCCCTATGGGGATCCCATTATTAGCATTCACGCCAGCAAGCATTTGTTGCCCTTGGGGAAAAGAGTTATTTAGAACATCCTGGGAGCTAGAGGAACCCTGTTATGCTAACCAGCGCTGAGCGTCCTGAATCTTAGGGAAAATATGAGTTAAATGATCTCCATTGCACAATTTTCAAGGAAACTTAACTTTATTTTTTTACTCCTTTTTACCCTCCCCGGTATTATTACTAGGTTTGTTCACATTTCCCTTCCAATCCTTATCTTTCTTCTTACCACATCCCTTTTTCTTACCATCAGATTGTTGATTTCCTTTGGGGTTTGAAGATTGGACAACCTTAATAGTTAACGATTGAGAAGGCATGGGCACTAAAGGTGATGTCTGAATTGAAGAAGCAGTTTGTAAATACAACTATTGCAATTGATTCAATATGTTAGTCATGCTATTATCGATCGATCCGACCAGCCCATCGGCATAGGGTCCAGGATTGTGTTTGGCTAAATCGATATTGGATCGAGGATTATCATGAAAAATATTATAGAGGATTCTAGATTGAGAATATATAAGTTATAACTGTTGGGCTCTGAAGATAGCTTGTTTTTCAGTGAACACACATGAGTGACACATCCTTAGAAATATCCGATTGTAAAGATTTTAAAAACCATTAGAGAAGGAATTCATTAGGAATATAGGCCTTAATAAGCCTCTTCCTTTTTCACCATTCTTGAATATGGTCAGAAATGTGAGTTTCCTTATCTTGTTGGAAACTAGCCAATAGCTCAGTTCCAACATTATATCAGATGTGCAAATGAAAATGGTTCAAAAACATAGTATCCAATTCGCCAAATGAAGCAAAGGTACCCCCGCTAAGCTATATACACCACTTTGCAACATTTCTAGTTAAGGTGCATTGGAACAATCTCAACTTGATTGAATTAGAAATTAGCACTACAAGGAAAAGACCCTCTAGCGGAGATTATAAAGGAGTTTTTTAGTGTTATAAAATTGGCCAAATTTGTCAAAAAATCATTTTATACAGCATTCATTTTAGGTAACGGGGGTTTTGATGGAGCTTTTAACGAAACTTCAACAAAACTAAAAAAACTGGGCGGCCAGACATTTTTGCGGACATATTTCTTATTGGTGCGCACTACATGTGTGAACACACCAGTGCGTTTAAACCTGTACACACCGGTATTGTAAACATACCAAGCACTGGGATGGAAAATAAATTTCGAAAGCCCTAGGGTGTTTAGCAACGTCCTGGTGTGTGTCACCAACAAATACGCACCGGGCCGATAGAAGGTGCATGCACCAACGTCGTTAAGGTGTAAAAACACACCGGGCCGTTAAGGTGTAAAAACACATAGGGCCGTTAAGTTGTAAAAACACACCGACATGTTAAAGGAAAATCATACCAGCGCATGCAACGCCTATCCACCCGGGTCATAGTCGTCGATAAAGTGCACCAGACGTTCTAATTGGTATATTTGGTATTGGTATTTGGTCCGGTGCTCATAGGTCATAGAAACACACCGATGCCCAGTATCATACACACACACATGTGTTCATTTTATATTTTTTAGAAACAACGACTTGTGACAGTGTAATTATTGTGATTTTTTAAAATTCATTATTCATCAAAAATCAACACATATCTTATAACAGTACTCTTATCAATTAAATTTTTATTAGTGCACTTGAATGTGATGTTTGGATAAATTTGTTATATCATATCATCAGGTTTCTCATCTCTTCATTATAATATTTAATCATCCATATATTTAATCAGTGGTGTAACATTTCACAGCGACAATGGGGAACGAAATAGAATAAATTAAACATATATATATATATATATATATATATATATATATATATATATATATATATATATATATATATATATATATATATATATATATAAGACACTCTTTTTCATACAAAATGGGACAGTTATTGGTTTCTTGTCTTTTAATTGGGACACTATGCCCATTTTTTTTTTTTTTTCTGAATAATGCTACTTCTATATTAATACAAAATAGTGTTACATAGAGGCCGAAGCCTCGAGAATTCCAGCCCATTGATGAAGCATTCTCGCTTTACAATCTGGACAATGATCATCACAGAAATTTGGAGGAGGACTCTGAAAACTTTGTAGAATAGTAAGACTGTCTGTTCCTAAAAAGTGTTTGACATCTATGACAGACATTTGAACAGACCTGAAAAGTAAGACCCCTGTAGAGTAGGCCATAATAGCCAGATTTTTACAATTCCATATCATAATTTAAACAAAAATGACTGTGTTGACCTGCAACAAAAAACTGGACCTGGACATATAGCAGAGTGGACATATAGCAGATTGTAGTTCCCACGCAGGGGAGACCATCCATAAACCAAAAGGAAACCCACGAGAGTAGTAGCAGAAATAAACATGAACAAAGTGCTGAAGAAAGACACCTTCGGGTCGTCGAAAGCCAAAATGCAGAAGCGCAGTCTTGGAACCACATTAATGTTCAGTGGGAGGGTCTTCCTCTACAATGAGAAATCCGAAATTGTAGGGGTCCTCATCAGCAGGAGGTGGAGCACCATGGTGCGCTTGATCCCCATCAGGTGGAGCCGAAGGATTTGCCTCACCGTCCAAGTTTGCAGCTTTGTCCGGAGAAGAGAGATTCTGCTGAATGTCCGCCTGAAGAGTACGAAGCTCTGCCCCCACAGTGGGCTCCTGAGAAGCCACCGAGGCGGCGCGAAACTGGTTCGAAGTAGCCTGATCAGAGGGGGCAGCCCGGATATCAATGGTGACAGTAGCCAAGAGGGAAGTATTGTTGACATTGCAGGGGAAATGGAAGCGGGCATGGTGGGAGTGAGCCCGAGAGGACAGGCGGAAGTGCCCAGAAGGACTGAACCTATTCCGGCCTCTGCCACGGCCTCTGCGCGGAGCAGGAATGCGCATAGGACCAAATTCTGAAGAATACGATGAGGAATCGGAATTAGAAGATGAGGACCTGTTGATGGCGCGCCCAACTACACCCGCTCGCCTGCAACGCATCCTTGGGCGTAAGCGAGGCATGGAATGAGCGTTATGGACTTGCTGATGACGGGAATCGATGGAGGACGGGCACAGAAGGTTGCAGGAGGCGCTGTTCGAGAAGTGGAAGCCTGGCAGAATGTCGATACAACAATTGATAGCGCAGCGAACCCCCGTGCTGGTGCGTGAGCTGCGCTCAGTTGCAGCAGGGGAACAACAAGCTCTGAGGGGTTGGACATACAAACAATTTCCCGAATCCTCCATCGTTAATGTTGAAATGCTCTGGTATCGGGGATAGAGCTCCCCTGGTTCCACATTTAATTGCCGGACAGTGTCATTAAAATGCTTATGCATGCGAGGGTGGGTGGCGGTGGTGGTGAGCCACGCGCCGACCCATGTGCCCCCCTGCACACCATTAATTTCCCATTCCACCCGCATCCGGGAGGGACACTATGCCCATTACATTAAACAAAATGTTTGATTTCATAGACAATTATTTCAAAAAATACAATGCCTCGCTTTGATATCCACCAAACATATTGATCATCATTTTTCGCTGGAACTGTTGTCACTGCTTGAGCTTCTTCCATGACTTGGGTTATTTGGAGGAATGTTTTATTCATTGTTTTGATTGTTTTCTTATTCTTCAAGTTCCATCTACAAACATAAAAATAAAGTGTAATGAGTGTATCTACAGTGGTGAGAATAATGAAAATTGCAATATTAAATAATATACATCAATGTAAATCGAAAATAAATGTACCTTATATATATATATATATATATATAAGACACTCTTTGCCATACAAAATAGGACAATTATTGGTGTCTTGTCTTTTAATTGGGACACTATGCCCATTACATTAAACAAAATGTTTGATTTCATAGACAATTATTTCAAAAAATACAACGCCTTGCTTTGATATCCAAACATATTGATCATCATTCTTCGCTGGAACTGTTGTCATTGCTCGAGCTTCTTCCATGACCTGGGTTATTTGGAGGAATGTTTTATTCAATGTTTTGATTGTTTTCTTATTCTTCAAGTTCCATCTACAAACATAAAAATAAAGTGTAATGAGTGTATCTACAGTGGTGAGAATAATGAAAATTGCAATATTAAATAATATACATCAATGTAAATCGAAAAGAAATGTACCATAGCAAGAATTGACTCGTGAACTATACACATTCTTTCAAAACCAAATTTCATGTCTTCTTTCAACAATTAATTTGTTGGCGCAGTTCCATACTTTGTTTCCTTCAAGTTTTATACCCCATAATAAATCATAGATTTAATACAAAATGTTTTTTTGTTCTATTAATTATAGACGAAGCTAAGTAAAACAAGATAGATCCTTACAAATTCCACAATTAATTTCTGATATGCCAACATATACTGACAACCCATATTTAACCCAATGCCAATCAATTCTTCTGATGTTTCTTCTTTGTATGTTAGCACCTTTTTGAAGATATTCAATGATGATTGTTGTAAAACAACTTAAAATTACAAAAAATATATCTAGTTAAGTTGTTATAAGCAGGGAAAATTTTAGGGGCTAATATTCGTAGATGGGCTAATTTTCCATGTTTTTTCCAAAAAAAAGATTCACCAATTCCCATTTTTTCCTAAAGTGATTCACCCAAATTTTATAAGAAAATTTTATTTTACCTTAAAAATCGCCAAAATTCTATAAAGACTATATAAAATCACTAGAAATTTTAATATTTTTACTAAAATATCACTATTCATTTTATAGTTTTCATATTATGGATTAGTAAGATTCGCCAAGGTTTCTAATATTTAAGATAAGTTTCCATACTTAAAATTTTCCCTGGTTATAAGGAAGTAAAAATTACTCACAAACTTAGATATCAACCCTTTTATTCCTTGTCGTCTTGTTTTATGTGCAGAATGGGTTCCATTTAATATTTAATGATAAATTATTTATTTATCGTACCTAATCAAAAAATTCAATGATTACATATTACATTTGAAGCACATTGTTGTTGAGATGGCTCCTCGTGCGATGGAATTATGTCCATTTCTTTGACCATCTCCTTGTACACCTTTTTGGACATTCCTACTGGCATATTTCTGATATCAGCTCGTTCATCCTTTGAGATTTTCATCATCTTCCTGAAGAGTAACATGACAGTAAACTATTTAGTTTTTATATTGATATATGAAAACTAAATATAACAAAAGTGATATTTATAAATGATTGCTTTGTATTAATATATACATATAATTCTAGAAAAACATTTAAAGGAATATTACTTTTTCAATCATTCTTTTTTGTTGTTGTACATTTTTTCTATTAAAAGTCTGACATGTCTCATTGACCAATTCTCTGGAAACTCTTCCCGTAGTTTAAATAAAATTTGGTTATTGGTATCATTGGATTTCTTTTTGTATTGTAGGTGGAAGGAACGTCTATACATTCATTCCAATAGATCCTTCGAAGTTTTGTAAAATTTTTCCCCCTTTGGTTAACCTCCAACACCACTCCACATGAGCTAAGGAGCAATTCATTTTAATTAGCATGCTCTATTTTTTTTTCTTTTCTTCTAACAACATTCCTTTTCTTCGTTGTTGGTCCCTGTAGAACATTAAACATATCTAAATTAACAGATTCTTTGAAACATGTTATATGATATTTTAAAGTATACTATTAATTAAAATTCAAAAAAGAAACTCATATTGGATCGATAGTGTTTTTAATTTCATTCACTTGATTCATCCTTCTGCAATTTTTCCATCAAGCTTTTACGCTCTTTTGGTCTTATATTAGAAAGAATCTTATCGAGCTTCATCATTCTGTGGCTCTGCATGATACACACAAAAAAATACATATTAGTTAAACTTACATATAGTTCAAAAATAATAATTTTTGTAAAAAATTTACAAAGAACTTGCCTTTTTTGCTTTTATGGATGTGCTATCAGTATTTTTGTTACTTGAACTCTTGTCAGCCATTTCTTTATCAATACAAAACCTATACCATTCATTAATATATTTTATAAATAAATCACATACTTTTCAAGTTAAAAAAAAAAAAAAAAAAAAAAAAAAAAGGGTGCGTCTATCTAAATTAAACGCCTGATGTGACTTTCACAACTTAAGCACCAAAAACAATGTGATAGGTTCTTATAAATGCACCGCCACTACAATAGAAACATAGTATGGTGCTCTTTGTAAATAGGAGACCTGATGCGTTATATTAATACCAGAGCACCAATTAACATAAACATAGATTAATAAAAAATGTTTTTATCAAACAATGTTTTTTGTCAATACGCGCCCGGTGCGTTATACTAAAATCGTGCACCAGTGCACTATTTTAAAAAGTGCACACCGATTAAAAAAAGTTGTTTTTTTTAAATCGTGCAAGGGCTGACAAAGATTTGGATCCGACTCTGCAAGTGGCCCCGCGAGTTAGGTGTCATACGCCTATATATATAGTAATATAAACCCTATAAATCTAAAACGAAAAGCCCTAATTGAAAATTTTTGCAGTCACATAAACAAGAAGAAGCAAGGGTTTAAAGTATGAATGGATTTTTTAATTTTTAATTTTTTTTAATTTTTTAATTTTTAATTAAATGTAAATAGGAATAGAGATTGTAAATGATTTTATTAGTAAAATGCATAGTAAAATTTAAAATTTTTAATATGCATGTATTAAATCTAACAGAAACTGTAAAAAAAGATTATTACAGTAAAATTTAACATTTTTATTATACTACAGGATTTTTGTGTGAATCACCAAATGTTTCAAATTCTGATTCTCTGAATAATGCTATTGTTCGAAAGTATTTTGCCACCCCACAATGCTCTCTTTCTTTAGGTATGTCTCTCGTGCAAATCCCTCACTGAAAATTTTGCAAAAATAATGAAATAATAAATAGCTTTTACTATTTAAATAATTTTTTATGAAATTAGATTTCTGAAAATCATTTGTCGGTCATTTTTCAGTTTACCACTTTTTTTTGTTGGGTGTGGAGCCTGATTTTCTTCCTGATTCAGAGATCCTTGTTTTAGTTGGATGTATACCCCAGGAAAATTGTACACCCTTTGCACGCGGGGGGGTGCGGGGGGGACTTGTCCCCCCCGCGGGGTCCAGGGGCCAGCGGTCCCCCAGCGGGGGTTTTGGGGGGCAGCGCCCCCGAAGCCAAAAATAGATGTAAAATTGCCTTGTAAAAGTATAATAATTTCTAGTCAATCTGGGCCGTTCATTAGGCGGATGATCTGACGGTAGAAGTTATGTTTAGTTTAGGGTTTTTTTCCCTAGAAGGCAACCTTTTCGCTTTTATGAGGGTATTGTATTGCGGTTGCGCAATGTATGTGTATGTGTATTCTCTGAGCGGGAAAAAGATAGGGAGACTGTGAGAGAGAACAGAGGATATTACAACAGATCTGTTGTAGGTTTTGTCTCTTCATTTTGCTGGATAGTAGAAAGGAAGGACTGGCTGTTTGGGGTGGACATAGCCCAAACTGGGTGAACCACGTATATCTGTGTTGTTTACTAACAACGCAAGTGCGTCCAGTAATAAAAAACCACACCGATGTTGTTAAAAGTACATTAGCACCGATAAAAATAACTCCTTTTTTAAGGCACCGAAATTACTTTTAGGTATGTACAGCAAAATTTATTGTTGATTTTGCTCAAATGTAGGAAGAAAATCTCATAATTATATCAACTGGACAATTCTTAAAAATACAGCTCGTTCCATAATATTTCTCAAAGTCCATAGCAGAGTTCTCCCTATCCATCTCTAGACGTAATTACTTCAGAATTTATTTATATTTTCATTATCTAATTGAATTTATTTATTTTATCCATGTCAATCAGCTGAATACAATTAATGTATACAAATATGCAAGTTCATGTAGATTTAGAATCGATTTCAGATGAAAAAAATATTCGAATAGTTCCAAAACATCGGAAGCTCTTATCAGGAGCATCATACCACAAGGCGCGGTTGGTGGATGAAAATGGACAACCGCTTCACCCTGCCAATTGTAACATGCCATCTTCTAGCCACAATCCTGGGACAATGATGGTAATAATTGTTAGGTATAATGTAATTATTTCAATGTCAAACCAATTAATCATGCATTGACGTGCTTACTAATTGATATCATCGATTTTTTAATAATCATGTTCAAATATTTTTTTTGAAATTATTAGTATTCTATTGATGATGAGAGACCTACTTACCATCTTCTGTTGCACCCCATGACAATGTCAAATCGAGAGAAGGCTAAAATAATAGAAAAACTCGAAGAGGAATGATACCTATAATGGTTGAATCTACCACCTATTCAATTCCCACTACATCCAGATTCACCAATTAGGAATGACAACAAAAATAGTAGTTCTTCACAAGCTGGCAATGGGGGTAATCAAATAGAGGTTGGTTTGGATGATTACTTAAGGGATACGACTGCCATGGAGACAATGTTGTTAGATGCATTCCAGAATGATGATCAACTAGGGGATTATGCTCATATCATTGATACCTTTTTCGAAAGCCTTAAATTTGCTTCCACCACCCCTCTCTTTGGACCTAGCGCTCAGTCAAAGTCTACCCAGTTGGGGACAACGATGTTACTATACATCTTGAAAGAAAATTTTGGCTTGTCGGATGCATGTTTCTCAGAAATTTTGAGGTAATTGACCATCAAGTCAGTTATATTAATGGCACACCACACTTCTTTATGGTGCACTGGTTTAATGAGACACACCGGGCCAGTTTGTACGAAGCACACAATGCTTCCTTTGAATAAAAACCTATGCTGGTGCATCGTTGTACATAAAGAACACCGGGTTGTCGTCATTATTAAATAGCACCGAAATGCTGAGTGTATCAGTGTGCCATTTGATAGTATGCACCAATGCGCTTTATATAAAACACACCGGTGCGTTGTCTGTATGAAGTGCAACGTTGTTTTTGTAATACTTAAAAATAACTCTACAATGCTTCTTTAGCCTCTACTATGCACCTGTGCATCACATATATATCAAGTGCACTGGTGCATGTTAGTATTATAAACGCACCGCAAAAAAAACATATGTAAAAACATCCACCCGCCAACCTCCTCCACTGACCTTCACTACAAACGAATATCTAGGCTATTTTTATAAGGGCTTCCTCAAAAACATCCGCTAGAGGGTATTTTCCTTGTAGTGTAGGGAGTTGGATGAACACCATAAATGGAATGTTGTTACATGGTCAGCTGAATCCTCTCCAAAATTCCCTTCAAATTTCGGGATATCAGATGGAAATTTGGTGGGAACCGACTTCCAAGCCAGATTATATTGGATCATATCATTTGTCAATTTTGAAAGATATGGAAAATTTAGGGTTGTCGGGAATGGTAAGCGCAGAGGAGCTTGAGAATTCCACCCACCATGAGTAGGATTCCCAACGTTAAGAAAATAATACCCTGGATTTGCAGAGGCACCCGATTGCCAAGGATTATTCGTAGAAGAGGCTGAACCATAAGGGAACCCTTGTGGTCCATAAGTATTCGGAGGATGAACACCTCCTACCAAAGGGTTACTAAACATAGAGAAATTCCCCCACATCGAAGCACTAAAAGGAGAGGAACACCCTTGATAAGGATTCCATACATTAGCGAAAGGAGAAAAAACCTGAGAAGTCCCTATGGAGGAGAAAGGCATGTTCCCCCGTTGACCAAAAAAGGATAGATTCCCGTCTCCTAAACCCCTAAAAGTAGGGTTAGTCCATCCTTGACCTCCTTGAAAAGGATTGAAACCTTGACCTTAAGCGGAGAAAGGCAATGATCCTATGTTCAAACAAGGGTCAGAATGGGGTATATAGCCACTTCCAAAAGGAGAACCCTAGAAGGATGTTGAACCACTTTCCATAGAATTCATTGTTGTGGAAGTAGTAGATGAAACGGTTAAAGGAACTGAAGGAATTGCACTGGAAGGCATCCCAAAGGAAAGGATCCAACATGGGAAGAAAAATCTTGAGTGCTCCCACTCGAAGATGGAATCCAGGTAGAGCCAAATACTACGGTACTAGGCATGATAATGGATATAGAAATTTTACCTCCTCCTTCCACTGAAAGAGGAGTATGCACACCATTAGTACCCATAACCAAAATTGTGCTCCTAGCAGTGGTCATCGAAATAAAAGAAGGAGAAAAAGTAGGGCTTGTCAGCATGTGTGTCAGGGTCCCAACATATAATATGATGTCTAGAAAATTAGGAGAAAGGGGTGAAGAAGGAGTCATGGGGGACTCAAGAATATCTTCAACCTCAACCTCGTCTTCTGACTGGAAGAGAACCCTAGAAAGGACTAGAGTGTTCCTACCAAAATAACGACTTACACTAGTTCCACACTATGAAACAATAACCCCAAGCATAGGATCAATATTCGATGTGTTTGTTTCTACTGGTTGGAAATGACCAACAAAATTTCTCCTATGCCTTCTAGAAGAAGGTTCGTCACTCACAGGTGAGAGCCCACGAAGCCTCCTAGACCGACGAACTAGTCGATAAACCACTTTTAATTATTAAGAGAACTTATAAAGACTCAAAAAATATAAATCTATGGAAATCTAGGAGCAAAGATCACTCACTAAAAAATGTTCGTAAAGATACAACCAATCAAGATATGTCCAGGTATTTCTGCTTGAGGCGATTAGGACCGGACACCAAAATACAAGAAAGTGATTATAAGGAACTTCTAAAAATAGTTTGGTGTAATTACACCCAAGGCATACTAGTGAAGGTAACATAAATAGTTACGCTGACCTCCAAACAAAAGCCTTTGTCAGTGCAAGTACCCGAGCTTCGCAAGGTTAATATCCATAAGTACTAATGAGAGTGATACAATTTCTGCCTCAGGCACCATGGGTATTCTCCCTTGCAGTCACCTATTTGGTCCCTAAGAAAAGAAACTAAGGTCACCAGTTCGTATCGGAAGTCGGGCGGAACAGTCTTTGGCCGGGATCCAAAAAGTAGGAGAGGGGGTATCTCTCTTCCCTATATTCACTCGCACTCGTGCTTAAATCCCATATAAGAAGAGCTTTCCTAGACAACCTAAAGACACTGGATTTCACTCTTTTAATCAAATTCTATGTTTAAATTAAGAGTGGCCTTGGAGGGTTAACTCTCCACACACCTATCCCAAGGCCCTAAATGACCTAGACTAGTTGATGTATATATGACAAATCAAAAAATTCTAGTTCATTTTAATTTTAGCGCTTGATTTTAATAGTTGTTTTTAAGTCAAGGGTAAGATGGAAGTGCAACTTATGATGTTTTTTGATGCAAGAATAAACCTATAGAAAACATGGCTACATGAAGATGAAACTCTTTTTCTTCGATGAAAGTGATTTCTACTAAGGGTTCTATGAACAAACTATGAAAGAATTTCTTTTCTTTTCTTTTCAAAACACACACTCACATACTCAAAATCTATCAAAAATACTATAATGCTTACAATTCAACTATCCTAATGCAAACCAAAATTCTTAATGCAATATTTTAAGGACTACTCTTAAGGAAAGCAAATGTGTTTCTCAAATAAATCAAGAGGCCAAAACTTGACAAAAAGGAGGAAGAAATTAAAACAAAGCTTTCCCCAAAATCAAGAAAATTCAGCCTAATGAAATGAATTCACACTTGCTAAAAACAAAAGGAAGACCAAAAACAAAACCAAAATAAAAATAAATGAAACGAAAGATGTTTTTGTCTTTTTTCTTTTTAAGGGAAAAATAATTCTTGACAAGACAAAACTACGAAATATTTCAAGATCAAATTCAAGCATAAAGAACCTCAAATTTCACAAGCCATAGTAATCATTGAAATGATGAGACTTAAAGTGAAAATAGGCTACAAAATCAAACAAACTGATTTGAACAACAACATAAAGACTCCAACAAGCAAAAAATATTTCAAGAAGACCAAAAAAAATTTCAAGATTTCAAGAAGCACTTTCTCAAAAACAAATAAAAAACTAAATAGGTAAACTTAAAAGAAATAAAGGCAAAGAAATGTAAAGGTTGGGTTGCAAAAAAATCAAAGATACTGGAAAATCAAAGAAATCAAACAAGATGGCCCAAATCAAGAGAGAAAAAACCTTTACAAGGAAATACAATATTGTATTCCCTAGCGAAGTCGCCAATTCTTTTGCGGGAGAAAACTCGCTAGGGTCAGGGTTGAGAACCCCAATAGATTGAAGGGAATCTACTAATAAGAAGCAATCAAACAAGCAGTCCTAATGCATAGATTACTAAAGTGGGATGAAGAGAGAGTACCCATAGGTCCTACGTTTGAAGTCATTCCTACGGGGTTCAAACTCTTTGCTTCCTCCAATGCTTCAAAACCTACAACACATTTCACAGAAGAATATATACTAGTAGTAATTCAAAGCATGTTTAAGATATGAATGTTAGATCATATAAGAATAATGATATACACCATGAAATCATACATAGTTAGATCATAACATGAGTTAAAGAATAAATATCATAACGTTCAGGAATGGGACATAGCTTCTTTATTGATATCAGTAAAGAAATGTGGAAGAATACAACCTTATTCGACCATGAATCCAAATGAAACCTTCCTCCAGATCCATCCAGCCTAAGCCTCAACAATACTCTTTCAAGTGCATACACATAGATGTCATATGAAGGAGATGAACATCTCTATGAGGAAACAAGGGTTTCCTATAATTAGGAGTGCATGACGTACATGGAATCTCAGACTTGATGAGGTACCAATTGACTATAATATCAATATCCTATATCTCTCCCCCTTAGGCCTTCCCATGAGGTGTATTTATACCAACCAAAAATAGTTGTTTTAGTTGGGATACAGTTAGGCCACAAGCTCCTGTAGGTGGGCTTTCAATGTAACCCATAAAACCCTCCCAAAAAATAGGATTTTTATATTTTTTCATATTTCAAATTATATACACAGGTTGGATGATGGACCCGCGTGTGTACGCACTTTTTGAAGGGTAGAATCACGTATGGAATTCAAAATAATGTTTTTTAATAAATTGATCAAATCTGAAGGGAAAGGGTTGCCCAAGGCCATTACTCGGAGCATCAAATATACAAGGGTGTTGAATGATTTTATAACACTCATGCACAAAATTTCCACTAAGCAGGCCGAAAATACATGAGTAAGAGAAAATTTCTAATTCGGAAGCACCATTCCAAATCATTAGCAACATCATTATTAATTGAAAGTAGGACTGAGACAAGAGCGAGAAGGAAGTTACCCAAATCATAAAAGAAATATTGAGTTACTAGCCACCTAAGATCCTCACGGTGAAATTGTAGTTTTTCAAGGAAGAAGAAACTCCACTTGAAAGGTTACCGTGCCCACAATGTTCCTTTGATTGCTTACTACCATTTCAAATTAAAATTTGGATTGAAATAGAGGCGAGAGGTAAGTAACCCAAATCAAAAAAGAAGGATTGAGTTATCATCCACCAAATATCCTCATTGAAATTACAACTTGTCTAAGAAGGAGTAGCTCCACTGAAAGGGTAAATGCACCCACAAACTTCCTTCAACTGGAATGAAACTATTAATCCAAGGGAAGAGGTAGTGAAGAGGGACTTGTTTCACTCACCACAAAAATACTCCCATTTTTTCACCTCATGCCCAAATAAGAAAAAAACAACAACATTTAACAAATTAAACTAGCTCCAAGCTATCAAATCAACCAAGATTCCCTTATATGTAGAGAGAAATAAATCCACTGCGACTTACCTTAAGGAATATCGTTCAACTTTAATAAGGATGATGCAAGAGAAAATTTTGAGGGGAATAGGTGGCGATAAAGGCCACCAAATAGTCGAACACCAACATGTTTCCACTAAAAGATAAAATTGAAATGGAATGGTGTCGCCTTAAAAGAAAGTTGGTTTTTGGAAGAGGGGATCAAGGGAATTTGCAAACCTCTCCCAAATCATGTTTCACTAAAATTTCCCAACTGTTGCTAAGGAATAACCAAAATGAAGGGGTTCCCATTCCTAATGAGGATCCTTTCCTCTACTTTTACCCCTATATTTGTAAATTTATCTACTATATAATTGTTTGATCACATTACATGAAAGAACCTTATGTTTGAAAAAGTTTATTTCAGATCTTGGATTCAGTCGATTATGCTTCAAAATTTGAATTCCTTAGGCAGGGTTTCGTGAACAAGATGTTTGATTACTATCTGAGAGACTTCCAACACCACCAAGTTTGCGATTTTTAAATTATTTAGTTAAGGAAATCACTTGAAAATGTTAATTTTACACTTTTCTATGTTGTTTCAATTACTTTAGCCCAATTCAATTCTTCAATTAACAATATTTCAATAGCAATTAATTATTTTCATCAATAAATAGTAACTGAATATAGAACAATAATGAAATGACGATAGGAGATAATCTACACATAAACAAGAGACACCAGATTTAGCTAATGACCAGGGGAAAACACTTTGAAATTCTTCTTCTATTAGATTTTCATAAAATGTTCAACAAAGAGTACAATGATTCAAATATTCAATTAAAAATAAATCCAGAGAAAAAAACCCAACAATGTTCATAAATATGAGCCCAGAAATAATACTGATGAGATGTATATGTCCAACCTACTGTAAATTGAGGTCAACTATAAAAATGAAACCCTAGTTTCCAATCGCACAGAGAGAGTGTATGTGTGTGGATTTGAAATGATCCAATTGCACGGATAGTCATGTATGCTTGCGTTTGTAACAAAAAATTCCTTGTCACAATCATGCGACTGAAAATCAAAACCCTAGATCACATGTGTGAGCCATTAAGCTTCAGACCCTGCAATTTTGAACCTATACGAGCCAAAATCTGCAAAGTTGAGACCTTCGCGAACCAATCGAATGAAGAGAGACAAGAAGAACATGTTTGATGATGATGTCCAAATGAGCTTGAAGTCAATTTTATTTATAGGCAACTTTGGAGGGGCAATTTGACCTTAGGCTGACCATGAAAATTTTGACATTGTGGGCTTCACTTCAAAAATACACTTTCCCTTATCCAAATACAAAGGTCAAAATTGGTCCTCTCGAAAAGAGGAATCTAGTGCCATGATTTGAATTTTTCACTGAGCTATCAAATTAACACTCCCTCTCAGCTAGGGAGAAATTTGAATTGCATCATGTAATCATCACATGTATGTTGTCGTCATATCATGCCCATCTCTGCTCAACTCTATTTGTTGAAACATTCTTGAAACCAAAAAAGAATAATCATCAGGGAGAATCAACTACCACCCTCTTAGGACATTGAGGAAGGTCCTATGGGACACTCTCACCTCATGTCTATGATAATGGTGAAGGACCTATGGGACGCTCTCACCCCAAGTCATCTCGTAGGGGAGAAAACATCTTCCACCCTATGTCGAGCAATAGGTGAGATACAATATCTCATCCATCCTATTTCTCACAGATCTTCCCAACAATGACCTTCAAGAGTCGTGTTGTAGAACACCTCCATCATAATCAAGCTTGGGTGAGATACCTGAAGTTGGACATTAGATAAACCAATGCTCCCCATGTGTTCCACAACATGGACTAACCTCCTCTCGTGGATCCTTATCTCCGACAATGCGATCGTTGAATAAAACTTGTGGGTTTTGGTTTCACGATACTCATCATTCCCAAAAAGTGGTATCAGAGCGTAGGTCTCAAGTTAGATACACACCTGAATCGCGTTGGGGGGGGGGGGGGGGTGGGGATATTTTTGGACATTGGATAAACCTCCTTTCATGGATCCTTATCTCTAGCGATGCGATTGTTGACTAACACATGTGGGTTTTGGTTTAACGACAATCTTGATTCCCAACACTTGACTTACCAAAGGTAAGGATCACAAACCCCCAATATTTCTCAACCCATTGGCCAAACGGGGAGCTACAATCCCAACAAGCCTAGCTTGTGGGTATGCTGCCAACTAGGGTATACTTTGCTATAATAAGATAGGGGAGATACATATTCCACCCTATGGGTAACATATAGTGGCAATACCCTATTTTCCAAAGATCCATCAACCCTAGGAAGCCTAAAAAATCCTTTCCCTCCTTGGGGAGCTCAACCAAGGGGGAAGAGTTAAGCTCAGTGTGCTCAATCAATGATGCCCCTTATCAGGAGGGGTCACATCCAACAATCTAAGCTACTCTTTGAAGACCAAGAACTTACCTTTTGGAAAATCCTTGGTGATAATATTTGTAATCTGCTCATCTGTCGATATATGATGGAGTCTAAAGACTCCTCTCTGCACCATGTCTCGGATGTAGTGATATTAGACTATGTGCTTGGACTTGTCATTAAATACAAGATTATATGCCAACCAAATCCCACTCTTGTTGTCGTAATATAACACTATAGTGTCTAGGACCTACTAAAACAACTCTCTAAAGAGATTTCTCAACCAAATGGCCTCGCATCTATCCATGCTAGCAGCAATATACTTTACCTCGGTAATTCTAAATGCAACAAAATTTTGTTTCCTTCTCATCGAAGATATCATGGAAAATCCAAGGCTAAAACAACATTTAGAAGTTATTTTCATGTCAAAAACATTCCATCCTAGTCAACATCGATATATCCATGTAGTCTAACATCTTGGGTAGAATATCTCAGACCAAGGGCGATCAATTTGTTTTCCAGCAATCCAATGTGCATGTAGAGGCCTGGTCATGAATTGACTCAACCTGTTCACTGAATAGCATGTGCCCAGATGAGTGTTCACTAATAACATCAAAGCCCCAACCAACTATCTATACTCACGTGGATTTTGCAAAGAGGGTCTTGCAACTTCTCCATACATCTTCTTCAAATTCATTTCCATCGGTGTGGCGAAGGACTTGCATTTTGTCATTCCAAATCTCTCCAACAGCTTCACAACATATTTTCCTTATGAAAGGAAGATCTCATCAGGCCTTTTCCACAACTCAAGGCCTAGGAAGTGGTGCATGAGTCTAAGGTCCTTCATGTCAAATTCAGAGGCTAGCTCCCTCTTACACTCGATCATCAAGAGCTCACTATTTGTCAGAAATTATAGATAGTCAACATATAAAACCAAAATCAGTGGCATACATTGAACCACTTTGAAGTAGAGGTTTGGGTCGGTGCTGCTTCTTGTGAATCCAAGCTTCATCAGGTAACTATCAATGTGGGAATACCATTCTCTTGGGGCTTGCTTCAAGCCATACAATGCCTTCTTCAATCTGCTAATGTGTGTATTTCGGTCCTATACTTCAAATCCCTGTGGTTGCTAAAAACACACTTCTTCTTGTGAAATTCCATGAAGGAATGTTGTATTTATGTGCATCTGATGAAGGACCCATCCTTGAATTGCAGCAAGGGAAACTATCGAAAAAATGGTGGTGTATTGAGCCACAGGAGAAAATATATGATCATAATCTTCTCCCTCCTTTTGGGAGAATCCTCAGGACATGAAGCTTGATTTATATTTCTCAGTACTTCCATTAACTCCATTCTTGGTCTTAAATTACCATGAAGTCACCAAAGATTTTTCCTTTGGTCTCAACACAACATCCCATATGCCATTATTCATAATTGATTTGTATTCTTCAACCATAACATATTTCCAAACTTGTTCTTTCACAGCTTCTTTAGAGGTGTGAGGCTCAACTTGAATCATGTTTCTCATAGCTACAACATATTCGTGGTACCTGCATGGCTTCTTGCTTTCTCTAAAATTCCTTCTAGTGGGTATGAGTCTCTCGACATCCTGTAATGTGTCACAAAGCCAAAGTGGCCTCTTCCTAGCAGGGTGATCACATGGAGGAGGATCCAAGGGGTCCATAGGCTCCATGGGATCATAAATAATGCCTCTCTCATATTCATGCATGGAAGGACCATCTAAAAGATCCATACCATCATTAATTTTATCAGGTGGAGGAGGCAGAGGAAGGTCCCTTGCTTTCCCAATGGCATCATCTTCATCGAATGTTGCATCCCTTATAATTTCAACCTTCTTTTGAACATGAATATATATTCTAAATGCTTTAGAATCTTCACAGTATCCAAAAAACAAACATTTTCTTCCCCTGGATTCCAAATTGTTTATTTTTTCCTTTGGCACATGGAAATATACAAGACAACTAAATATACAGAGATGACCACATTGGGCTTGATACCTGTGAATAATTCTTTAGGAGTTTTGTTGTCTAATTCTCTATGAGGCACCCCATATTGAACATATACATCAGAATTAGTAGCTTCTCCCCAAAGAAACTTCGAATTTTTTTATTATCATGGAGCATGGAACAAGAAACTTCGACAATAGACCTATTATTTCTTTAAACCACTCCATTTTTTTTGGGATTTTAGGGCACAATCATCTCATTCTTCATACCTTCCTTCTTGCAAAAGTAAATGAACTTGTTTGAAATGTACTCTCCATTCTTATCGAACCTTAAGAAATTAATTTTATTCCCCATTTTATTTTCGACCAAAGCCTTGAAATTCCTGAACAAATTGAAGGCCTCATCTTTATGGTTCAAGTAATATATCCATGTATTCCTTGAGAAATAATCAATGAAGATAATGTAGTAGAGATGGCCACCAAGAGATTGTACATGCATTAGACCACATATGTTGGAATGAATATTTTGTAGGACACCATTCATCTTGTTCTCCCTAGAGGGTAATGGTCCCCTTGTCTTCTTTCCACTGGCATATCCAGGACATACTCCATCATGTTGGGATTGAACATCGAGAAATATAGAGGAAAATTTCTTAAAATTGGAAAGGCTTCATAGTTTAGATGGGCCAATATTCAATGCCATAACTCTCTTTGATGATTAGTATCATGACCCAATGTTAAAAGAAGTATTATTGTGACTCCATAGAGTCCTTCAAATATTCATTCCAATGTGAATGCATATCTCATAAGGGATCCCACCAGCCAAGTAAGTACTTTTCCTTTGATGAAGGAAACCCTCATCCATTTGTCTTCCAAAGCAGATATAGATACCAATTTCTTTTTCAACCCTGACACATACATCACATCATGAAGAAAAATAGATTCCCCATAGTCCAAATAAAATATAACAAACCCACAAACTTTAATTAGATGAGTAAAGTAGTCTCCAAGAATAATTTTCAAACTTGACTCCCTCTCAACCAAATTATAGAGAACTTCCTTATACCCAGAGAAATGATGAGAGGCCCCACTATCAACCAACCAACTATCCCAAGTATCTAGAGGAGAGGAAATAGAAAGTGCAGAAATAATAATATATTTAGATTGATTAGTAGAATTAATTTTATACGTGGTGTTTCTTGACTTCTTTTGAGGACGGTGGTATTATTGATGATCACTCAGATCATATCTCCTTCTTCTTTTATATCTTCCACTATGATCATTCCTTCGATCATATCTTCTTATTTTATTATTAAACATGTGATTTGGGTTCGTCAGCTACTGGATTTACCCATGATCTTTTACTTCTGTGATGTTGTTAGAATTTCATTTTAAAAGAGAATAGAAGAACACATATGCATGCTTAAGCAAAAGGAAACAAGACAACCATCAACAACATAAAAACACAAGATGTTGATAATGAAGTTCACCTAGTGTGGGCTGCATCTCCAGGCTCGGTGTCAAAATGGGGTAGGCCACTTCATATAGTGATGGAAGATGTGATGTACATGGATGATGTTAATACAAGGATGTGCTCTCAACATGAGTGGATTGCCTCTCCATGAGACGTTCTGCTACAGGAACTCTCACTCACAATGGACCTCCTATCAACATGACATAATCTCACATGAATCAAAAACAAGATCTCACACATGCATCAAGAAAGGATCTAGAAATCATAATACATCTCACAACAAAAAGAGGCACATGATCAAACTGCATATACCTCAACTCCTGAAGCTAGATGAAGAAGCGAATGCTCAGCTATTGAATCTGGTTGTAACGTCGAACTCATGGCATCGAGGGGCATAAAATTGACTATCCACACTTGAGAATCAGACACCGTCACTCCAATCTGGAAAATGGACGAAAGATGGGAAGCTCTGCTACTAAAACAGATGTCGCCATCAAGATCCTGTCGCTGAGAGGTGTAAAATAGACAACGTTTGTCGAAAATGGACTCCGGCAAGTTTTGGGCCTCAAGGAATATTTTTGATGCCCTCAAGATTCCCTAAGATACTGTTCTGCGGGGAATCTACAAATCTGCTTCTCATAATTCCATTCTGTCTTTACCATCGTGTTCCTTGCAAAATTCTAGTTAAAATGACTATAAAATCATATCATTCTAACAAAATGAAAGATTACCTCCCCATGGAATCTTTCAGGCATCAAGGAATCTTCTCTGCAAAAATTATCTCTCTTGAAAAGCATGCCAACATGGTTCTGCCTTGGCCTAGTTCGCGGTTCCTCACCTGTAATTAAAATATCATTATTTTCCTCTATGCTCCACCATTCAGTCCATTCTCATTCTTCCTGCTCGGCCTCCTTCTCCCTTGGGGTTGAATGGAAAAATGAAGGTTTATATAAATAATTTGGGCAGAGTTTTCAAAGCCCAATGGGCTAGCGGAATGGTAAACATGGTAAATTGGTAAGGGGAGGTCGGGGGATCAAATCTCGCCTTCCCCGAAAACCCGAATATGTATATATTTTTTGGTGGAATATAGTTTGGGTTGGCGCATTTTATATCGCATATAACCGTCGCATTTAAAATTGGGGCACGATTATGGTTGGTAATATGATTTTAATTTTTGGGTTGGGTCGCCCATGGATCGGGTTGGCCTACGTGGCCGAGCGGGTTTGATTCTCGTCGGCCCACTTAATAGGGTGCCACGTTATATATGTGTGGTGTTGTGTTAACATGGAATTCCACTGGGTTGGGTTGGGTCCACCAGAGGTGGCCGGCCCACCCATATGTTTTATGTTATATGGTTGGAATCTAGGCGGGGGTGGCGGGGTTTGGCCACTTGCCACCCCGAATATATATATATATATATATATATATATATATATATATATATATATATATATATATATATTTATTTATTTATTTATATGTAACGTGAAATTTTGTGGAGTGGCTGGGGTGGTGGCATGCCACCCCCATTTTTATGTTTTTTTTATGTTTTTTTAAACCAATAATGGTCATTTTCGAATTTTCCCAAAACAAGGGTTATTAGGAAAAATAAAGAGGCTACAATTTCACTCGTCTTCAGGAGTTGGGTTCCCTGCCGGTTGACGGTGAATTTGTGGGACACTTAAACCTGGCCCACTGCCCAACTTTGACCAAAACTTTGACTCGCTCTAACTTCTCCATACGGGCTCAGATTTGATATCCGTTCACACCATTGGAATCAAGGCGACGAGTACTTCAGTTTGATCCTGGTTCGAGATAAATCCGACCACTTTGAATTTTGACCTATCAGTAGCCCTCTTGGTTTCTTGAGGGTGTCTCAAGCCTCCTATATCAACATGTTATAGTTGCTTATAGTGTTGCAGCATCGACCATTTTTCTTGTCGGGGAAATCTCGAGCATAGTGAATTTTCTTATCACAATTGTAACATTCAATGTGTGATGCTTCTCATTCATTCTTCTCTTTGAATTTCGAGGAGGAGGATTCTGATGAAAACTTGACTAAACTGAGAGGGGGGTGAATCAGTTTACTCCATTCATGGACATTAAAATTGTTTTCATTAAACTCATTAAGTGAAACATTACATGAGAAGCTTAACAAATAATGACCAGTAGATTGAACATGTGAACAACAAGTAATAAGGAAACCAAAATATCACACTAGAACATAATAACAACACATATTGACACAAGATATATGTGAAAACAAATAAAGGGAGAAAACCACGATTTTATTATTGTTGTGATGCAAAGGAAAGCTCCTACAAGAGGCTACTACCTCAATTTTTTGCAAGCTACAACATGCAAAGAAGCTCCAACTAGCATACGTTTTTTCTTGGCTACAACCCACAGGATTCTCCTACCTCAACAGGCTCTAACCTAATATTTATCAAGCCACTACTTGAAAGAATACTACAATCCCCTAATGCAAACAAGAAACAAAAATGTGTTGGTTTACCTAGTCATAAATTTTTCATATCTCTATCTTCATTTATGCCTCTTCTTCCCTTCAAAACTGCTTCACATAAGCTTCGTAAGTGTCAGGGAACTAATGCATAACACCTCAATCAATTCTCACACATTCTCCAACTCTCTTACTCATCTTCTCTCCAAAATCAAATTTGTTATAAAGGTAGTTTGTTGGTTTTTTGTATTCCACATAAGAATATGAAGTGAACATGATTGACTCTTTGCCTTCCACCCATTCGTTTTCAAGCTATTCATATTGTGAATATTGGAACATAAATAAGTGTTGCACCACATATTATTTCAGCCATCTATAATGATTAGGTACACCAATATTAATACAATGCCAAAAGAAACATTATAACATCACAACACATGCACACATTGCAAGCACTCTCCAATGTAAACAATATGCACATAACATATGAAAGCAATGAAAGAATATATGTGCAACACTCACTCTCAAAAACCATCTATATGATGACAACCACCTTTTCGTCATGCCATTGCCTCAACAACGTTGATTCTTGTCTTTTTTTTTCTTTGTGTCATGGAGTTTTTCCTTTATTGTCACGGAGTCTTGCCTTTGCCTTGCATCACAACAATTCAGCTCAACCATTATATGCATACATCTATCATCAACATATGTTCTACACACATCCGTCTCACCAACAAGTATTACATCTGCTCCTTTGCATACCTTTCTTGATCTTGTTACTCTTTTTCCCAAGCTACTCTTGCCTTGCTACTCCTTTTCCATCACATATTTGCTTCTTTGTTTCTCCTTGCCTTGTTACCTCTTCACTGCTCGTTTGCAATCAATGACAATAATGCCATCAATCTCCCCCTTTGACTTCACTGCTCCTTTGCAATCAATGACAATAATGCCATCAATCTCCCCCTTTGAAATTGATGGAAAAGCATTTGTTCTTCCCCTTTTGTCTAGAAAAAAAATTCCTTCTTACTGCTCATAACCTCTTCTTACATACCCCTTTGACATCAATTGCAAGCGGTTTGGAGGTTTAAGCCTGGAAATCCGAGATTAATGATCATAGAATGGTGGTCCAAATAACCATGCAATCCTATGTAGTTGATAATTTTTGTGATATCTTTTCCCATCATATTACCCCATTAAAATTATCCTCATTAACAAAATTTAAATCAATATTTTAGGTTCTAAAAATTGTCTTATCATGCGAGTTGTGGAATAATATGTGATTGTGTTGCATAGAACCACTAGACTTCCACATGGCATGTCTTTACTGTCTCAAAAGGTTGCAATTGTAAAAACATCTATAGTTAAATAATCCAATTATATGAGACCCCAATCAGTCGAAATGAGCAAGCCCTTATACAAAGAGACCCTTTCATCTCTGATGGCATGAACTATATGATACGAATAATTCAAAATATGGATGTTCAACAAACACAAAGAAACCTCAAACAGTTCTCTGATACCTCAAGCGAAGAATGTACATGCTGCAGTTCACTGCTTCCATTGGATGCTCATGTTGGTGGCCCTCTAAACTTATAAGAAGAAAGACCAAACATCAATATAGAAATATTCGGAGTGTTCATGCTGATAATCACAAATGTGCCAAAGACATCCCGGCCTTCACTTCCAAACTGGTTGTTGCCACCGTCCCACAGATCATCAAGAGTATAAAATGGTAGATTCAAATTCATTTCTTCGCCATCCTTTAATAGAAGTCACTCCAAAACGATCTATGAAATTGGTATAATTCTGATCTATTATAAGGATCCAAGCTCAGGAAGTGAATCACACAACTCTCTTTCCACAACGATAACATCTCAAAATAAGCTCCTTTGTATCTCTATTTCCACAGATGTGAGTTGTATATCAGCTGCGATATTGTATCTCTATTTCCATAAATATATTATCATCACTGGTATGAAGGACGGCTCATTGCATGTTGGGAACAATTGTGGAAGTTTTAGATACGGGCTTGGATGCATACGAGCTCAGTCATTGCCGCAACAAACCCATTAATCCCGACTACTGGATGTAATTTCAAGCAGCTTTGTAGTATGACCGATTGGAGAATCATAGACTGCCGACCACTTTGGGATAATATGAAACATGCATTATTTAACACATCGACGCCCTCATTGTGTATCATCATATGGGCATCTATGAACCATTCAAATCAACAACCTAGAATGAAATATAATATATCTCTATCCATATAATTGAGATAGGATTACTGAAGAAGAAATGGGAACAACACAACATCTATAGCCAGAAGCATTTCCACTGATTCCTCATTCCTAAGATACGACACAACAAACATTAGTGCTGCCAATATTCATTAAATGCTCCAATATGCCATGGTATAAATATCAAAGGAAAACTAGGGATAGGGTCACCGCATGTATCAATGTACAACGCTCCATTAACAACTAAAAAGATGCGTTTATATCCTATGTTTTCGTTGACTGGGGTAATGTTCCTCTATTGCCTATCGAAATTTTTTATTGGCACCACATCTCGTACTTATAGACCTTCATATTCATAATTCTCTACTGCAAGACAGAATTTTATTAGCTTCCTCAAACATATTAGTTTCGAAATTTGTTGTCCCGTTAGGTATCAACTCATTAATAGGATATATTAATGCCATATCATCACTCAATATATCCACGCCATATTAATATCATATAAATGAAACCAACACCAATTTAACCCATATATGTATCAACATTGTGGCGCATTAATAGGATATATCATTCATCAATGCCATAATATGGCGAAAATCATATGTCGGTGAATCTGTGTATGGCACCACGGTCGGGTCTCACTCTCTATCAACTGTTGGTGCTACTGGTGGGGCCTCATCCATTGTTTCCCAGGGGAAATATTTAGTGACGATGGAAATTTTGATTGGTGCATATTAGTGTATGTTAAAAGGAGGTTCGCCCTGTTCGACTTTCTTCCAACACCAGAGATGACTATCGACTACTTGGGCATTACTGCTAGAAATTATTCTTGGACTTCTTAGAGTTGTTTGAGAACCTCTCTGGAAGTATAAAAATCCATAACCTGCCCATGATGCTAATGTTGTTTCTACCGCCAACCAAGCTAACCATATCACCTGGGTGAGTGAATCATCTGTTCCTATTCAGGTTGAAGTAGAGCAAGGCTAGCTGCAAAACTGTGTTAACCTTGTTGATGAAGAGAAGCTCAAATTTTGTGTGCTATTTTTCTCCACATTAATAAAATCACACCAATATTACCATTTCCAACCCATAGAATCAATTATTTTATATAATTCACTTTCTATAAGTGCACAATTTCTTTCCACAACAAAAGAAATAAGAGAATCCAAGGAAAAATTCGTAATTTTATTAATTAAAAGAAAATTACATGTTACATGAGTTGGTGATTGTCAATCAAGACAAACAAGGAGACGGCAAGTAAAAACTATAGTACATGGAGAGAAAATCTAAGATTTTTTCCCTTTTTTCTTTTCAACTTTTCGCCAACCAACTTGTGAAGGTGTGGTAGTAATAAGAGCGAGTTGATTTTCTTCATTAAGTGCTCCATTATCCTTATTTGAGTTTGAAGTATCTGATGTGTGTTGTCTTTTATTTCCCCCACTCTCTGGTGCCCCTGGATCCAATGTTGGTTGTATCGTGGCGGTGATGTCTACTGAATCTTGCATCTCTTGTTCTTGCTCTGGTGGGGTAGCTGTATGACTGCTCTAGTCTGGGGTGGGGTCTTCCTCTTCTTCCTTTGTCTCCTGCTCTGGGTTGTCTGATGGGAATTGCCACCCTTTGGCAGCCTTTCCTGTCTTCTTCTTTTTTCTGTTCTCTCGTTTGGCCTCCGGGCATATGTTTTGTAAGTGTCCTGTATTCCTACATATTCTGCATCTGAAAGCTATGTTTTCATAATCCAAATGTTGCGTCCATCTTTGTTGTTTGTGAAGTAGATGTATGCTCTTCAATAGGCCTTTGCTAAGATCCACTTCCACACAAATTCGTACGAAAGTGTAGATGTGTTCCTCCATACGTTGAGTATCAGTTTTTATATATCTGCCAACGATGTTTCCAATGCCTTCAAGCACGCTTTCCTGCCAAAAATGAAGCGGAAGGTTGTAGAGCTGGACCCAAACCGGCAATCTAGTTACTTCCATAGTGTTTGCAGCAAAATCGGGGAACCATGGGGTGATGAACAGTCTGGTAGAGCCCCAGAACCATGGTCCATCCCTCATAATTGCATCTCTCACTTCCGGTGTTAAGAACTTGACTATGAAGAAGCCTTTAGAACAGAGATGGATTTCACAATCCATGGTCCATTTGGTGAAAATCCAATGAAAAAGTTGCATAGGTTTTGGCCAAAAGCAATTGAATTTGCATATTATTACTTGGGATTCATACGTGGATCTATGCTCTTCTATCTCAAGGGTTATAAGAGAAGGAGATATTAGATAGCTTTTAATAATTTGCAACTCCAGATAAAGAACCATATCAGTAAGAGGATCAAGATATGATCCTAACACATTATTTATCATTAATTTGTGATCCACATAACCATTAAGTCAATCACTAGCTCGAGTGAATACCAATCCCACAAAAGATGGAAAATATAATTAATTTAGAATCATCCATCCAAGCAATGGACCATCCACCATTCACGATATGGATATGCCATTTGGAAAAATAAAAAAAACTCGGTTGCATCTGAAGCTAAAAGCTCCAATCTAGGAGAACTATTGAAGGACACTGACACTAACTGAACTCCCTAAATTGGTTGAGCGTCGAAGAAATTCCACCTTCCCACATGGACGAGTACCTTGGCTCCAACTGGAAAATGTTTGTTATATTATTGATCTTGCTTGGTAGATCATCAGTTGGTTCCCTTACTGAAATTCTTGTACAACGCCAAAAGCAGCAGAGATGAGTAAGAAGAACTTTTAGAATTGGTGATTTACAAGGATGTGCTAGGGGTCGATCCATTTCACGGTGCATATATTGAAGAAAAAAAGTTATTCCCATTATAATTCTCATCTCAGTCACCCATTCCAATATGACACCACCATCACATTAATAATACTCATATTAAAGTCATGTGCCAATATCATAATACCAAAATTCACTTCGCCTTCAGTCATAACGGTTATTCCCCAGTGCAGATGGTCAATAGATATATTTGTTACCGTTTCCTCATTAATGATTTTGTGTCAGATTGACCCCCCTTTATTTATTTTTAATCTTCATCGGAACGCCCGATTGCAGGTGACATAATCAATCATCTACGAGAAACAAAATGTCAAGAATTGGTGTTGCAAATGATGATATTGTATATCCTCAATTCTTTTTCTGGTAAAATTATTTTGTCTTCCAAAGATAGGTTTCTCATTGATATCATTCAACGAATATCATATAACCATAGGATCTTCTCTTACTACATGTAACACATATTAGAGATAACTTTGGTAGAAGGATCTTGTTGAGGCATAAGTTAATTGCTATTGTGTGCGGCTTGCAGGCTGTTGCACCTAGCCTAGGTTTATAGTGGCAGCCAGTTGGATTTGAACCCGGGCCTTACTTAGGCAACTCTCACCAGTTACCGATTGTCCTAGATCTAAAAAAAACCCTTTGGTAGAAGGTCCTTCCATAGTCCACTAATGGTCTGGCATGAGTTGGTATTCTGTTTTGATTCCCTAACGTCTTCTCTTAATTTTCATGACCCTTTTTCAAAAATGCATCCATGTAACGTTCTATTCTGCCAAAAAATCCAATTATGTTAAACCAAATGTGTAGTGCAGGACTGCATGCGACGTACAATTGGACTCAAATCCATTTGTCTGATTTGTAACTCCCTTCAGGTACGACACATGCTCTGCCTTTGGGTCTAACATTTGGAGTGTAACGTATGCCAGAACACCATCTATTCGCTAAGGTCCACTGTACATAATATAACTTTTCAATCCAATACTTCTAATTCTACCCAATCACAAGAATACCGCATTGCTGGCATCTCTATCTCTCTGATCTGCTTTCTTTCTGAATAGATTTCAGGCGATAGGTAAGGATGCTTCCTTCAGTGATATTTTCTATTAAATCAAGGTCTCATAAATTTCTTCCTTCATAATAATTCCTATCAATCCTGATCACGTATTACACGATTATGTTGGACAAAGCAGAAAGTTTCTTGTGCGATCTTCCTTCTGAATCTCTTCACTTTCACCATTACGCAAGGAAATTTCCTCATCTTGAGTTGGTTGTTTATGTTGAGGCCGCCATTCCTCAAAAAATCTGAAGTAGATCAACTTTGATATCACTCAGAGTTGTAATTTTTTTTGTTATCTCCTATTCGTTGCTCCACACTCTTGGCATTTTCATCAATATCAAGGGCTTTAAGCACATCGGGATGAATATTCACATGTTCAATTTCCATTTCTTGTGCTTCTGCATCCATGTATTCTATCTCCTACATCCTCACAATATACTTCCTTGGCCATTTTCATGGCTAGTTCATATGGTTCCGAATGAATTCTAGTATAATCCAATGGATCTATGGAATGATTACTAGATGTATCACATCTAGTCCCTCGAACTCTGCAACATTTGTTGAGATTTTGCATAATTAATTTGGCTAAAATCTTATGGATAATGCCAACAATAGGATTTGTTGCAATTCTGAAGGCATCAAATCCTAAAGATAAGATATCAATCCTATTTTCTTGTGATAGGATGGAATTGAATTTAATATTCAGTTTTTTTTCTACATCTATAAATTGTCAAGTCTATAGAGACAAAATATATGAGGGATGAGGAAGAGGAAGTGCAGATGTGAGAAATCTGTTGTTGTAATCTCCTGTTGAATAATAAAAAAGCCGATACCTCTTTTTGGTTGGGTGAACCATGTTAAATCGCTGTCTCTATTTTATGCTGTGTATGTGAATTTATTAAGCTTTCAGCTGTGTATTCTCTAACAATTGGTATCAAAGCTCAGGGAAGACAACCGCGGAAGTCGTTTAAGCAGAGCTCAAGGAAACGGGAACAATTGAATACCAGATCTGCCATTGACCTGCGTGGCTGTGTGAGTGCAGAGCAGATCTACCATTGACCTACGTGGCTGTGTGAGCGCAGAACAACGCTAAGATGCTGTCCGAGAGCAGCGTCATTACTGTGGAATCGGAGAGAGAGCGCTACAGAAATTTCGTGGACGTTTGAAATCTTGGCTGGAGACAGGTATCGGTTTTGATTCATTTTTTCTATGCGTGAATTGAAGGAACCACAGCGCATAAATTGGATGAATCACAGTGCGTGAGTTGGAGGTTGAATTTCGCATGAACTGGAGGATCCACTGCGCTATGAGCTGGTGTAAATATATATTTTTTGGATGTTGAATCGTAAATCTACCTCGAATTCTCTCGACATGTAATAAATGCAGTCGAGTCTTTTTTGGAAATTCCCTTAAACCCAAAGTTTGAGGGGAAAAAAAAACTCGCTGCCTTTGCTCTGCGTGGTCATGTGAAGGTTGCTGTTGATAGCATCAGAACCTTGAAGCTGGTTCTGCAAAGAAGCTTTATATACACGTCCGCCTTGCATAACTGTGATAACTCAGCCTTGCATACACAACATAATGCAAAGGGATTTGGTTGCCTGGCATAAGCGAATCCTGGAGGGATCATGTTCATAGGTAAATCATTGAAACATCTGGGTTATTCTGCATTTGATTGACTAAGTGTGCTGCTATTTTTGTTGTTAAAATGTCAAAAACTCAAAGTGCTCGGTTTGAGATCGAGAAGTTTAATGGGAGGAATAACTTCGAAATCTCGAAAGTCAAGATGCACGATTTACTCGTACAACAAGGTGTGGCGAAGGCACTTTTGGGAAAATCCAAACAACCTTTCGCCATGACAGATGACGAATGGAGTGACATCGATGACATAGCACTGAGCGGTATACGATTGTGTTTGGCGGATGATGTTTTATTTAACATCGTGTTAGAGAAAACAGCCGCTAGACTATGGACAAAGTTAGAAAAACTGTAAATGACTAAATCCTTAACAAACAAGATTCTTCTGAAAAGACAGTTATACAGCTTGTGCATGAAGAAAGGTACAATAATAACCGATTATCTAAATACCTTTAATACTCTCTTGGTGCAGTTAGATAGCATAGAAGTAAAATTTGATTCAAAAGATAAAGCTGTAACTTTATTATGCTCTTTTCCTGAGTCATGGGATCATTTTGTTACTTCTATAAGTTTTAGTTCATCAGAAACCTTTGAATTTGATGATGTTGTTGGAGCTATGCTATCTGAAGAAACCAGAAAAAGGTCAAATTTAGAAACCTCTACATCAGAAGCAATGATGGTTAGAGGTCAATCTAAAGAAAAACGCTTTAGTCAGAAAAATAACTCTCGATTAAAATCGAAAGGGAAGAAGAGTAAGATAAAATGCTGGTTTTGCGGCAAATCAGGACATTTGAAGAAGCACTGTTGGAAGAGACAACAAACATTCAAAGGAGACTCTTCAACAGAAAATAAAGAAGCAAACACGATAGATACAGGTTCAGCATCCGGTTCAGGTATAAGTGAAGAAGTTTTATCAGTCAATTTTTCAAATCATGATCAACATTGGCTATTAGATTCTGGTGTGTTCAATCACATGTGCATCCATAAACAATGGTTTAAATCTTATAAGTCAATCAATGATGGAGTAGTTTACATGGGCAATGATGTCTCATGTAATGTTGTGGGAATTGGAACATCCATATTAAAATGTTTGATGGGACAATCAAAATATTAACTGATGTAAGACATGTGCCTGAACTCAAAAAAGATCTTATTTCTCTAGGAGTATTAGACACAAATGGATATAAAATTTTTATTCAAGGTGGAGTAATGAAAATTTACAAAAGAATATTATTAGTAATGAAAGCAAAGAAGGTTGGAAATATTTTTTAGTTAGAAGGAAGAACAGAGTCAGATCATGCCTCAACTGTATTTGAAAATCATAGTGATTCTATTCGACTATGGCATCAACGGTTAAGCCATATGAGCAAAAGAGGATTAAAAATCTTATCTGATCATATGTTACTTCCTAGTTTAAAGTCTTTTAAGTTAGATTTCTGCAAACATTGTATATATGGGAAACAAAGCAAGCAGAAATTTAAAACTGGAAAACATACTAGTAAATGAATCCTTGATTATATCCATTCTGATGTTTGGGGTCCATCTCCTACAACCTCATATGGAGGATCATCATATTTTGTATCTTTTATAGATGATTTCTCTAGGAAAGTATGGGTCTATATGTTAAAAATAAAGTCTGATGTATTCACAGTTTTCAAGCAGTTTAGAGAATTAGTAGAAAATATCACTGGAAGAACCATTAAATGTTTAAGAACTGACAATGGTGGTGAGTTTACTTCAAAGGAATTTGATAATTATTGCAAGGAAGTTTGGATCGAAAGACATAGAACTACTGTAAATACTCCTCAGCAAAATGGAGTTGTTGAACGCATGAACAAGACTCTCTTAGAAAGAGAAAGAAGTATGCTAAGTAACACCAATTTACAGAAGGAATTATGGACAGAAGCACTATCTACAGCTTGCTATTTGATAAATTGATCACCATCAACTGCAATAGGATGCAAAATTCCTCAAGAGGTATGGAAGGGTCATCCTTGTGATTATTTTAAACTGAAAGTTTTTGGTTGTGATGCATATGCTCTAATTCCGAAACATCAGCATTCTAAATTAGATCCTAATAAAAAAGATATATCTTTGTTGGATATGGTGATGGGATTAAGGGATACAGGTTGTGGGATCCTACAACTCACAAGATCATCATTAACAGAGATGTTAAATTCAATGAATCTTCACTCGATAATCCAGATGTAGATATTAAATTGAAACAGGAAAATGTACCTAAGTTTCAACATATTCAGTTTGAAACCAGTTCAAATACTGATGATAGTAAAGATGAACAAGTTTCAGATGAAGATCATGAAGAAGTTCCTACAGATAATAATCAGCAAATTGTGGAAGAACCAGAAACATCTTTAAGAAGGTCCACGAGAATCAGACATCCTCCTAAAAGGTATGATGATTATGTTACTTCAGTTGCTTTAACCGCTAATGATGATGAACCTTTATGCTATCAGGAAGCTGTAGAAGGTTCTAACAGTGATAAGTGGAAAGAAGCTATGAAGGATGAGATGAAGGCATTATACAAGAATGCTACATGGGACTTGGTAGAAATTCCTAAAGACAGAAAAACTGTAGGATGTAAATGGGTTTAAAAATTGAAAAGGGGTGTTGATGATAAAAAAGACAGGTACAAAGCGAGGCTGGTTGTAAAATGTTTTTCTCAGAAAGCAGGAATTGACTTTCATGAGATATTTTCACTAGTTGTTAAAATTGTTTCAATTCGGGTTGTGTTAGCATTAGTTGCATTACTTGATTTAGAATTACAACAACTAGATGTTAAGACTGCATTCTTACATGGAGATTTAGATGAAGAGATTTATATGGAACAACCTGAAGGGTTTGTTCAAAATTGCAACAAGAAATTTGTCTGCAGGCTCAATAAATCATTATATGGTCTGAAGCAGTTGCCGAGACAATGGTACAAGAAATTTGATTCTTTCATGATGAGCCAAAATTATATAAGAAGTGAATATGATCATTGTGTTTACTTTAAGAAATTAAGTAATGACATATTCATTATCTTAGTATTATATGTTGACGATATGCTTTTAGCAAGAAAAATCATAAGTGAGATCAACAGGTTAAAGGCTCAGATGGCGAGGGCATTTGATATGAAAGATCTAGGAGCAACAAGACAGATTTTGGGCATGGATATTTTCAGAGACAGGAGCAATGGTAAGATGTGGTTATCACAACAGAAGTATATTGAGAAAATACTCTTAAGGTTTGGTATGAACAATGTGAAGCCAGTTTCAGTCTCGTTAGCTTCTCATTTTAAGCTTTCTTCAAGTTTATGTCCTAATACAAATGAAGAAAATAAATATATGTCTCGAAAACGATATGCTAATGCAGTAGGAACTTTGATGTATGCAATGGTTTGTACACGACCAGATATTTCACATGTAGTTGGGGTTGTCAGTAGGTATATGGCAAATCCAGGGAAAGAACACTATGCAGCAGTGAAATGGGTGCTTCGGTATTTGAGAGGCACAAGTGAATATTGTATCACTTATAACAGAAGTAGTGAATTTGTTTGCGGATATGTTGATTCCGATTTTGCAGGTGATTTGGATAAGAGAAGGACAACTTCAAGATATGTCTTTACTCTTGCAGGTGGAGCTATTAGCTGGATGTCAAAGCCACAAAACATTGTTGCTTTATCCACTACGGAAGCAGAATACATAGCTGCTTCACATGCTTGCAAAGAAGCGGTTTGGTTGAAAGGTTTGTTTGGTGAGTTTGGTAGGCTGCAAGACAACATAAAGTTATTTTGTGATAGTTAAAGTGCAATTCATTTGGCTAAAAGTCCAGCCTATCATAGTAAATCAAAGCATATACCTATAAAGTACCATTTTGTAAGACATGTTATCATTGAACAAGGAGTCTCTCTTGAAAAAGTGCATACAAAGGAAAACTGTGTAGACATGTTCATGAAACCAGTTTTATTAGAGAAGCTACGATGGTGTCTGGCTTCTCTTGGATTGCAGAAAAAATGAATATAATAAAGAAACAAGGTATCAAGTTAATTGTTGTCAAGGTGGAGATTGTTGAGATTTTGCATAATTAATTTGGCTAAAATCTCATGGATAATGCCAATAATAGGATTTGTTGCAATTCTGAAGGCATCAAATCGTAAAGATAAGATATCAATCCTATTTTCTTGTGATAGGATGGAATTGAATTTAATATTCAGTTTTTCTTCTACATCTCTAAATTGTAAAGCCCATAGAGGCAAAAGATATGAGGGATGAGGAAGAGGAAGTGAAGATGTGAGAAATCTGTTGTTGTAATCTCCTGTTGAATAATAAGAAAGCCGATACCTATTTTTGGTGGATGTAGCCCAGATTGGTTAGGTGAACCACGTTAAATCGTTGTCTCTATTTTATGCTGTGTGTGTGAATTTATTAAGCTTTCAGCTGTGTATTCTCTAACAATAAATACAAGCCGCTTCATTGCTCCAAGGGTGGTCAATAAGTCTATGCGACTATAAATACACCATGCCTTTAGAAAAATCCTCAGTATGGATGCAACTTTTCTTGGTACAAGTCCTGATACAAATTGCAGTGGGGAAAACGTCCACTCATGGAAAGCAGCCAGGTTTTTATCAACACTAACTTGATTGGTTACTGTATCCATCACTTACCAAGGGTTGTGGCATGTCGAACAAGAAATTTTTGTGTTCGTAATTAGTCCTAGGAAATGCGGGACTTCTCACCAAGTTTAGGCAGAACCACATCACCATAAACCACATTAGAGTGTTTAGGCCATCAATGAATTCATATGGATTCTCTGCTGTGTCTAGGCATGGAGAGACCAAGCAGTGATTTTTAAATTGTATAGGATTGCAGAAATTTATCGCAATGTTGCAATTTATAAAGTGCAGAAAACATTGATGCATATACATCCATGAACCTTAAGAATACAGTACAAATATGAATTTTTGTTTTCTTCTCTACATTCTATTGTTGATTCTTCCAGTTTATTTGCCACAATACTTTCACCATGTTCGATCAACAATTACAACATTTTCTTGTAAACCTAAAATTTCAAATGCCATTGCAAACATATCATTACCATCTAAAGTGTCAGTATTTGAACCATAAATGCCTTTGTTAAGCTTCTCTCAGAAGCCTGTAGTAAGTGCTATAGTGATTGAAAACACAAATATATTCCTTACTTTTCTTTCATTAACCATTCTCATCATGAATATAAGTTGGAAATTTTGTTATTCCCTTTTTTTCTTCTTGTTTTATTCTTCTGTTTTTTTTTTTTAAAGATAAGCTCCCTTATAACTCCATAATGTATGACCTTAATTCTCCACTAATTTCACCTTGAACCAAGAGTACAAGTAGGTCTCCTCTTGAATTGTCTACAATAGTCAAGACCTTATTTTTTCTTCTTCTTCCTTTTTTTCGTGATGGAGATCAATTTTTTCAGCAAAGGACTGATAATCCACTTTGTTTTTTGGAGTAGAGATTTTATTTATTTGAGTGAGTATGTGTGATGTTACAAATGAGATACATTTTTCCAATCTCAAAAAATATTTAACTTTCTTGATGAAGACATAAGTTGCAGGAATGTTCATGGTTCTTTGGATCTGAATTTCTTTAAGCCACTCTTTCAAGAAATTTAGGGGTTGCTCTCCCTCTGAGATTTTGCTGATCTATCTTATGCATTTACAAGATTCTTCTTTGTTTTCATGAGGAACTCCCCTTGAGGCCATGATGAATTCATTTTGTCATTGAAATTATAGGTTGCTCATTTTCCTTCCTCATCTATACTTTAGTGTACTTCGTTATGTCATCTTCATTTCCTTTTGGCTCATTGTTTGGTTTGTTCTGAGTGAACTATTCCTTCTGTTTGGAGCTCTTTAAGGTATATTGTAGCTTGCAATCCTTGACTATGTGTCCAAGATTGCTACATAAATAACACCTTGTTTGGCCATGAAATGGAGGATATGGTTTGTTTCTTCTTGGATTCATGCTCTTCCTTGTATACATTTTACATTCAAGATCTTTATGTCCAAATCCATTGCATAAATAACAGTAATAATAGAAATGATTTTTGTACGTGGTGAATGACTGTCTTCTTTGTTTTCTTGCTTGAGGAAATATTCTTGTTTGCCACATCTTCTGTTGATTGGTTCAGATATGATTTCTCTTACATTGGTTCTGATATGCTTTCTCTTACATTCTACTGCAATATGTCCAGGTTCATGACAATAGAAACATGTGATATTTTTCATAGGAGCCAAGAATCGCCTTTGAGATATTCTGAATTTTCTCAGTTCATATCTACAAGTAAATGAACTTTTTTCAAGGAGCATTGTATTCGACTTATTATTTTCATTTTGATTATGTTGTTCACATTTGTTTGTCTCCTTGTTAATCACATTTCTTGTCCCTTCTCCTACAAGTATTTTCAAGGATGCTTCATTATCATCTTTAATGGTTGCCTTTGTTGAGTTCTTCATGGAGGAAACCTCCTCTTATAGTTGCTTACACAACCTATTATTTTCTTCTAATTCATTGTTTGCAAAGACAATTTCAGCTTCTGACCTTTTAACCTATACATGTTTCTCTTTCAACTGACTATTCATCACCTATCCTAATCTCCTTGCTTCTTCAAGTTGTGTCTTTAGGCTAACAATTTCTTCCTTGTACTCATGCTCTCTCTTATCACATATCTGCACAATTTTCTTCATATCTCTACTCTCATTCCTCAGTATTTCTATTTCATCCAATGCTAAGTCAATCATAGGTTGATGTTCATCTATATTTGATTCATGAGAGTCAGATACATCCACACATGCAGATGTTTCATTTAACTGAACACTTTCCTTTTGACACGATTTTTTCTTCTTCCTCTTCCTCTTTTATTTTTCTACACTACTACTACTAGTCTTTCCTTCATGCATGAGCTGCAATCTATCCCAGATTTATTTTTTAGAATTTAAGTCTATTACTGTATCAAGATCCTTATTATGAAGATTGTTATATATAGTAAACTTTTCCTTAGCATCCCATTGTTGTTCTTGCACAAAGGGAGAATCTTTATAATAGCCATCACATACTAGTTTCCATATGCCAAGTCCATAAGCTATCAGTTCAGATTTGATATTATCTCTCCATTCATGGAAGTTTGTTGCACTCAACACAAGTATACTTTTATAGTGCATGACTTAACCAGACCTAACTTCAATCTATTAATCTTACATAGAAGGAACTGGCTCTGATACCAATTGATGAAAACTTGACTAAACTGAGAGGGGGTGGGGGTGAATCAGTTTAGTCCATTCATGGACATCAAAATTATTTTCATTAAACTCATTAATTGAAACATTACATGAAAAACTTAACAAATAATTACCATCAGATTAAACATGTGAACAACAAGTAATAAGCAAACCAAAACATCACACAAACACATATTGACACTAGATATAAGTGGAAACCCATAAAGGGAGAAAACCATGATTTTATTGCTATTGTGATGCAAAGGCAAGCTCCTACTCATTACATCTAATTTTATGTAGGTTCAACCTACAATAGGCTACTATCTCAATTTTCTGCAAGATGTAACATGTAAGGAAGCTCCAACTACCATAGTTTTTCTATAGGCTACAACCCACAAGAGGCTACAACCAATAGGAGGCTCCTACCTCAATAGGCTCCAACCTGATATTTATCAAGCCACAACTTGAAAGGAGACTACCCTGATGCAAACAAGAAACAACAATGTGTTGGTTTACCTAGTCATAAATTCTGCATATCTCCATCGTCATTTCTGCCTCTTCTTCCCTTCAAATTTTCTTCACATAAGCTTCATATGTGTTAGGTAATTAATGCATAACACCTAATTCAGCTCTCACACATTCTCCAACTCTCTTACTCATCTGGTCTCCAAAATCACAACGTTTATAAAGACAGTTTGTTGGCTTTTTGTATTCCACATAAGAATATGAAGTGAAAAACATTGACCCTTTTCCTTCCACTCATTCGTTTTCAAGCTCTTCGTATTATGAATATTAGAACATAAATAAGTGCTCCACCACATATGTTTTCAGCCATCTATAATGATTAGGTACACCAATATTAACATAATTCCAAAAGCAACATTATAACATTACAACACATGCACACAGTGCAAGCACTCTCCAATGTAAAAAATATGCACATAACATATGAAAGCAATGTAAGTGTATGTATGCAAAATTCACTCTCCAAATCCATCTATATAATCACAACCATATTTTCTTTATTCCATTGTCTCAACAAACTTGAGTCTTGTCTTATTTTTTTTGTCATGGAGTTTTTCCTTTGCTTTCATGGAGTTTTTCCTTTTCCTTGCATCACAACAATTATGCTCAACCATTATATGCATACATCTATCATCAACATACATTATGTACACATTGTATCATTAATAAGTATTACATATGCTCATTTTCATACCTTTTTTAATCTTGTTACTGCGCTTGCCTTGCTGCTCCTTTGCCATCACATCTTTTCTTCTTTTATAATTATTACCTTATATCCTCTTCATTGCTCCTTTTCCATCAATGAAAAACATTCCATCAGAGTACTTGAATTTGATGGGCCTCCTTTTCCTTTCTTTTTATTGTTATGAGTGACAAATTCTGCATGATCTCCTTGTTCTTTCTTTTGTATCCTGCCTCTAGAAACCACCCTTGATTCTTCTTGAGTGAGATTTCCAAGAATATCATAATGACAGGAAATTGGTGTTGTTGCTTATAATATTAATGAAGGTTTCCAAAATAGGAGGGAGACCTCTAAGAGTTACAATCACCAATTCCCTATTAGGCACAATTTCCCCAACTCTCTGCAATTGATCTCTAAGACAAGATATCCTCATAATGTAGGTTTGCACAAACTGTCCTTTATTAATCTTCATATATTTGAGTTTATCTTTCAAGGAGATGATTTCATTCAAATTTTTGACTTCATACATGCCAACTAGCTTATCATACATATCCTTATACGTTTTCAATTTTCCGACATATGCAAGTAAATGATATTGTAAACCATCGGCTATAATTTTCTTTGCTTTTAACTCTCCTTTCTTGTACTTATTCTTGGAAACGACGGAAGAATTATTCGGAGGCTTAAGTAATTTCCCTTGTATGGATTCCCAATCATCATTGTCTTCAACTGTGATTTCCAACCTCATCTTTCAAGTAGAAAAGTTGGACGAGTCACCCAACTTCTCATTTTCCTTGAAGTACGAGGTTGACATATTGACTTGATTACATAGGCTCCTTTAAATTTCCAAAGATGATTGCTTCAACTCTTGTCTCCTTTGGGCGTGTCCTTCACCTTACTTTGAAACCATGTTAATTTTACACTGCTCTATGCAGTTTCAATTACTTTATCCCAATTCAATTCTTCAATTAGAAATCTTTCAATAGAAATTAATTCTTCTCATCAATCAATAGTAAATACAGATATAACAGTAATGCATTGAGAATAGGAGACAATAAACACATCAACAAGAGACACTAGATTTGGTCAATGTCCAGGGAAAAACACCACAAGGGGAAAACCCTTTGAAATTATCGTTCTATTAGATTGTCATAAAATGTTCAACAGAGAGTACAATGATTTAGATCTTCAATAAAAAGGATATCAAGAAAAAACAACCCAACAATGTTCATAAATATGAGCCCAGAAACAATGTTGATCAGAGGCATTTGTTCAACCTGCTGTCAACTGTGGTCAACTGTAAAAATGAACTCCTAGTTTCCAACCACAGAGAGAGAGAGAGAGTGTATGTGTGTGTGGTTGAAATGCTGCAACTGCATGGATATGCATACATGTCTGCGGGTGTAACCAAAAATTCCTTGTGGAAAGCATGCGGCTACAAATCAAAACCCTATATCACATGTGCGAGTTTCAGACCCTGCAATTTCAAACAGTACGAACCAAAATCCGCAAAATTTAGACTTGTGCAAACCAATCCAATGAAGAGAGAGAAGAAGAAGATGTTTGATGATGATTTCCAAATGAGCTTGATGTCACTTGTATTTATAGGCAACTTTGGAGGGGAAATTTGACCTTAGGTCGACCTTGACAATTTTGACATTGTGGGCTTCACTTCAAAGATACACTTTCCCTTATCCAAATCCAGTGCTTCAAAGGTCAAAATTGGTCCTCTCAAAAAGAGGAATATAGTCCCATGATTGGAATTTGTCACTAAGCTACCAAATTTTAAAAAATATCCCATAATCCTTTGTCAAGTTATTTGTGGATTTTCCTAGCCCCCAACCATACTTTATTTCAATTTTTCCATCAGGGTTAATAATAACCCCTCCTATTGTTGCCACCCCTACCTTCTTTCATTTTATCACTCATAATTATCTTAAATTTTTTAATAATTTTATTTATCCATCTAATTATGGTTATTTATTTGAAATGATCATTGTGATAATGATTTAAGTTTTAAACTCATTATAACATCACTTGGATATAGTGGTTCATAAAATTGTAGTTTTGGGGTAAATATTAAATTATAAAATCATTTTTTTTAAATTTTCTATGGAATATTTTAATTAAGTTATTTATGAATAAAAAAATTATTTTCATTTGATTTCTTTAATATTATATGATTATATTGCATGGAAAGGAAATTAGTTGAAATTCATTTCAATTTGAAAGCTTAATTAAATTTAATAGTGAGGAATTTGTGCTTCATTGTAAGTGGTTACAGGTTCAAATCTAAAGTGGTAGAGTATATATATTTTTATAGACTTTAGTAGTCAAATCATTACATGGAATGGGTCGTTGTGCCACAAATAAAAAAATCTTAAATACCAATTTAATTTCTTAGTCAACCATAACCTTAAAAAGTTAAATTTTCATATATTTAAAATGTATTAAAAATAATAATCTAACCAAATATTATATCATTAAATTTTAATAAAAAATAAATAAATTACCCTCCTAACACTAAAATAATCTATAATGCTTTAATAACAAAACCAAATATAGGGGGTGACAGTTTGAACAGGAAGTGAGAGGGAGCATAGCGAAAAACCCCGATTAGGGTTCTAAGAAACTTGCCTCTTGCGAAGGTCGAGCACCTGTCCATGCAGTGAAAATGACGGGGTGGGTGATGAAACTTGGCCCCCACATACTAAACAATTGTTACATTTTTTGTGTTGGGGTCGTGTGCCATGTTGGGTTTGGTTTCATGCTCACACCGGTGATTAACTGTTTGACTCCTTAACATTTTAATTTTTTATTTTTTTTCGGCGGGCAGCCTATGTTCTTGGTGGTCACTGAAAGGAACAAAGATTAACTTGGTTGGGGTTGTTATAATCGGGGTTTACGAGACTCATGGGTGTCCGGGGAGCTTGCAAATGGTGTCGGTTCCTGCTTTATTATTTTCTCTATGCTTACAGTGGGTTTCATCATTTTTACCGGTCAAGGGGGATGTTCAAACCAAGGGAATGTGTTGAGATAGAGCCGGAAGTTGCAGACATTGTAACGGTTTTGGGGATGGACCCAACTTAGAAAAATATGGCTAAGGTGGCTCTTACACCTCGATCTCTAACTGACATGTGGAAGGAGGAAAGGCTATCATGGGATTTTGCGGACGATTATGGTCTTTTGGGTGCAGCTGACCCTAGTCTTAAAAAATGGGTCTCTAGCAGTCCTGACAATAGTTGACATGAAGGGTTGGAAGTTATTATTTTAGTGGAGGCTAGGCTGGAAGCGCAACCTGTAGAAACAGTAAGTTCACTGCAAACCCATGCTCCTTTGTTTTAGTCGGGAGGCATTGAGGATATTGTGTTTGGTAGCAGTCTTGTTCAGAATGTTAGTTTGAAAACCTACCTGATATACTTTGGAGATTTGAATTGGTATCCGAGGAAATCCTCCACTGGGGTTTTAAAGCTAAGGGGTTTTGAAAATTTATAGTCGAATGTGGTTTTTAGTGATGAAAAACCCTATGTATGGAATGCGATATTTCACAAAGGCCTTCCTGAGGACAGTCGGATTTTTCATGAGGTGGTTCACGAAGCCTTGCAAAAGGGGCATATAGGGGAGGATGTTGGGTTGTAGTTTTAGGGTATTAATCCCCCTGGTCAGGGTCCAAATGAAAATATTCCCAAGGACATGGGGTATTTTCCTCAGTGTTTAGCTCAAGAGCTTGTGGAAGATTTACTGGTTCACTTCCCGTAGGGAAGGGGCAAGATGTCGTAAAGGTTTTATTAATTCCTGAACTACCACAACTCAGCCGAAATGTGGGGATAAAATGAAAAAAAAGGAAAGTTATCAAGAATAAATTGGACTACCCGAATCTGGTCTTAGGTGTGGAAATTCAAGTAGACAGGGAAATGGCAGCCTCAGAGTCCATTTTGGTGGGTAGAGCATGTGGTAAATTTTGTTATTCACAAGTTAGTTGAGTGGATTCAGCAATCCCAACGAGAGGCACCGGGCAAGGAGTTGGAGATGTTAACCCTATCAAAGGGGTGGTTTATGATCAGGTTTGCGAATACAGAGACTCTGGAATGGGTTCTTGCTCGTAATTTGGGGTTTGGTAATGCAACGATCCTTTTTAAAGGGTGGTCACCTATTTTTTATGCAAAGTGGGAAAGAGTGGACAGGATCCATGTTTGGGTGCAACTGTCGACGTTTGTCCCACACTTATGGACTTTGGATGTTTTCAAGGCTATTGGGAATAGTATAGGCATATTCTTGGAGGTGTATGTGTCATACTTGGTTACAAAATATCGGAATGTGGCTTGTATCCTAGTTCGTCTTGTTCCTCGAGAAGGGTTGGTTTAAAAAATTCACTTACACCTTGACAAACACTCTTTCTTTCAGATTATAGATTATGAGTACTTATAATTTCGGTGCCATATATGCCGCAAGTATGTTCATTTGGTCAGAAACTTCCTTTTGGGTATCAGCAGGAGGTGTCGACATAGGGGAATCCATAGGACTATTTTCAGGGCTCAAGTCGAATGACCAGAAGGTGATGAACATATGCAGATGGAAGAGGTGGTGCATTAACAGGGTGTGGGGCCGATACTGCTGGAAGGGATGGAGGAGCAGGTTGGGATATTGAATATTTCCCCTACCAGTGTATTGAACTAAGTATCGGACCCCCAGGTTGCAGAGGAACCAACAACGGTCTTGGAGGGTACTGTCACTCAATCGTCTCCTTATATTCTTGATACTCTTGATCATTTATTTCATGTCATAAAATCACCTGGTCCTGGACAATACATAAACAATATTTCTATGGTCATGGAAAACGTTACCACACCTTTCCCTACAACCTTCGACCGAGGGAAAAAAAATCTTGTATGTTGAGGCTTTGGGGTTTGGGATGCCTACTTGTGTCTGACAAGCCCAAAAAAACAAGGGGTTGTAAAACATATATTTCAAAGGCACAATTAAAAGCTATGATAGATATATCTTATGGGAAACAACTATCTCTCCAAGGGATGCTTAGAGAAGTGCATTCCCCTATTTAGGTTAGAAAATGATTCCATTTTCCTTCAATTGTAAATGGTTCGCTAGCACCCATAAGAAACTAGCTTTAAAAGCTATTTTTTAAAATTATAGACCTGATGTCATTATACTTCAAGAGGCTTTGCTTTAGGGAGATCTTGTTATGTAATCTTCTTTAAAAATGATTATGGGTTGGTCCTTTGTAACCATGGATTCCAAAGGAAGATCTGGTTGATTAATCTAGGATTTAGGGACAACACCATAAAACTGAAAAACTCATGGGGCTTGGAACTGGTCATTGGCGCAAAGGTATTTTCAATTTAACTAGGCATAGATCTCACATTTTTAAATATCTATGGATTTTGGCAGGATAGGATAGGATTTTGGAACAACCTTCTCTCAAAGTATTTTATGCTTGCTTCCAATTTGGTGGTGGGCGAAGATCTCAACTTCTCCCTTGGTCTGTACGAAACTTAAGGCCCTCTATGTTATGCAAGAAAATCCCTTCTTCAGAAAGAAGCGATCCCTCTATCCCAATGAGTGGGTCACTAATAACAACCATGAAAAAGAATGAAAAATTTCCTAATTTAACATTGAAATAACATGAGAGAGGTATATGGCCTACCTCACTCCTATGTAATCGCTTTCTCGGCGTGGATGTTGATCCTTTCGCTTCCAAGATCACTCCTCGCTATACCTTCTGCGTATGAATACTTGCAAGAAATATCACACGACAACAAATGAAAACCTTTAACATATATATATATATATATATATATATATATATATATATATATATATATATATATATATATATATATATATATATATATATTTCAAACTAAACCACATGACAGATCAAGCAGTATCATGCTAAACCAATTAATATTAACAAGTTCATAAGAATCAAAGCATTCTTTGTATTATTAAATAAAGAAAGGGAAGCTTATAATCAGTGCCTTGATGTTGGAGGCCTCCTTCGGAATGGAAATCCAAGTCCAAGACAAGCTCTTCAATCCCTTCTCCTTCCTTATCAAATTGACAGCATATAGGTGCAATCAGGCAGAAGAATGGCAACCAACAATGACCAACCAAGAATCACTAGCATGACACTCTTTTATAGCAGAGCTTGAGAGGTTATGGATCCACAAATGAAGGGTAAAGTCCTTATATCAAAGAGGAAAATACTTGGAGATAAGATCAAATGTTCAAAATGGGAGAATTTGACCATGTCCTCAAACAACAAGTACCGGAATTATGTTCTCGAGAGTTCTAGAGGAGAAATATTTTGCTCCATTTTTAGAGAGCATGCCTGAAGAGGACCAACACAGATTTACTATTGAATTCTCATGCTGCCAATTCTTTTCACTAGTTAATGATAGGGTTACAAGCGTGAGGTTGTTTAAGGGAGAACCACGTTGGGATTGCAAATTAGGGTTTTGTACAAACTATTGCAGAAAGGATTCAAGGAATTTCTCTTTTAGGTCTTCAGGGATAGTCTAAACATGTTATCCAAGATGAATAAGTTTTCATATTTTTTGTCGCTCTGCAATGTTTTTGGCATGAATGATACAAAAGATGAAACTTAGGATAAGAAATGAGGAATGTGACAAAATACTGTGTAATAGATGCCCCCTAAATCATTAAAGCAGAACCATAAGTGATGGTTGAATCACTTTATCAACCATGGAAAGGACTTTGGAAAACTATTGTCAGGAGAACTTCCAATCAAACACAATACAATGTATTACATCTATGATATAAACATGCCTAATAAAATATCTATAAATATGCATCAAATAATACATGAATCCATGGTATGGATGCAGCCATCCATCTAAATGGGATCATGGAAATGGATCCACGATATGGTCATATCCCTCCGCATCGAAAAGAACATGTATACAATCATGAATAATTAATAACTCCATGCAACCTAGATAATAACAGATGTGATCCAAGGTCTTCATCTCTATTTTGATCTACCCATTGTACGAATCTAACCATGTGAATAGATGTATTGATTTTGAAGATGACAGAAACCACCTGATTACCGGTCACTGAGGTAGACAGTTAATAAGTGCGAGAGAAACCACCAATAATGACGATGGCCCTCAAGGTGCGACAACACAATCTACAAGTGTGAATGAATGATATGAAGTCAAACACTTGTAGAATCATTCGATCGAAGGCCAATGAGGTGAACCTGTCGTCGAACGCAAAGAACCTACCATTGAGGCATGCAAGCTCAAAGGTACTGAGAATGAGTTTCTATGTCCCCTTCCTAAATAATGAGCTCAAGTTGATAGGAAATGATTCGCCAAAGGAGGGATATAATGATTCCCACATCTGTTAGGAAATTTACCGCAGAAATAAAATATTTTACTAAGAGGAATAAATAATCATAACCATGAAAGAGACCGGCAACAAATCATGAACATAAACACAAATTTTTATCCGAGAAAACCCTAAATGTGGGGAAAAACCCAACCAATGAAATTTCATTAACCATTGGCCAAAACCCTGACCAATCCGGCCAAGTGAGCCTTCACCGCTCACCTCTAGGCCTTACATTACAATGAAGTCTTTCTAGCCTTTTTATAGGCTCCATTACATGTAATACCATGGGTGCACAAAACCATGTGCCCCAAAACCACTACTATTTACCCCATTCAACTTTGACTCTATCCTGAGTCAAGTTTACCTAACAACATCATCGATGCGAAAAAAGGATTTCTCAAGATGATAATAAAAAGTACATAAGACAAAGAAAAAGCCTTTAGGGTATTATACCGGCCAGACCTAAAGGTCAAGACCATCCCTCAATTAATCCAGACCCTCTATCAACTGTTGAGTACCTCGATCTAGCCATCAGTCCGCCCATCAGCACCAATGATGATTGGCAGGGTACCAGCCCAACCTCCAAGGGACCGAAAGTTGGGGAGGTATTGCTCGAGCCAATGGTGGACACCTTGACTGATCGGTGTACCTGATGGGCTGACTGATGGCTGGATCGAGGTACTCAATAGTTAACTGAGGGTCTGGATTACTTGAGGGATGGTATTGACCTTTATTTCTGGCTGGTATAATACCCTAAAGGTTGCTTCTTTGTCTTGTGTACTTTTTTAATGGTCAACCTAAAGTGTTGCTGGCTCTCGAACTACTTATGGGGAAGCTGGGATTCGGTCAATTAGCTAAAATGATGGTGGTTACTTTGCTTCTAATGCTAGGCGGGGGATTCACTTACGTAAAGTAAAGACCGCTTACCTTGAAACATTAAGTCCAACCGAGGCAGCTTCCACCAATCCAGCTCCAGCCAGAAGTGAAGCGATAATACCCAGTACAGCCAAACCCAGTGCATACGACCCTGCTGCTGGACTGGAAATCCTACTGCTGTTAGACTATGGACCGGACTTACTAGACAAAATATATATAGCTCAGCGTACCTCTAAATACCCATAGTGAGGACTCCTAGGATAGCTCTCATGATGCAGGAGCATTAGGCTCAAGGAAATACTTTGTGTGTAAATAGACATAGGGGGATCCCATGTTTTTGCTTTCTTATGTAATTATTAATATTTAAGTAATTCTTAAATAAGTTTAGTGAGAAATTGTAAATGTTCCCAAATCATTGGAGAACATGAGGGGAAGTCGATTAGCTAGGAATGTGAAGATTCAGTTTCAGTTTCTTTAGGGATTTAGGACTTGGAGGGACTCCAAGAGTCTTGTTGACCGTTAAGGGAAGATGAATCGAATGATTACCAATTTGTATAAAAATAAGCCTCAAGGGCATTAATAAGGGAGACCTGCATAGAGCTGTAGAGCTGGGGAGACTAGGGAGGATAGAAGGCCATCGAATTGAAGATCTGGCCAACTAGAAGTTTTGTAAGTAAATTCCTGTATATATTATGAAAGAAATTGTTCCAGTATTTCATGAGTATTATTTGATTAAATTCTGTGTGAGTGCCTTCGAATTTTAAGAACCAATTGTATGGTCAATGCGTAATATGAACTCTGTGATTTGCGAGTTAATTGATGCTCTATATATGATGAAAGAATAAATGTTGATTAGTATCGACATTCTTCTTTGGACTAACGCAAGAAGAGTTGGGTACTCCTTTGAGAAAACGAAGAAAGGCTTGCAACCATCGACCACTGCAAGGGTCTATGACATAGGGTGAATTGAGATTCGGTTTTGGAGTCGAGTCGGAGCTTTTATAAAAAGCGGATAGCGCACAGAGATTGAACATAGGATCCCTTTCATACATTGAAATGGACGGTAGAGCTGTATATGGGACTAGTTGCGAAGTTGTAGAATTGGAACTGTAGTTCATCAAAACAAACCAAGTCAATGAACACAGAGTCTCAATGGAACAGTAGGAGGTGTTGATTAAATGATGAGGGCATTGTTCCAAAGGATTTTTATATGTTCGAATTGAAATACCGTGGAGTGCATTGAAGGCGCGACTGGACGGAGTTGGAGTCAACAAACAGTGAAAGCGGTTTTGGAGGCGAAGTGTGGTTTTCGCAAAATTTAAAAGCGGTAAGCAGAGTTGGAAAAAAAAGTGTGATAGCTGTTTGGTCAATTTAGTGTGTCCTAAATTGCTGCATTTAATTGTCAATCCGGGAATCGTAAGCTGATGAAGTGCGGCGCACTATATGTGCAAGATAACCTCTTTCTTAACTTTTTGTCGTTTTTGGTCTTTCTAAGGTGAAATGGAAATTCTAAAGTGAAAATCAAGCTTGGTTATATTTATTCAAGGAAGTGATTTCCCCTATAATGATTTACCAATCTTGAAACTTTAAAAGAAAATTGAAATTACAATGACAAGACTCGGAAGAAAGTAAAAGTGTACTGCTGAAATGAAAAGGTGCTGCTAATCTAATGAATCAAAACAGGAAACTAGTGAACATGAAAACTAAACTATTCTTGCTGCCAACTGAACACAAAAGAAACTACGCTTATGGAAATTCAAAATTGCAATAAAATAAATCTAAATCAGATTACATCAATTCATTTTCTGACCCTTCATCATTAGACCAGCTATGACTTGCGGAAGTAATCATAAACAACTTGTGTAACTGATTATTTAATTTGCAGAAAGTAAACTAATACTAAACCATACTCAATTCCTCGCCATCAGTCCAGCTGTGGCTTTCGGAGGCAACTGAAGATGTCATACATGATTTAATATATCTAAATTTGCAGAAAAGAAACTAATACTAAACTACACATTTCATCATGCAGCCCCTCACCATCAGTCCAGCTGTGGCTTTCGGAGGTAACTGAAGACACTATGAGTAGCTTAATATATTTAAATTTAACTATTGAATCAGATAAACAAAACTGAAATGAACAAAGCAAAACTGAAGTTAAACAAATGCTATGAAAAGGAAACTAGCAGCAGAATAATGTCAGTTTCATATCATTAGCTAAAATACTATGAAAATGCCCCGGGCTATCTACCTAAAACCTGCACAAGAAAACTGATCAGTGATTTAACAATCATAAAAACATGAAAGACAAGAATGCAATGGAAATTATAGAAATGTATGAACAGAAATGAAGCAACTATGAAATATGAACATGTAATGGATTATAATACAATGACTTTTAAAAGAAATGAAATGAAATATATATACATTAATACACAGAACCTCGGCTGAGCAGGGGCCCTCTACACAGCTCTGGTACGATCCTCAACACGAATTAAATTGAAAACATAGTCTTTTCACATTAAGAAGCAGTTCATTACAGACTGGTAGTATTACGGCTCAAGGCAGCGTAATCACTACATAACAGAGTACGCACATCAACTATCAATTAACAACTCAACAACTATGATCTACTAACAACTAACTCTACGTGCGTATGCAAACGCTCTTTATAAAACAATAAAATGTAACTGTCTCCTGAAGTTTATGATAGCAGCCAGCATGTAGACCACTAAGGCCACGGATATAAGAGTATGGCCATGTTGGAAAACGGATCTATGGAAGGTGGGCGCTTGAATTCAACTCCAGAACTTTGCACAGATGTCAATTAACCTCCGCAAGCTTGGAAACGGCCGTATGGATGTTTATATGCCACGAAACAGAGTCCAGTCGACATAGAACTCCATAGTTGACTTCCACGTGGATGGCTTTGACCGCGGCTTTCTTTGACGAATTTACTTGAACCAATAGGACATGAACCATGTCCTTGTCATTCCTAGCCTGCCCATGTGGCTCGTTTCCTTCGTAGACACCTGTAACATCGATTTCCACAAAATAGCTGCGGAAAGTTGCAGCAGCTGCAGAAAGTGACAAGTTTCCGCAGCTGTATGAACAAAATCTAAATCAAATAGAAAACACAAAAACATAATTAAAAACCATGTTAGATACCCTTTTGCACATGATATTGACAATTTTGGAGGTTTAGGTGAGTGGAAAAGATATGGAAAAGAGGCAAATTCGGGACTCAACATACCCCCACTGTGAAGGTGTTGCATGTCCTCATGCAACCAAAATTTTGACACTCTTTGTTCAATTCATGTGCCTTGATACTTCAGCCAGCACATCTAACCCCCTTCTCTTCTTCTTTGGTACTGCCATCATTCCGGGTTTCTTCATGAGGCACCTGAATTTGATATTCACAAGTGCTCTGCTCAATTTTTGGCATTTCCTTTTTAGCTTCTTATTCTTCTTTTGCCAAATACCCAAATGTAACATAGTATTATCATGGATAATCTTGTCCAGTTTGCCTTGCTCTTTGAGTGTTTCATTTTCATTTTTGATATGCCGATTCAAAAGCTCAAGCTCAAAAATCTCATGTTTTAATGACTGAACCAAATCATCCTGCAATGTATGAGGCTGAATAGAAGAGGTACTTGGGCCTGTGGCTGCCTTCTCCAAGGATTCTATATAATCATACACCTCCTGCTGTTTGGGGTCTACTTCCGGTGTCTTTTTCATTGGGCTGTCCTCAAAATGCTGCAAGGGAGAATTATGTTCAAAATTTGGCTGAGGAGAACTTTCATCAATATTTTGCTGAGAGTAAGATGCAGTACGCTCATTTTCTGATTGGGAGTGAAAGGAGTCAGGTTCACTAACTGACTGAAATGGACTATGGTCAGTTGGAGACTTTTCAGATGTCTCCTCACCCAAATCAATGAAATGAGGACCTTTAATTTGTGTTTTTCTCAGTTTTCCCTTAAGCCTGCTGCTTCTCCTCACATGCTGTGGTACACTACCCTTTTGTTCTTGTTTTCCTGTTTTTGCCTTCTTGGATAGAGATGACCGTTTTTGAAGAAAAATTAATCTTTTTGATAGAATTTGGTGATCTTCTTCTTCAGAAGAAGAAGTTTTATGGACAGCCTCAATAATTTCTTTCCCTTTTGGTATTATTGGCTTCTTAGTTTTGATTTCCTTCTTCTTCCTTTTTACCAATCTCTCTTCCCTATCATTTTTCTTCATAGTAATAGTAGAAGTATGGATTTAATCTACTGTTCTTTTCCTTCTACTTCTTTTTGCTGTGCTAGCTGCGGAAATTTCCTGTGTAGGAGCAACTTGGGTTTCAACATCCATTTTCTTTCTTCTACTCCTTCTAATTGGATTACCTTCAGGAATTTCCTGAGGTTCTTCAAAGAAGTTTCTAACTAGGAATTGTTCTCATGTATCTTTTCTTTCTTTTAGCTCCTTTTCAATCAGAATTTTTATAAACCCATGATGATATAAATGAGGCTCTACATCTCCTAGGTGTTTTTGCACAGTGACAACCATTTTCTTCAAGCTATTGAATAGGAAATAAGGAAGATTGAGAGTTTGGTTTTCAAAAAAATTCATCAATAGCCTAGTATGATACATGTACATGGAGCCAAAACGGCCTTCACATGTGATAAATTTCTGAACAATGAGTAGTAAAGTGGCCCATTCATCTTTTATTGCATGCACAGGGATTCCTCTTTTGAAAACAGTGATATCCATACCTTGATTTCGGAGGATTGTTCTCCATGCCTCATCACTGATACTTTTGTTTTTGAACCAACGTTCTCCTTCCTGAAGAAGCTCTGTGGCTGCTACTATTGATGCTTCATTGACTAAAAACTTGAGGTCTCCCACTTCTGCTTCTGAGCCATCAAATGATCTTGCAAACGCTTTGGTAACCTCTCTGTGGTAACCCCTGAATTTCTGAATAAAACGCAGCCATTTAGCTTTCCTCAACATCTCTTTTTCTTGTGGAAATCCCTCTATAAATTTCTGTCCTTCCGGCTCTGCCCTTAATAATTTTCCCATTTTACTTCTCTGTGCTTCACAGGCTTGCCTTTGTGAGGGTTTAAGTGGAAATGGAACGATGGAATACACAGAATCTAGCACAATACTGTGGGGATGTTATCACAAAACGGAAATGAGCACCATAAACAGAATGGAATAAGACTGTGTGTGGATATACGGGAATGAGAGTGAGCAAAAGGAACGGAATGAAATGAAACAGGGAGTGAGAATGAGTAGAGTGGGGTTTTGTAAACACGACAGAGACACGACAAAGAGGTTAACAAAGTATAATGCATTCGGCCGCATTTTGAATTTTGGTGGCTGTGTAATAAATATAAACACGTTTCAATCAATGATTATGAAGTTATGCGGCTTGTAAGAGTCCTTTGTTAACTCAAATACGTATCATTATCTACGGTGGGATATTTGAACATGAGTGAGAGTCGGAATTTCAATGATGAAACCGTTTGTGAATAAATGCAAGAGGATAACATAGAGATCGTGAAGGTTATGGACTGTCAATATAATCATTGCGCGTTATGGGTAGAGCTCATAGTTTAAAATTACATAAAAATGTGTTTTTCAATACTATTTGAAATAAACTTTATTCATACCTTTGGAATCCTTGATTTTGCCCTTGGTCTTCAACTGATTGATCTTCATTAGTGTCTTGAATGTCCCATTGATCCTCTCCTGCATTTTATTTCATAATTTATGAAAATAACAACTAACTGTACATTCTTTTTGAAAACAGAGTAGTAGTAGCTGCGGAATCTACTTCTGGCTGCGGAAACTGGAGTCAGCTGCGGAAACAGATGTCAGCTGCGGAAACTAACACAGCTATTACTTGGCTGAAATAGAAATGAAAAAATGACAAATGACCAGGTGGAAATGGCCATAAAAAGATTTTTATTGATGGAATGGATGAAATGAAGTGGAATGAAGTGAAATGAAATGAAATGAAGTGGAATGAAATGGAGTGGGTGGTGAGATGAAATGAAATGAAAGACAAATTTTTTTTTTTGGAAAATATAGAGTGTCAGGTGTCCCTGATTTTCACCCCATATTTTCTGTATAAGACTGCCAATCAATGATTGGTTTTCAGGCTTATACCATTTTTTTTCTTTCTTTTTTTTTCTTTTTTTTTTTAACTTGAAAAACAAAAGCTAGGCTGGTGAAGAAGAAGAATTCTTCTGTACCAGCCTAATTGCAGAACTTTCTTGAAACAACTTGACAAAATCCTCTTTAGAAAGTGGCTTATGATAAACTTTCAATCTATGGCCATTCACTAAAAGAGGAGTTTGAAACTCATCAATGGTCTTGATTCTTACAGCCCCATTGTTAAAGATCTTGTCAATCTCATATGGCCCAAGCCAATGAGTCTGAAATTTCCCTTGAAAATCTTTAAACTTGGAGTCAAATAACAATGCCCAATCTCCTTCTTGAAACTTCTTTTCTTTGATATATTTGTCATGCCATTTAGTTCTTTGATATTGAACAAGATCAGTTCTTAGAATTGCTTCTTGTCTGATCTCATCTAGCTCATTCAACTGCTCCATTCTATGCTTTTGGGCTTCTGATAAGTCCATTCCCAATTGAACTGCTATCTTGAAGGTCTTGACTTGGAACTCAATGGGGAGCAAGACTTCTTTCCCATAAACAAGTTCATAGGGAGAATGTCCTGTTGTATTCCTCCATGTAGTTCTGTAGGCCCACAAGGCTTCTGGAAGCCTTTCTGCCCAATCTCTTCTATGTAGATGAACAGTTTTGGTGATGATACTTTCAAGAACTTTGTTTGTGGACTCCACTTGACCATTTTCTTGTGGATGGTAAGGAGTATATTTTCTGTGCTTGATTTTGTATTCTTCCATCAACTTCTCCACCAAATTTGATGTGAATTGGCTCCCCTGATCTGTTACAATTTCTCTTGGAACACCAAAGCGAGTAAAAATATCCTCATAAAGAAAATGAACAACCGAATTTTCAGTAGCAGATACTAATGCTTTAGCTTCTACCCATTTAGTAACATAATCAGTGCAAACCAATATATACTTCTTTTGCTTCGATGGTGGATTAATCGGTCCAATGAAATCTAAAGCCCATTTTTCAAAGGGTTCAATGAGTACCCGTGTTTGCAATGGAATTTCATTTGAAAGGGTAGGTTTCCCTACTCTTTGGCAGCTATCACACCTTTTGACATATTGTTTTGCATCTTTGAAGAGAGAAGGCCAATAATATCCCAAGGAAAGGATTTTATAGGCCGTCCTTTTGTCCGCAAAGTGTCCGCCGCATGGTTCATCATGACATGCCTTAAGAATATCGGGCATTTCATCTTCCCTGACACATCTTCTGATCACAAGATCTGGCCCTGTTTTAAACAATTCGTTAGAAATCCATGAATATTTTGAACTCTCCTGAATAATTTTTCATTTTTCACTTGGAAATAAATGTGAAGGTATTTTCCCTGTAACCAAATAGTTAGCAATATCTGCATACCAAGGGGTCTTAATAGTTACTGCAAACAAGTATTCATCAGGAAATTTATCTTCTACAAGAGAATCTTCTTTAGTATTCTGAATCCTAGACAAGAAATCAGCTACTGTATTCTGTTTTCCTGGTCTATCCAACACAGTAATATTGAATTCTTGCAAAAGTAAAAGCCATCTTGTCACTCCGCCATTAGTAACAGGTTTGTTCATTAAATATCTAATTGCAGAATGGTCAGTATGAATAAAAGTTTCATAGCCTGTTATGTAATGTCTAAACTTATTAATTGCATGAACAACAGCTAAGAACCCTTTTTCAGTCACAGTATAGTTCAACTCTGTGGGAGTCAAATTTTTACCGGTGTAATAAATGGCATAAGGAATTAAATCTTTTTGACCCAACACAGCTCCAAGAGCTGTATCTGAAGCATCTGTAGAAATATGGAAAGGAAGTTTCCAATTTGGTCCTCTCAGGATAGGTGCTTCAGATATTCTTGTTTTCAAAGTTTCAAAAGCGGATTGACAATCAGGATCCCATTTAAATTCACAGTCTTTTGTAAGCAACTTGAAGAGTGGAGATGCTATTTTAGTGAAGTTTTCTATAAATCTTCTATAGTAACCAGTAAATCCTAGAAAAATTCTAACATCTCTTTGACAATTTGGAATAGGCAACTTGGAGATGACTTCAACTTTTGATCTATCAACCTTAATTCCATCTCCTGAAATATGATGTCCTAAAACAATCCCTTCAGTAAACATCAAAAAGCATTTTTCATGGCTTAATGAAAGGTTTGTTTCTTTACATCTTATGAGAACTTTTTCCAAATTTTCTAATGCCTCTTCAAATGAATTACCATAAACTGTAAAATCATCCATATAAACTTCTACACAATCATGGATTAGATCAGAAAAAATTCCTAGTACTTCTCTTTGGAATGTTGCTGGTGCATTACATAACCCAAAAGGAAGCACTCGGTAGGCAAAAGTTCCCCATGCACAAGTAAATGTGGTCTTATCTTGATCTTCAGGTGCTACCTGAATTTGATTATAGCCACTAAAACCATCCAAAAATGAAAAGTACTTTTTACCTGCTAATGTATCTAATACCTGATCAATAAAAGGCAAAGGAAAGTGATCCTTCAAAGTTGCTTTGTTCAATTCCCTGTAATCAATGCATACCCTCCATTTACCATTCTTTTTAGGTACTATAACCAAAGGAGAAACCCATCGGCTATCTGGAATTGGATAAATGAAGTTTACATTGAGTAGTTTTTGGAGCTCTTCTTTCACTATCTCCCTAAGATTTGGATTCATCCTTCTTTGAGGTTGTCTGATTGGTCTACTGTTTTCCTCAATATAGATATGATGGATGCAAGTCTTAGGATTAATACCCTTCATGTCAGTATACTCCCATGCAAATGCAGTAGAATGTTTTTGCAAGATTCTGGTTAGTTCTTCTTGTTGTGACTTCTCCAGATGTTTGTTGATATTCAATGTCTTTTTTGGAAAAATCTCAAAAGCAGAATTACCAAACTCTTCCATAGAGTAGAGAGACATTTGTCTTGATGATAAATATTCTATGTCAGATTCCAACTGAAATTGTGTGGGGTCATATTCTCAAGTTATCTCAAAATTTTCTAATGTGTTCAGAATTTGACTATCCTCACTAATTTCAGAAATGGTAAAGACAGGTTGTATAGTGTTCTCATCATCGACCCATTCATTGTCTCCTATTTCTGTAATTGCTCTTGCGAGAGGATACAAATTGAATTTCTTTGTCGAATTACCATTAGAAATGTACATGTCTCCAGATCTACAACTAATAAAAGCATCAGCTGTGGCCAGCCAAGGTCTTCCTAAGATAATTGGATGTCCTCCTAGATTATTCTTGGGAGTCAAAATCATAAAGTCTACTGGATATTCCCAAGAATCTAAGGAGACCGAAATATCTTCTAATACACCATCTGGTTTAATAACCGATCGATCTGCAAGTTGCAATAAAGTAGGTGTAAAAAGAAGGTTAGGAAGTTTTAACTGTTCCATAGTCTGTCTACTCATAATGTTGATAGCAGCCTCTAAGTCAATCAATGTGTTTGGAATTTCTATCCCATTTATATGTGTCTTGAAAATTGGACTTCCTGGATCTACATACTTCTGCATGGTAATTTTTCCCATCATAATATCTGCAATCTTTCCTACCAGGTGGATTCTTCTTGTGTCTTTTAGTTTCCTTCCCGGTCTTTTGAAACTCAACTCCTTTATGGTTTTTGCTAGAATAGGAATTTCTCGAATGGCTTGTAGCAATGGAATCTTGATACAAACATTCTTCAATTCATCTAGAAAGTCATAGTTAGGTAACAAAATTTGTTTTTCCACCCCCTTATCAATTTGTAGTCTTTCCGGAAAAGGAGGTGTAGATGAAGATACAGGTTGCTCAACTATAGGAGTTGTGGATGTTAGCTTTTCTTTTTCTTTTTGATTTTTTGAATTTTGAAGAGATTCTTCCTCAGAACCCTTATTGACTTGAAGAGAGTCCTCTTCAGAGGTATCTTGCTCTTGAATGTCTATAGAAGGTTTTTCTAAGACTCTACCAGATCTGAGTTGTACATCGTTGAGAGGAACAATCATATAGGTAGGAAATTGTTGTCCTTCTATCATATAAGTAGTTTGAGGATTCTTATTGTTAGGATTTGGCAATGGCTGAGCTGGAAGTTGATTTGTCTTCTGTTGGTATGGAAGCATGAGTTGAGGATTTGTATTTTGTTGAGAAGGTTGTTGTTGTGGAAATGGTAATGAAAGTTGTTGTGGATTTTGGCTTGGAAATTGTAGAGCTTGTTGATTTTGAAAAGATGGAGGATATTGATAAAATTGAGCAAATCTCCCATAAGGATTTTGCATCCCTTGTACCCATGGGTGATATGAATTTTGATGTTGGGGCCAAGATTGTTGCCAAGGAGTCCAATTTGGCGGGGTTTGAAGATTCATAGGGTTATTAAACCCTTGAGATTGTTGTCCCTGCCAAGGTCTCCTTGCGACAAAACAGAGAGATTCTATTGAATTTGGATCTTCTTGAAAAACAACTTTGAGTCCAGGGATTGAAGGACAATCCTTGATCTCATGATTTTCTCAGCAAATCATACATGTTTCTACAACCTTTGCATCCAAGGGACATTCCCTTAAAGCATGTTTCTTTCTACATTTCGGACAAAAGATGGCTAAAGCATCTGTTTCTGCTTTCTGCTTGTTTTGGATTTTAAGGGTGTCTAGTTGTTCACTAAGACCCCCTAAGATATCAGTTTTAAACTCATCAAGCATATTACCAATCTCTGCCCTACTTACTGATCCAGTTGCATATTTGTTAGCCCTAATAAGAGAAGAATCCCTAGGCCCTTTTCCAATTTTAGATCTTCCCCTTGAGAATTGGATACATAGTTCTGTTATATCATGAAATGGGAGTTGAGAAATGTCTCCTTTCCCCATCATGTTTAAAATTTCTATCCATTCATCTCTAATGGCTTTTAATAGGAGGGCTTTCAAAGTTTCATTATCTAAGTTGCTCATCTTTGCTCTTTTCAAGTTGTATTGAAATCTTTCAATTAGGTCTTCCAAATTTTCATCTTCTTTTTGCATCATTTTGAATAACTCATCCTTGTGATTGGTGGGCATACAATAGTCCAATTATCTATCCAAAAATGTTTGTTTCATATCATTCCAAGTCCTGATAGATTGAGTGGCTAATCCCATGAACCATTTCAAAGCAGATCCCTTCAATGTTGAAGGAAACAGCTTGAGTTTTTGAGAATCTTCCATATAGTCATAAGTTCGGCACACTACTTCAAACTCAAACAGAAATGTTTCAGGATCTTCACTTCGCAATCCATAAAAGTTAGGGAGAACAGATGGTGAGATATTTTTCATTGTTGCATGAGTTTCCTCATCAACTATAGGGAATCCAAGAAAATTTTCCCTATTTCTACCGTTATTTCCTTCACCATTGTTATCTTCATTATCTCCTCCTCCTCTACCTCTACCTCTATTTATTACTTCCTCTGCCATGATAGTTTCTTTAGAGTCCTTATAGTCCTCTAGTTCTTCTACCAAGGAAGGATGAGAGAAAGTTTCTTTGTTTTCTAAGTGGGTTTTAGTAGGTGGTATAGGAGAATCCTCTAATTCAGCTGTTCCTTGACTTCCAAAAATCTTAAGGCTAGGGGTAGATGGTGGTGAATCTGGTCTATGCCTTGAAGAAGATGGAGTTGTGAAAATCGAACTCTTGGCTTTAGCTATAAACCTTCCCCTAGAATCTCTTGCTCTATGCATGTCATTTTTTTATTCTTTTTTTAAAAAGTTGGGCTAATAATTCTCTTTCTGATCTTCCAGATCACACTAGGTGCAAGAAGAGAGCATACTTAAGAAATTACTAAACCAATAACTCTCTTTTCTGATCCTCCCGATCACACTAGGTGCAAGAGGAGAGCATACTTCAAGAAGTTATCAAGTTTTCCCTTCTTTTATGATTTTATGTTTTTTTTTTATAAAGAAATTGGCTACCTAGTTACACTTCCCCGGCAACGGCGCCAAAATGTTTGGTCAATTTAGTGTGTCCTAAATTGCTGCATTTAATTGTCAATCCGAGAATCGTAAGCTGATGAAGTGCGGCGCACTATATGTGCAAGATAACCTTTTTCTTAACTTTTTGTCGTTTGTGGTCTTTCTAAGGTAAAATGGAAATTCTAAAGTGAAAAACAAGCTTGGTTATATTTATTCAAGGAAGTGATATCCCCTATAATGATTTACCAATCTCGAAACTTTAAAAGCAAATTGAAATTACAATGACAAAAGAAAGTAAAAGTGTATTGCTGAAATGAAAAGTGCCGCTAATCTAATGAATCAAAACAAGAAACTAGTGAACATGAAAACTAAACTATTCCTGCTGCCAACTGAACACAAAAGAAACTACTCTTATGTAAATTCAAAATTGCAATGAAATAAATCTAAATCAGATTACATCAATTCATTTTCTGACCCTTCATCATTAGACCAGCTATGACTTGCGGAAGTAATCATAAACAACTTGTGTAACTGATTATTTAATTTGCATAAAGTAAACTAATACTAAACCATATACACATAATTCAATCCCTCGCCATCAGTCCAGCTGTGGCTTTCGGAGGCAACTGAAGATGTCATACATGATTTAATATATCTAAATTTGCAGAAAAGGAACTAATACTAAACTACACATTTCATCATGCAGCCCCTCACCATCAGTCCAACTGTGGCTTTCGGAGGTAACTGAAGACACTATGAGCAGCTTAATATATCTAATTTTGCAGAAAGGAAACTAATACTAAACTACACATTTCATCATACAGCCCCTCACCATCAGTCCAGCTGTGGCTTTCGGAGGTAACCGAAGACACTATGAGTAGCTTAATATATTTAAATTTAACTACTGAATCAGATAAACAAAACTGAAATGAACAAAGCAAGACTGAAGTTAAACAAATGCTATGAAAAGGAAACTAGCAGCAGAATAATGTCAGTCTCATATCATTAGCTAAAATACTATGAAAATGCCCCGGGCTGTCTACCTAAAACCTGCACAAGAAAACTGATCAGTGATTTAACAATCATAAAAACATGAAAGACAAGAATGAAATGGAAATTATAGAAATGTATGAACAGAAATGAAGCAACTATGAAATATGAACATGTAATGGATTATGATACAATGACTGTTTAAAGAAATGAAATGAAAAATATAAACATTAATACACAGAACCTCGGTTGAGCAGGGGCCCTCTACGCAGCTTTGGTAACGATCCTCAACACAAATTAAGTTGAAAACAGAGTCTTTCACATTAAAAAGCAGTTCATTACAGACTGGTAGTATTACGGCTCAAGGCAGCGTAATCACTACATAACAGAGTACGCACATCAACTATCAATTAACAACTCAACAGCTATGATCTACTAACAACTATCAACTAACTCTACGTGCGTATGCAAATGCTCTATATAAAGCAATAAACTGTAACTGTTTCCTGAAGTTTATGATAACAGTCAGCACGTAGACCATTAAGGCCACGGATATAGGAGTATGGCCATGTTGGAAAACGGATCTATGGAAGGTGGGCGCTTGAATTCAACTCCAGAACTTTGCACAGATGTCAATTAACCTCCGCAAGCTTAGAAACGGCCGTATGGATGTTTATATGCCACGAAACAGAGTCCAGCCGACATAAAACTCCATAGTTGACTTCCACGTGGATGGCTTTGACCGCGGCTTTCTTTGACGAATTTACTTGAACCAATAGGACACGAACCATGTCCTTGTCATTCCTAGCCTGCCCATGTGGCTCGTTTCCTTCGTAGACACCTGTAACATAGATTTCCACAAAATAGCCGCGGAAAGTTGCAGCAGCTGCGGAAAGTGACAAGTTTCTGCAGCTGTATGAACAAAATCTAAATCAAATAGAAAACACAAAAACATAATTAAAAACCATGTTAGATACCCTTTTGCACATGATATTGACAATTTTGGAGGTTTAGGTGAGTGGAAAAGATATGGAAAAGAGGCAAATTCGGGACTCAACAATAGCGTTCGGCAGTGGACACGTGGCGAAGGTGGTTTTCAAAAAACCACGAGTTTCACAAAGTTTTTGGGGTTTAAATTTATGTTTGAAAAAAAATTCTATATCCGTTAGATCTCTTGATCGACCGATCGGACGCTAGTCGCATCGTGAAGCTGCATGTAAGATAAGCAAGGTATGGTGAGCGGTTATATTTTTTGAACACTTGAATATTGTGGGCCTGAAACCATTATATTAATAATTGAGTTTGATGTTCGGCGTTTCATATGAATGAAATGGAATATGAACCGAACCAATGAGTATTAATGAAAGGCGGAGCCGACATACTTTAACACATATGTGAGAACTTGGGGTTTTAAACAAAGTCAAAGGGTTAATGCATTGATATTTATGTAATCGAAGTCTGAGGTATGGTTGCCGATACTTTAGTTTAACGAAGGGCGAAGGTTTATAATTTGGCTTTTACGTAAAGTCATATAATACATTCAGATTGAGGGTGAAGCCCGAAGACTTTGGGATAATGTCTGTTGAATATTAACCCGAAGATCATGAAATGGATTATTTATATGGTTCTAACCATTGAAGGAGAAATAAAGCTTCCGCATAGTGTTAGAGATCGCTAGATTTAAAATTATTTGGGTAAAACTTGAAGTGCATTATTTTTATATGCATAGAGAGTTGAAAATGTGGGTTTATCAAGTAGGCATGCCATCATGTGGTATCAAAGCTAGAATTGAAATAGCTCTTTGAAAATTTATTTCTGAAATGCATATGTATTGAAGCAGTGAAGAAAGTTGGTTTTCAAATCTGTTTGACAGAAATTGCAGGTTTGAATAAGCATACAGTGAAGGTTGAAAATTCAAATTTTCAGAATCTGAAGTTGAGGCAAAGAATTTTGAAGATTGCCCAGTTATGTTTTGAAAGATGTGAACACAGGTGTGATGACAAGGAGATCAGATTTAAATCTGACAAGACAGCGTGCAGTGCAGCAGAGCATTGGGAGAAATTAAAAAAGCAATTATAAGTGAGTGTTGAACAAACTCTGAAGGTGAGTGATGAGCAGTGTTTAACTCTGGTTTGAAGGATTGTTTGAAGAATGCAGATTGCAGACAATTGAGGAGCATCTCAGCAAGAATATCATAGCTTTGAAAAGCAGTGATGAAAGAAGCCAGTGAAGGTTTCTAAAGTGAAAGGAAAGTGTGGCAGAACCTTGAGAATTCCCAACAGAGGTTGGATGAGAGGAGAACAGATGTGTTCTTGAGAAGTTGCAGAGGGAAGCCTAGAGAGAGCAAAAGAGAGTGCTCAGAAGGTTCTAGCAGAAGGGGACCAGTACTTGCCAAAAGCCCAGATCCGGAGGAAAGGATTGGTGAGGTAATTTGCAGTAAGAGAGCTTGCTGTTGCAGAGGCTTGGTGCAGCTTGCGAGTGAAGAACTCATAGAGGAGAAAATGGCTACTGATAGCCATAGTAGAGATTGCAGAGGTTCTGAGAGAGGCCACAACAGAAGAGTGAACGAAGATGCCAAAGCAGATGGCATGAGGAAGAAATTCACTAATGAAGAATATGAGGAAGAGGTAGCTGAGATCTGGGAGCAGTTCAAAAAATTGGAACTGATGATAAAGGAAAGCTAGAGATTTGGTTGGCTCATGAGGAAGAAGGTAAAGTGGCAGAGGCTACATATGAAGAGAGAGAAAATGATCAATGCTCAGCTAGAAATGAGATTACTTAGGATGATTGAGTATTTGGAGAAGGACTTGAAGACTGAAACTTCAAGTGAGACCAAGAGGTCAAATGGCCTTACATCTGACAAATTTTGTATGTTTGCAGGAAGAACATGTCAGAAGGAAAAAACTGCTGATGTTGTCACTAGGGAGGAAAATGGAACAGCCAGATATTTTGAAAATGTCCATATACAGTGGGGGAAAGGTTTTGTTTTCCAACATATTGGAAACAGAGGAAGTCTGAATTGTGATGATGGCTAGAAGCTGGTAATTGAGCAGTCAATTGGACAGCTTGAAGAAACTGAAGAGGAGACCATTGAATAATTTTTGAAGTATATAGAGGGCATGGAACAACAAGAAGATTTGATGATTGAATCACTAAATGAGACCATGAGGTATTATGGTTTTAAAACTGACAAGATGTGTGTGAATGCAGGTATTGATGAAGACAGTTCATGTGATGAAACTGTGGTAAATGAAGCTGATTGTTGCCAAGCGAAGTATGATGATGATTATCTTCCAAATGAAGATTAGATTGAATTACTGCAGCAAAAGGAATTCATAAATTCCTTGTTTAATGAAAGAGATTGCTTCAATGAGGACATGACAGTTATGTCTGATGATGACCAATTTGTTATTAATGTTGATAATGAAAAATTGCTTTTATTAAATGGCCAAGTGAGCAGTGATGGACAGATAATTGAAGTTATTGCAAAATTGGAAGATCAGAATTATATTCTGATGAAAGAGGAAGAAATAGTGACAGCAGGAAACTTGACTTGTGATAGAAAGAAATATAGTGAAGGCAGTATGAATGTTTTCTCACATGAGATGACCGATTTATGGCATGAGTTAAGTGTTCTGGAGCAGAAGATAGAAAAACAGAGTTTTTGGTGTTTATATTGTAAAGGCAGAGGTGACTGAGGATGAGAAGGTTCATTTTTATGAACTAGAGCAAGGAGACATCCTTGAAGAGGATGATGCAGAGGAGATACTAACTGACAGTCTCAAGAATTGTTTGAAGGATTGGAATCAACATACTGTTGTGCTGATAGAGAAGGAAATAATTTCAGGACAGCATACTGAAATGCTGGCAGAGGAGAGAAAGGCACTGAGGCCTTATGATTTTTGTTTTAGAAATTGTTTTGTGAATGCAGATTTTGTTGATGCTGAAGGAAATTTGACACCATTGGGCAGTCAATTAAAGGAGGAGGAGAATTCTGTGGAAGATTTTAATCGATGGAATGAAGAATTTAAGTTGTTGGAGACTATGCTGAATCAGCAGGATTCAATGCAAGAGAGAGGACCTCAATTTAAAAATTGGGGATTGCAGAATGTGAAGATACAAAGGAATGAAGATAAGGAAGACCTTCTGAGTCTTGGAAAAGACTTAGAATTGCAGAGGGAAGAATTGGTGGCTGGATCATCAATTGAGACCATTGGGTCTTGTAATTTTAAAATTGACCAGTTGGCTGTGTTGACAGGGACTGCATAAGACAATCCATCACTTGGAGTTGTCTTGAATGAAGATGGGCTACTGGAGGAAGGTGAGGCTATCATGTCTCATATGCAAGAACTTGTCACTGTTGGTGACAAGGAAGAATTGGCTTGTCTGATGGGCCAAGAGAAACTTGTGGGGAAAACTTTTGGGACTGCTACAGTAGTGGAAAATCAGAATTTTATTTTGACAGAAGATGAAGAACTTGATTTGATTGCCAAAATCAATCAAGAGGATGAAGGATAATTACTGAAGATTGTCAAGGAAGAAGAATATTATGCTGAAACAAGTTTACAACATATTGATGAATTTCTTGAGAATAGATGGTTGAATTGTTTGCTGAAAACATTTAGAGAAGAGAATGAATTGGAAGAGTAGTAGATTGAAGTGTTGCCAGAGGAAATGTTAGAGCAACAATTTGAAGTGTTGCCAGAGGAGGAAGAGACACAAAATTTTTATAATTTTGATGTTTTTTTCATGATTGCAGGTACTGATGGAAGGACTAAAGAATGTTTGTTCCAGGAGGAGAAAAGAGATGATGACAGAGACTGGCAATTTAAATACTAGTCCAGAGAATTGCTGAAGTCAGAAAATGAAGAAATTGTCATGGGTAACAATCAAGAAGAGTTTTAATGTTGCGGAGAACAAGAGGGTATGGATTATTGGGTGGCAGTTAGAGCGGGAGCTAGGGCAACCGCAGGATTTTAGCAAGTTAAAGCTAGGGCAGCAGTAATAACTGAACAAGTAAGAGTTCAGCAAATGAGAACTCAGCAAGCAGAAGCAGAAGTAGAAGTTCAGCAATCAAGATGGAGCAGTACCCAGCAGTCAGAAGACATATTAGACAAAGAAATTGAATTTATGAGAAAGCTGATGGTGAAAGTATCTTAGAGGAAGACATCAGCAAGATAACAAAGAAGAAAAAGCAGTAGCAGAAGAAAGACAGAAAGAGAATGTAAAAGTGCAGCTAGTGGAGCAAGACAGAACAAGATATGGAAGCCTGGTGAAGTGCAGAAGAAGAATATTGCAGTGGATGATCAGCTGCAGAACAAAGTGTGGGATCCAGGAAGACAAGGATGAAAGCACATGATCGAGAGATCATGAATCATTTTAACCTAGGGAGTTTGATGCAGGAGCATTAGGCTCAAGGAAATAGTTTGTGTGTAAATAGACATAGGGGGGTCCCATGTTTTTTCTTTCTTATGTAATTATTAATATTTGAGTAATTCTTAAATAATTTTAGTGAGAAATTGTAAATGTTCCCAAATCATTGGAAAACATGAGGGGAAGTCGATTAGCTAGGAATGTGAAGAGTCAGTTTCAGTTTGTTTAGGGATTTAGGACTTGGAGGGATTCCAAGAGTCTTGTTGAGCGTTAAGGGAAGATGAATCGAATGATTACCAATTTGTATAAAAATAAGCCTCAAGGGCATTAATAAGGGAGACCTGCATAGAGCTATGGAGCTGGGCAGACTAGGGAGGATAGAAGGCCATCGAATTGAAGATATAGCCAACTAGAAGTTTTGTAAGTAAATTCCTGTATATATTATGAAAGAAATTATTCCAGTATTTCATGAGTATTATTCAATTAAATTCTGTGTGAGTGCCTTCGAATTTTAAGAACCAATTGTATGGTCAATGCATAATATGAACTCTGTGATTTGCGAGTTAATTGATGCTTTGTATATGATGAAAGAATAAATGTTGATTAGTATCAACATTCTTCTTTGGACTAACGCAAGAAGAGTTGGGTACTCCTTTGAGAAAACTAAGGAAGGCTTGCAACCATCGACCACTGCAAGGGTTGATGACATAGGGTGAATTGAGATTCGGTTTTGGAGTCGAGCCGGAGCTTTTATGAAAAGAAGATAGCGCACAGAGATTGAACATAGGATCCCTTTCATACATTGAAATGGACTGTAGAGCTGTATATGGGACTGGTTGCGAAGTTGCAAAATTGGAACCGTAGTTCATCAAAACAAACCAAGTCAATGAACGTAGAGTCTCAATGGAACAGTAGGAGGTGTTGATTAAATGACGAGGGATTTGTTCCAAAGGACTGTCATATGTTCGAATTGAAATACCGTGGAGTGCATTGAAGGCATGACTGGACGGAGTTGGAGTCAACAAACAGTGAAAACGGTTTTGGAGGCGAAGTGTGGTTTTCGCAAAATTTAAAAGTGGTAAGCGGAGTTGGAAAAAAAATTGCGATAGCGTTCGAAAGTGGACGCGTGGCGGAGGTGGTTTTCAAAAAACCACAAGTTTCGCAAATTTTTTGGGGTTTAAATTTATGTTCGAAAAAAAATGCGATATCCGTCAGATCTCTTGATCGACCGATCGGACGTTGGTCGCATCGTGAAGCTGCATGTAAGATAAGCAAGGTATGGTGAGCGGTTATATTTGTTGAACGCTTGAATATTGTGGGCCCGAAACCATTATATTAATAATCGAGTTTGATGTTCAGCGTTTCATATGAATGAAATGGAATATGAACCGAACCAATGAGTATTAATGAAAGGCGGAGCCGACATACTTTAACGTATATGTGAGAACTTGGGGTTTTAAAAAAAGTCGAAGGGTTAATGCATTGATATTTATGTAATCGAAGTCTAAGGTATGGTTGTCGATACTTTAGTTTAACAAAGGGCGAAGGTTTATAATTTGGCTTTTATGTAAAGTCATATAATACATTCAGATTAAGGGTGAAGCCCGAAGACTTTGGGCTAATGTCTGTTGAATATTAACCCGAAGATCATGAAATGGATTATTTATATGGTTCTAACCATTGAAGGAGAAATAAAGCTTCCACATAGTGTTAGAGATCGCCAAATTTAAAATTATTTGGGTAAAACTTGAAGTGCATTATTTTTATATGCATAGAGAGTTGAAAATGTGGGTTTGTCAAGTAGGCATGCCATCATCTCAGGTTTACGAGCCAAGCCATCAGCCATTGGATCCATGGAACCTGAGCTAGATGCACATTATACGTATAAGGTAACTCAACTGACCGGGGAGAGGACTAAAACCTCTACTAACCTTACGAGGAAGTCGCGGATGAACAACATCAACTCCTAAAAGCTAGAAGACGATCCCTTGTGGCTAGAGGTTGTGGGGAAATGAGAAAAGAAGCCAACGGAGCCCTTGAGACAGTTGAGAGTCAATATTTTAAGGGTAATTACCCGCAGCAGGGATGGAGGCAGATGTTTTGATTTGAGAGCTAGAGCCTATTACAATGCCAAAATAAAATATAGATAAAAAGGTGGGAATAGGATAAGTGGGAAAGGCATAGGAAACAGGGAAGGCAAAGACTCCTTACTGCGCGAAATTCATATATCAATTCATACATTCAAGGAACTATCATCAATAAATATATAATATATAAGGAGCATGGATGGGGATCTTATTTATACTCCTTTAGTATTTCTATGACTTAGAATTACTGACCCTTGGACATTGAATGAATGTTCCAACAAGCTTTAGGTTTCATCCCTGTAGACTTATAGTTTTAGCCCAACCCACATCCATGTTCAGGGAGTACCAGACCCCACCCTTCCCAACCTTGGTAGCAGCCTCCCCACCTTGTGCCTATTTCAGATTAGGATCTTCTCTGCGATCCTCACCGCTTCGTGCTTTGCCTTTATATATGTTATTTCTCCATACCACTATACATAATTTCGGGCGAGATTGAGAGAAATCCATTATTTTTTATCTTCGCTTCGCTCAGCCTTCCAAACACCCATCTTTTATTAGTCAAATGCATGTTTCATTAAGGTTTTCAAATCGACTGGACAGATAAGACATGGATTTTATGTCTTTCTTGAGGGAAAGGCATAGCATAGCATGACAGGGCATAGTTGGCTGTATTACTTATTGCAGGATTAGACCAGACAAACTTTGAAATACACAACTTACTTTTCGGGTACCTAATGAATTTTGAGAAATCCCTCACCTGCATAAGCCTATAACTGCTGGCTATTATAAGCAAGGAATTACGACTATCAGAGAGAAACATTCTAAAAGGGTATAGTTGATGAAAAAGAATATCCATTTGAGATCCCAAATGTTGAACCAATTACCATTCATTTGATATCCACTAGCATGTGCGGGAGGGTCTGTCTGTCACTGTCTCGACCATCCTCATAAAGACGACCACCTTTACTGGTAGCTCCAGGGAAGTGAAGACGTTCCCAAGTTATGTGCAAGTCACTTTCTAGGTCAAATTTCCAGTAATTATTTACTAATGGTTGCAGCAACTTGAGGAGAAACCAAAATATGCCCAAAGGGATAGGAACATAGTAGAATGGAACATTCAAAATTTAGTTGCTCTTCAACAGGTGGATCATTAGATATCCAGCGCAGATGATTTCTGGATGAAGACTACAGTGGAAGGGTTTGTTGTAGATATGTATCAGTAATTTTTAAAGGCCAAGAAGGAGTTGAAGAGGGTAGCACACATGAGATTGTTAAAAGAAATCCCTACCTAGATTAATATGTTGTTGTTTGAATAAGGTATTCTACCCTTTCAACCCATTAACATGGCCGAGTAAACACCGCATGCTAGTGGGTGGTTGGAATGGTGTTGGTAATGCTGAAGGGTTAGAAGAATGGGTATCATGGGGGGGGAGTGAAAATAGTGAAAGGGTTGAACAAGTTATGAGGAGGGTAGAAATTACAAACCAGTGGTGGCAGATGTGTGCAGTAAATCAAAGAATTGAACAGTTGCAAAAGGAGATTAGTGACTAAGGAAGCAATGAAGGAAGGTTGTGGGAGTTGTAGAAATGAAAAAAGCAGGGAGAGCTGGCTAGCTAGTGGTTGAAGGAAAGAGGCTTTACACTTGAAGGGAGTCCAGCAAGAGGAAACATTGGTGAATTAATATCGACAGGATCTGAAGGACAAAATTGGAGAGGTTGATATATGAAAGCTAAAGTCCAGACTGATGGGGTAGATCTAACTCTAGGAGAAGTGGCATTCTGGTCTGAAGAACTAGAGAATAGAAGAATGGAAGGTGATTCACAGCTAGAGGATGCGCTCGTAGACATATTTTGACTGTTGCTTCAATGGCTTCCACTCGGGCAACATTGCAGGATCCTGGTACCCAACGCTATAAAGTGGAACTGTCGAAGTTCATACGCTAGTGGTGAAGTTCTAGAAGCATAGCCATTCATTGAATATCCATAGCGATAAATCCCTTAAGCATCACTAATTTGAGCAGCAGTGCAGTCACCACTTGTCACTTTGTCGATGCACAAAATCATGAAAAAAGATAAATCCTAGGCACACCGATCATGTAGTAATCCAACCTAGAAGAAGGTAGAGGAGAAAGGGCGTGGGGAGAGCCCACTTCCAGCCAAGTCAAAGCCATCCATCCAAAAGATTTCACAAGCCATTGATCGTTCACTGTAGGCTAATCATATCCCGCAGGTCAGGGAGGAACCACAGGTGAATTAGGCTTAGCATATGGAGAAACGGCGTACGGTCAAGCATAAAAAACAGGCACAAAATAAGCACCATTAGTTTGATACCCATATTGAGACAAAAACCCAGTTAGTTTCAGCAATTTCTTCCAAATCCTAATCCAATAATGGATTCCACAGCACATCTAAATTGAGAACCAAATCCTATTGAATTTCGAGAGCCAAAATAAGCAGATGCAAATCCAATCACATTCTATCCTCCAGTAGTAACATTGAGTTATCGTAGATCTAAAAGAAAATCGAGATGCACCCATTATTGAACCGATTGAATTGAGTGAGTTCAATTCATCCTGCAGTGAGGGCGGAGGTAGGTACAATTTCTAATTAACTATGGGCAACTCACCACAACATGATGGATATAATGACATTGCGCTCTAGATTGGTTCGTATTACGATTTTTATTAGTATGTTGCCACTTTTTCTTCTCATGATCCGGTCGGTGTCATGTGTTTCGAACTAGATGGTTTCCATTGGAGCATGTCTTACCAATATAGCTAGCCAGCCAGCCTAGGTTCTGCAGCCTCCGTAGCTAGCCAACTGGTTCAATATGTAAGCGGTAAGTGGCTCTCACACCATAAGTAAGGTAATATGTATGCCCATATTGGTATGTTTAGGTAGCTCCTACAGGGTCAGCAAAAAGATAAGCGCTAGTTAGGTAGTCCCTTGCTCAGGGTAGGTCAAGCACTTGAAGCGGTACATAATACGCCCATACCAAGACTTCAAATCAAAGGCTAGTCTCAAAGCGGATGCTATTGCCTAAGTCTCGCTATGAGTGGCCCAATCTTCATTTGAACCGCTAATCCTTGTGAAGAACAAGGTCGAAGAAAGGTCGATGAAGCAGTGACTTTGAGCACGAGAATGACTGAGAATTTTTCTTGGCCCAAGCTACGAAGCTCAGGGGGATACTTGTCAAAAATCAAGGTCATAATTAACATTAATTGGATTGACCATAATGTCTCAGCTGAAGGGGTAGGCTTTTAGGGCTCTCGGCCAAGACCACCATCTAGTCGGTGCCTCGTGCGCTGCCTTCCTTCTAGGTTACACTATTGGATTGGTATCGTTAACTGTGCGCTACCTAACTGAAAGCGAATGCTTTTTCGACCTAAACCGAAAGCAAGGGTGGGGGTTGATGCCTTACAAGCCCACTGAGGGTAGTCGCCTAGAACATTGAAAGTGAAGGTGAGTAACTGGGCGCATACCTCCTCCTCCGTAAGGAGGGATTAGGAGAGAAGATGACAGCTTGGAAAGCTAGAGCTGCAAAGCCTTTGGAAGCCTAGCTGCAAGGGTTGGATTCCTTTCTTATTACACTTATCTGGAAGGGAACCTGTAGTACCCCCTGTGTCTAAACATCTAAACGACCTTTTGTGCCAACACGGCCTTTATGACTTAGGAGTTTCGTCCTTACCTTGAGCTTGTAGGGCCTGATCTTCGGGGTCAGTGGTTCCTCAGGTTCAGATGAAGACGTGTGCAATAGCCTTGGTAAAACGGGTAAATTCCCTTAAGGTGTATGGGATCCATGTCGAATAAGGGGTACCATAGACTTAATAAGTGCGTGTCAGACCTCTTAAGAACGGGAAGTGCCCTTTGAAAACAGTGTTTCACATCGAGCGTGAATTAAGCCTACAAGGGTTCCAGGGACTGCTTCTCTACTTCAACAACGAATGCGAAGTCGGTGGAAGGGGATCCCATAATGAGGAGCTTCAAGCTTGACTTAGATCATAAGATAGCTCCAAGCTAACTTAAGGGAGTTTCCAATCACAAAGGGAGAAGGGAAACCTTATGGGATTTATTTGATTTGATCTATACGCGGGCACCTCAATTCTCTTGTGGTCAATCTTTGGGGGTTTGAGAAAAAGAAAACCTTTTCACTAGTACATGATTTTATCATTTTTTTTCATTCCGGGGTTGGGGGTTGGTTTAGGGCCTCTATTCAGGGACTGATATAGCTTTCTTGTTAGTGGGTCCTTCGTTGTAAGCGATTTAAGGGCTCTTGAGGGCATCTAACGATGGGGGGTACGTTAGGGATCCATTTTGAGCATCTGATGAAAGTAGAATGCGCCTTCTTATGTGCTCAATCAAACTTCCTTGCACCCTATAGCTCCCTGGTCTCAACCCCAACTTTCAGACAATGCCTCAAGTTCCCTGTACCCACCCCCCCCCCCCCCCCGCCAGAGGAAAGGAGAAGGCCCTTCTAGAGCATATTTCAACGACTCCTCCATCGACCTACCTATTCCTCTGACTGGGTCCCATCAATAGTTCCTTTGTCACATCAGTTTAGCCATTTGAGACAGGTGGGAAACAGTCACCCCTGCCTAACGATCAACCTCTATCTCACTCTTACAAGATTGATCCGTATTATCAAGATTGACTATATATGCATTTATGGTTTTTGATTTTATGATGTAATTATATGAAAAGGTATATGGATTTCAATTCAAGTTAGCGTGCTTGAGGAGGCCCCCCGCACTATAAGTATCACCCACAAAACCCACTATAGTAAATCACTTTAGTTCAATAGTTCAATAGGAACTTCCCTCATCCGGTTATTCAGGGAAGCGGTAAGGTGCAGTAATAATCCCCAAAAGTGAATGACCTTCCTCAGGCCTTGCCCTTGAGATAACATAACTCATTGACCACGGTGACTAGGCAATGTCACAAGCTCCTGCATCGAATAAAATCATGTCAGTTCTAAAAACCGAAACCTCAGTCAGTGCATAAGGATCAATTGAATGGCGCCTTCCAATTGGTTGGCTTGGGACAAAGCAAAGACCGCGCACGAAAAGGGCCAGGATCTATTCCATAAGGCCCTGCTGTTCGGGGGAGGGGGAAAGCCTTTCAAGAGATAATAACCCCTCACGCGGATTGGACTTTTGTGTATACTCTGGCAACTGTGGGAGCGTAGGAGAAAAGAGTTGGGAGGGATTTTCCCTCTCAATCAGGCCAGGGAACAACCTACCATCAATTATATAATGGCATAAGATATGATGGGAAAGCCCTGGATTCACTCACATCATCCCCCCTAACATCCATCGAAAGTGGTAGGTTTGATTGGAACTCAACGATTTATCATCTTGCTTTGTAATTTCTTTTCTTCTTTGTTGCGCTTGGAAGGAAGGTTGGAACGACACCGTTAATGATTCTCCCAGCCCGATAGGGGAACATCTCTCTTGCAACCTTGCACACCTTGACCGGTAGGCACTCTTCCCACCAAGCTGCCCTCTCATTCCTGGATGTTTCCCATTACCCATCCTTCTTGAGTGGATCGCACTTCCTAGCTAGCGGCTCCCTTCTTGTTGTTTCCTCTCTTTGTCTCCTTTCCTTCCTTGGTATGGCTTTCTCATCCTTCTTGGGTGAGAAATACTCCTTCCTTTATCTCTCGTTTCACCCTTTCGCATACCTATTTTCCCTCCTATTGCGGTCCTTATTTGACCCAAACTTCCACTTCCATGGTGACACTGGTAGGTATTGATCCTCATCATCTGGTGTGCATCCTGCCTGCCTGCTTGCCTGCATTGGGAATTCCTGCCTTGGGACTTCCTTTTCATGGGATGGATTTAAAGGGACATATTCTCGATGGGTGCATGATTTTTATTTTGGATGGACGAATTCTTGATTGATGGGCCATCTCCGTTGATCAGATGAACTGTGTTGTGTCTCGACATCCTACTTTTACTGATATTTTCTCGTTTTCTATTTAAGCTGGGGATTTACGAGTCGTCCGGGACTGGTTATAGACTGGGCCTGAGGCTCTCCCTTGCCAGTAACTAGGTCCAATCACTCTGCATGTTGTATCTCGTCCCATCAATCGAACGGATGGGAGAGGGAACCCTCAGTCCTAGGAATGACAGAACAGAATTGAACTGACTGATCTCCTACCCGGTTGACTTGACTGAGGGGAACTAAATTTTTATTGGGGGTGCACAAACCAAACGGATGGGTGGAGGAAGGATCGGGGAAAGGTGCTAGGGGTTTTATAAAGAGGCATAACCTTCCCCAGCTGGGACCCTACTCGATTTTTGTGCCTTTCCCTAATAGAGAAGATTGCCTATACCTTCATACTACTAGGTACTACCTACACTGGCTGATAAGCCTCATAAGCCCTTCCTTTCCATAAAGTACCGTATACACCCCAAATTTACGAGTTACAACCTGAATTTACAAGTACCCACAGACACTAAAATACAAGGAGTGAGAGGGACCTCCCCTACAGCTAGGGTAATAGAGTCTAATGGGCCTAGTGCTCTTTCCTCTCCCTCACCATATGAATAGTGAGTCCCTACCGGGACTAAGGTCGAGCCCTTCCCTGCCAGGGGCATGATGGGGCCCCGTTGGTCGAGCATCCTCTCCCTTCACCATATGAATGAGTGAGTCCCTACTGTTCCTCTCCTTCCTTTTAGTCGAGTCCCTCCGGGCCTCACACATATGAATGAGTGAGTGACTCCGTCCCTCTCCTTACTTATCCATCGAGCCCTGCCTTCCTTGATTGCTTATTGGGTTGGTCCTCACCGTCTTATCTCCTTTCTTATTTTTCCCTCCCTTTATTTGAGAGAAGAGCTTTGGTCTCTCTTAGCATTATTTCGCTAAGTGGGTCTGGTTCGAGCCCAGAATTCTCTGTATGAAACACCTAAGCACCCCCCAACCAATGAGTGTAAAAACTCTCTTCATTTTGTCAGTAGTATATTCTTGCAGTGTAGTCTCTTTGGTATTTATCTGCTCTTGTTCATCCTTTAATCAATCCCTGGGTCACGGTAGATTTATACAAATATTCCTCTTAATAGTCAAGAAAGTCGCCTTCCTGTATCATGAGCATAACGAAGAGACTATGAGGGACATGTACCATATCACTGAGGATGAGTGTCAACAAATAATAGCATCGTTGAATGATTCCTCTTTCCAGTTCCTCCCCTTGTACCGTATTTTCATTCCCAAATCTGGTAGGCCTGGCCAGTTTCGACCTATTACAATTCCGAATCCTCGTGATGTCATAGTAATGGATGCAATATCCATGGTCTTGACGGAGATATTTGAATTAGTCTTTCTGCCAAGCTCACACGGGTTTAGACTCGAAATAGGTACAAGGACATGTCATTGGGAAGTATTGAGTTGGGAAAACGTCTACTATTGCATCGACGCTGATGTCATGAGTTTCTTTGCTTCCTTTCCTCACAAGCTATTATTGAATTATGTAAACACTGTCATTGATGATGACAAACTACTGGCTCTGATATATTTATTTATAAAATCAGACATCGTTTACAAGAAGGGCACTCATTATGGGGTAACAAACAAGGGAATTCCACAAGGAAGCCCTACCTCTCCAGTCCTCATGAACATATACATGCATCAGCTGGACACACTACTGGACACTTTTTTAGCACGGTCTCCTTACGTCCATTACGTCTGCTACGCAAATAACATACTGCTTGGCGTTTGTGGGATCAAGTGCATCAACCCTCATATATTACTCAAAAAGCTTCAGTCCTTAGTGGCCTATCTACAACTAAGCCTTACCCTCTCTATTCATTCAAAGGGAGGACCTCCTTTTCTCTTCCTAGGCATATCACTCAAAGTTTATACGGACGGTCATATCAATATCTTTGCACCATTACCAAGAATCGAGCACAAAATCAAGACCATCCAAGAGAAAAAGAAATCCTTTATGGAACCTATTATAGACCCGAAAGCACTAGAGGACGAGCAACAAAGCCTAATCAGGCTCTACAGAAACAAAATATTTAGTTAGCATTTTATGTAAAATGCCATAATTCGGAAAAAAATGAAGGGACTCCTTAAGAATCAAATGCTCAATGCTTGTATACGCCATCTGGCCAAGATAACAAAAACATCCGTGGTGGAGATTAAGAGGAAATGGGGTCTATCTCTTCAATGAGCACCTAGCCCCTTTATTCCTCGCACACAAATCGACCGTGCCTTTCAGAAACTACAACTCAAGTTTGACTGACAAAGAAAAGAGTTTCTTAGAAGCGGAAAAGTGGAGAAGAAGAAATAACAATGTTACGTGCTTATTCGTATTTCTTTATTTGGGGTCCGCCATTTTCTTTGTAGTTGAAATAATAAAGAGAAGGATGAGTCAAAATAGCTATATTGGGATATATAATAAGTGTTTGTCGGTCCTTACTAATAACCTAACATAATTGTCTTCCCTCCCCCTTGTTAACCGGGGAGGGATAAAGTGGCGATAAAATGCACGCAAATGCCAATTCAACGGGTTATCACTCACCCGTGAAACCCCGTTGAACCATAGAACTCTATACATTGAACTATACCCTTTACCTCAACCCTACACTTAGACCCAACCATTGACCTCTACCCCTTATCTTTCACCTTCCCTTGAGCTACATTACATGGAATAGACACTCTCTATAGTGTCTTAGTCGGACTGGTCACTCAATAGCGGGAGAGGATAAGATACAGATACTGCCTTATAAGACCTTTCCTCTCTGTGTCTTCTAATTTAAGTCATAATATCATATATATATATATTGACTTATAATCGATTATAGAAAAGATATAGAAGGCAGCCAACCTGGTCGGGGCTAGGCAGCCTTTAAGAGGGCATTTGAATGCACTTTTTTTCCACTTTTGCCACTCGTTGGAGTGTTTACACATTTCGGTCCAATTTCCGACATTTTTTCCCATACAACTTGGTCGAGGCCCAAAATTTCCACATTCCTACCAAGCAAAGAGTCCCTGTTTGCCCCGATGGGGAGAAAAGTGATTGGAGTTACCAACCGAAAATGCTTGGTCGGGGATAAAAGGAGAGAGCCCTTCCTCTGCTTTTATAAATTAATACAATATTGTTGAGCACCTCGCGGTGCTTACACCTATTTCCTATCGAAGTGTTGTTCTTTCACCTCGTACGAGAACTTTTCTAGAGAAGGATTTACCGCTTAGATGCTTTCAGTGGCTCATGCCAACTTTGTGGTGCTGCTAGGCGTGAAAATCGAACTGGTACACGATAGGTTGGCCCAACCCAATCCTCTCATACTAGGTAGGTTTGGATCCTCACAGTTCTCCCTTCAACATTAGAAGTAGACAGGATTCTGTCTTGTGACCCGTGGAGTGAGAGCCCTTCCACGCAGGACTCTCGGATCACTATGGCCGGCTTTCGTCTCTGTTCAACTAGTGAGTCTCTTAGGCAGGCTCAGACCATTTCATTCTAATTTTGGCCCCCCTCGATCACAGAGAAGCCCAGATAGTGGGACCAAATACGGGTAGTCCGTCAAATCCAGGGGACTTCCCCCTTTTCTCCCTTCCGCGATGGATAAAAGAGTGGAGGCAAGCCTGCCCCCAGAAAGAGTACCTGCAGGGGCAGGGATCTCCCATTCGACCACGCAAATTTTGGAATGGAATAACTCTAAGAGAAGGCTGGCAGGCACTCTGGGAAGGTGAGGTATCAAGATAACATGGGTGTTTATTGTGTTAGTAAAAGTGTTCTCGCACTGGAGGCCCCATTCATACAGCCTCGGCTGATCATCCAATATTCGAACTAGGATTGTTCTACAAGAGCCTGTTTCCTCTGCTGCATCGGAATAACTAAAATTGGAGATCCCTTCGATGACAGTGACCTCATAGTCGTTGTCTGCATTTGACCAGTTGTTCAACCGGGGGGGCAAGAAACAAACATTGAGCATTTTGGTGAGGAGCTGCATGAATGAGGATCTTTGACTTTGTATACCGCCCAGTAAGAGAAATTGCTCATCCCCTAGAGCTCTCGGCGTGACAAGGTTGTGCCCCAACCACTGGATCACGTGCACCCTTTTACGTAAACTCATGATATTAGATAGGGTTAGCTTAGCTTATTATGGCAAATAACCGTCTAATAACCTTGTGTCAGTCTATCTATTACTTATGAACCTACTTTAAGGTAAACATATTAGGTACAACTAGATTGGTTACCATTTCTTTGAGTACTTTTGGTTTCTCTATACGATATACTAATTACATGCTTACTCAATACTAATACGTATAGCTATGTACTAGTGTTTCTACTATGATCCTAATTAGGCATATAACGTAATCTATTGGCATTACTAGTATGATTCCCTTGATTGATCTGAAACAAGTTTTCTTTCATATTCAAATACATGCAGTTGAATGAAAGGTGGTTACAAGGAACAAAAGCTAGTTACGAGCATATGTACCAACACGATAGAGTTATGATCATAGTGATAAGTAGGAACATTTAGTGATAGTACTTATTAGGGAGATAACATAATTAACACATATTGGTATTTACCTAACGATCAGGGTATTGTGCTTTATCATCGTAATTAAGGATAAGGAACACCATAGGTTATTGCTTTCATGATTACTCATATGGGATATTCATATTGGTTCAGCTTCTATGATACTACTCTATTCCCATAATTTAGGTGCTTGTAAGTTAATGAACAGGATCTGTTCTATTTCCCTAATAATTGATACTATAAACCCATATGTTATATGTATGAATCAATGCTTTTTATGATAGTGTAAGTAACTCATATGCATGGGATCAATACCAGAACATGAAGCTTTATTAGTTATATAAGCAGTACCATATCAGCTTAACCACCTGTTTACAATATGCGATACTAATCAAATGACACCTAATACAATACATGATGTGCTTGAACTATACCACTATCTTACTAGTACAAGTAGTTTGGAATAAATGAAGCTAAGTAGATCCATATTAATCATATACGACTTATTCTTTTTAAGTAATATTGGTTATGTAATTGGAATTCACACGTATAATGTGTAATAAAATATGGAGGGAATTACTCATATCTATCATAGTTATGCTGGATACTTCTATAGAGATCACAATACTAGTATAAGTTCTTTCACACCTTATATTTTATGTATAATACGTCATAATGGGATTCGATCTTACACTACCTTATTGATACTTATTTTTTCTCCCTTATTACTCATGTAATTACACTAATCAATGGGACCAAATCTAAGCTCTTATCCTTATTCATTAACAGTGATATCATGTTTCATTAAGTACTAGTCATGCATATGAGATCGTTACATCAAATTTCAACATATTATTAGGAAAAGCAACATCATGGAATGCAAGTATGACTAATCCTGTGTCATTTAGCTTATCTCTCTATAGGAGACTCTATCTCATCTATTATGGAAATATCTCTTATCATAACAAGTAAGGAGCAAGCAGCACATCAAAGCTAGTAGCATGATTTACCCGCTTAGTTCACATCTAAGCTCTTCATCTTAACCTCATATATATTATAAATGCCAATAGAATGAAACCAGTCATATTACGAGGAAAGCTAAGCTATGATTACCTTTTAGTGTTACAACTAGACAATGTTACTAGTAATTCCATAATTAATACGATTGGAACCATTAGATATACGTTATAGATCGTTATAGATTAGATATATGCCATAGTCCTGCCCATTGTATAGTATCAATCATGTTGCTATCCCTTATTCACCTATTAGCATAGATTCATCTGGCTATCACATATTGAACTAGAACAATTAGGGCAATATATGGGTATAATACATGGTACCTATAATTAGAGTCATTACACTTATGGATTACAAGCAATGAATACTCTCTATATATGCCTAATTTCCTTAATTGGATGCTGTATGATTCTGTATTACCAAAGGGAATAGAGGAACATGAATAGCATACATATTAGGAATGGCATTGTATTTAGACTAGTAGTATTCCAAATTTCTCTCTGTATTACCATACCAGCTTAGTCTCAGTTAAGTAAGCATCACATAAGTACTGTGCATGATAAGCTAACCCTTATCAAGTATCATGTAATACAAGGCTAGACGTGTAAGTATAAACCATTGTATTTGCATAATAAAAGCTCCATTACACTAGTAGTAGTAAATTCAATCATAAAGATGATTCCATAGTGATATTTAGCTTAAACCAACCTGATTTAACTGATCTTACAGTATAAGCATAACTAAGCATCACACCTTTCACCTATCTTAGTAATGTAATAAGACTAATATCCCAAGCATAAGTAGTGTTAAATCCCATATGAGTAATCACCTAGATAATGCTCATAGTTTATTGAATACGGGATTACACTGTAACCTAATATGTATACATATAAGCTTATCTCATACTATACTTACATTCCCATGTTTCTCGGGTTTAGTTTGAGTGTTAGTAAGGGACAGAGTCATTCACTATTCATATGGTGAGGGTCTTTTCAGTGTAATTAGCAGGGCTTATTCTCACTTCTCACTCCATTGAATGTGATATTCACTTCTTTATTTATTTAAGAAACTTTTTCATGAATGAACTAAAAATAAAGTCCATGTGCGCCATTCACATAGGTGGGCCATAACCATTTGAAAGTCAATCCAAAGCCAATTTCTAGTTCCTCTCTGATCTAGTGCGTTCTCCTATATAGCAGTATCCAAGCGATCTTTGGTATTAAATCCTCCCCATATAAGGGGTGTTACGCTTTTCACTCCCTTGCTAATGTAGGTAGAATTATATATAGAGAGAATCACTCTTTCTTTATTCATTATTTATGGCATGGCGATTCTTTTCCATCAGAAGCACTCACTCAAGAAGTCCAGCCAACACGCATCCATTGTTATGAAATTCATTACCCGCTTTATTTCTTTGGGTAAATGTGAACTTTCTGTCTATTACGACACAAACAAAGTGAGGTGAGTGAGCTATCTCTCTCTTTCCCAGTTCTTGATCGACTTTCAAAGGGCTATAGAGCGACAATGCTGATGGTCATCCGGTTATTTATATAGGTAATTTAGTGCATCGCTAACTTGATGAAATGAGTGGGTAAAAATAGCAGTGAAACAATGTTCTTTATGCACTGACTTATTTATGCTAATTACCATGAAAAAGAGAGTGACGTGACATCGGTCGAGCACTCCGTGGAGTGGACTATCTATTGGGGTGGGTCTTTGGTCGAGCACTCCGCCCTTAGTAAGTCGATTTGGTGTGATCTTTTCATTTAGATATATCCTTAGATTATACTGCTTTTTTTAGCCCCGTCAATTGAGTTGTAAAGACTTTTTTTTTGCTAATAAAATATGCTTTATATACGTTCTATTTACCCATAACCGGACTGCGGAATGACAACCATCAAAAGAAAGCTCCATAACCGGTTCTGAAATCAATAATTACATATATAACTTACTTGAACTCTCCAACCTATTGGGCTGTCGGTTGGGTTTACCTTTCTTTCAGGCCCACTCCTTCCCTAAATAAGTATTTCCTTGAGGGGAAGCACTCACTTGAAGTCTTCCCGATAAGCTTTGAACCTTTTATACAAAAAATAGTCAGATATAGGGATGGATTTACAGCTAAATTAAGGACCTTATCTATCTCCTTATTTATTTTTAGGGCAGATACGTTCTTGTTTGTGAAAGGCGCCTAATATCTTCTCTTTATGTCCCGTTAAAAGATAAATGACTTAGGAATTATTCCTAAAATATATCGTACAGTAAGAGGGAGATCGAGGACATTTCAAAATTTTTAATTTTGGGGCCAAACCATTAAACAAAACGTTAAAACCCTCTCCGGATGCCGTATCCGCTGGTCATTCTTTATATACGTAATTACGTTTAAGAAATCAAAAGTGTAGTGCATGTTAGGTAGCTCCAACCCAGGAGAAAAAGTGTGCTAGAGAGAGGAAAAAATGCCCAACCACAAGTGTGCTACACAAGAGATGCACAAGTGCACATAAAATAAATAAATGCCAATCACAAGAGACTGCCAAAGATGTAGATGCCCTGAGGCAGAAATTTTTTTATAGGATAGATCCAGAAGATCAAAATATGATAATGTAAAATGAGAGTTGTAATGTATTTATACAAAACTCAAGTAGGGCGCTACCCCCAAGAGGGGTTAATGAGCCTATGTGTACAAGTTTTCTTAAGTAAACCTTAACCATTCCCTACCATTAAAATAAATTAGAATAAATGATCAATGGATGGCCTTAGCCATGTTTACAAATACATTAATTGTACATATGAGTGTGTCGTCACCACATGTGAATATTACACCCAGAATTCTTACACCCTCCCTTATGTTTCACAGGGGCCACAGAGATAAAGTATTACATCACAAGATTTACACTCACCCCTTAATGGTATATCTCCAACATCAATACGATGCCGTAAGCTAGTGAAGGTGGGCCCCGGATTTTGGTTAACATATTTCCGCGCTGATCTACAGAGGGTCGTCAGATCCCTTGATGCCTTCTTTTATTCCATACTTTTGTTCCTATTGTTTCGAAATCTAGTAGAAAATTATACATGCTCACTTCATGCCCCGGACCTGTTTCCATCGCACATCCATCTCAACGACCAGGCTCTACGATTCTTATACTTATGGACAAAGAACATCATTTTCACGGTTCAGAGATCAAGCCAAGGTGCAAAGATAGGCTCAACTCATCCCTAAGAATAGAGATGCGCTCATATATTGGGATTATTCCCCTTGTTGTTTATTATTCTCCATTAGTCCCAATGGCTTGTTGTACTAGCGGCTAAAGGCAATGAGCTCTTAAACCTCCTGTCAAAGGTTCATGGGTAGAGCCATTTTAGCCCTTATTTTATTACCACATGGCTATTACAATTGGCTATCAGCTATATGACCGGATATTACAAATGATGAGTGGCAATTACCTTCCTGGGATGATGGAATGAATCAGAACTAAAAAACCTCCTGTCATAGTAAGTAAGGGTATTAGCAATCAAACGTTTCCTGTTCGGTAGGTGATGGAGTTTTTCCCTGTAGGGTAGGGCTCAAGGGTTTAGGTGGATTTCGAGGGCAATGGATCTAGTTCTAGGTTCAAGTAATTCTTTATTTGTTACAATGGACAAGGTCAACATCCCGATGTGATATCAAATTCTTTGGATTATTATTCCCCACCTGTTGATTCCCCCATATTAGACAAAATTGGCATATTGTCCAACCACACTTATTTGTGTGCCTGCCCCGGCTGGAACCTGAGGCCATTGAGAAAACTATATTGTCTGGTGTGGTTAATGTAATAAATAAAGTAGTAGTCTAGTGAAAAACTTATTAATGCATGGAATATAGGAGTATAGTCTAAGGCTGCCATGGGACTTTTATATAAGGCTAGTAGTTGGACTTAAAGGCAAGTAGTAGAGCTTACGAAAAAATATAGTAGTTATTTCTTACACTACAGGGGATGCTGACACTACAAGGGGATGGGATCAATATCTATTTCTTATCTATTTCTCTTATCTATTGTGGAAATATGGAGGAGGGTAATTACATCTATAACTTATTCACTTCAGTGTCTTAACCCTTACTTAGGCAAGCCCCTCCTTTATAGAGGATAAGAGTAGGAAAAAGAGTGGGTATGCACTATGACTATTGTCTACTTTCCTTTACTTTACTGTTACCAAAAACTTTGTTCTCTTTACTTGAACTGCCTCATCCAACCTATTCTATATTACCAACCTCTATTTACTCCTTCCTCAGCTAACTTAGTGATGCCCCAAACCTTGTGTCTGTTACAGATTGGGATCTTATCTAAGAAGGTGGATTCATGGTAAATTCCATGGAGAAGGCAGTATCAGTCTAGGGATTAGGATAAGCTCAACGAAGGGTTCATAATAGAGCTCTATGGGACCGTAGCAGGGGTCAGTAGGGGAACATCACTCTTGCAACCTTGCACACCTTTCCCGGTAGGCACTCTTCCCACCAAGATGCCCACTCATTCCTGGATGTTTTCCATTACCCATCCTTATTGAGTGGATCGCACTTCCTAGCTAGTGGCTCCCTTCTTGTTGTTTCCTCTCTTTGCCTCCTTTCCTTCCTTGGTATGGATTTCTCGTCCTTCTTGGGTGAGAAATCCTCCTTCCTTGATCTCTCGTTTCACCCTTTCGCATACCTATTTTCCCTCCTATTGCAGTCCTTATTTGACCCAAATTTTGACTTCCACGGTGACGCTGGTAGGTATCGATCCTCATCATCCAGTGTGCATCCAGCTTTCTTGCATTGGGAATTCCTCCTTTGGGACTTCCTTTTCATGGGATGGATTTAAAGGGACGTATTCTCGATGGGTGCACAATTATGATTATGGATGGAAGAATTCTTGATTGATGGGTCATCTCCGTTCATCGGATGAACTGTGTCGCATCTCGACATCCTACTTTTACTAATATTTTCTGGTTTGTTATCTGAGTCGGGGATTTCCGAGTCATCCGGGACTGGTTACAGACTAGGCCTGAGGCTCTCCCTTACCCGTAACGGGGTCCAGTCACTCTGCATGTTGCAACTAGTCCCATCAACTGAATGGATGGGAGAGGGAACCCTCAGTCCCGGGAATGACAAACAGAACTGAACTGACTAATCTCCTACCCAGCTGACTTGACTGAGGGGAACTAAATTTTTTTAATTTATCCAGACTACTTGGGAGAAAATTTAATGAATCTATCAGGTGTAACACCTATTTCTTTTCCTGATACACTACTAACTCTTAAAACTTAAGGTTCCTCAGAGACTGGAACTATAATAGAGGTACACTGCACTAATGGGGAGGTGGGCATAGAGGCACACCTTGCCTTGACTGATCAGATTGCCCCCAAAGATGATTAGGGCCCAGACCTCTCATTAGTGATGGCGATTGGCAAGGTACCAGCCCAGCCTCCAAGGGACTGGAAGTTGGGGAGGTATTTCTTGAACCAATGGTGGACACCTTGACTGATCGGTGTACCTGATGGGCTAACTCATGGCTAGATCGAGGTACTGGACAATCGACTGAGGGTATGGATTACTTGAGGGATGGTCTTGAACTTTAGGTCTGGCCGGTATAATACCCTAAAGGTTGCTTCTTTGTCTTGTGTAATTTCTTTTCTTCTTTGTTGCGCTTGGAAGGAAGGTTGGCACAACTCTGTTAATCATTCTCTCGGCCCTGTAGGGGAACATCTCTCTTGCAACCTTGCACACCTTGCCTGGTAGGCACTCTTCCCACCTAGCTTCCCTCTCATTCCTGGATGTTTCCCATTACCCATCCTTCATGAGTGGATCACACTTCCTAGATAGCGGCCCCCTTCTTGTTGTTTCCTCTCTTTGCCTCCTTTCCTTCCTTGGTATGGCTTTCTCATCCTTCTTGGGTGAGAAATCCTCTTTCCTTTATCTCTCGTTTCACCCTTTTGCATACCTCTTTTCTCTCCTATTGCGGTCCTTATTTGACCCAAACTTCCACTTCCACGGTGACGTTGGTAGGTATTGATCCTCATCATCCGGTGTGCATCCTGCCTGCCTGCTTGCCTGCATTGGGAATTCCTGCTTTGGGACTTCCTTTTCATGGGGTGGATTTAAAGGGATGTATTCTAGATGGGTGCATGATTCTAATTATGGATGGACGAATTCTTGATTGATGGGTCATCTCAATTCATCGGATGAACTGCGCCGCGTCTCGACATCCTACTTTTACTGATATTTTCTGGTTTTCTATCTGATTCGGGGATTGCTGAGTCATCTGAGACTGGTTACAGACCGGGCCTGAGGCTCTCCCTTGCTCGTAAGTGGGTCCAATCACTCTGCATGTTGCAACTCGTCCCATTAACTGAACGGATGGGAGAGGGAACCCTCAATCCTGGGAATGACATAACAGAACTAAACTGGCTGATCTCCTACCCTTTAAGTATCATAAATTTGTATCGTTAGATCAAGCTTATAGCTGGTATATGCAGAACCGTGAATCAATGATTGAATCAGACAAAATTTTAATTCTATTTTCACGACAAGCTAGAGATCCATTTCATTTCCTAGCAAAGGTGGTGTCTAACGACAGAGTGAGTGATATCAAAAGACTTCGTGGTTTTAATAGGGATCCAGTATCTCAAGATGCTTTCGCTAGTGCTTATCAAATAATGAGTTACCTTTTGATGAACGAAGAAATCGGTAGGCAAAAAAATCTTATTCCGTCTCTTGATAAGGAAATACAAGATATGTATGTGTGTTTGCAAAATGAACTACTTAAGTACTTGCGGCTAGTGTTTGATAAATCTAAGTATTCTATCATAGAATCTCGGTTAACGAGAAAGGTCGTCAAACAACTATTTATGCCTTTGATCTATGGGAAGACGTTTTTAGCCATGGCTCGTGATATTTGTGAGGTTTATGGTTCATTTCTAAGGAGTAAGGAATTATATCCCCTCGCTAAAGTATGTTATTCCTTTTGGATATTTAAATATCCGGACATCATAAATTTAATGAGGTTTATTAATCTAATTGGTTGGTTCTATTCAGAAATGGATAAACCAATACTTTATAGTATACCATACTTCACTACCGTGCAGGATTATATGTGTTATAATACAGAATATGTATGGGTCTATGATAGAGTATGCAAGAAGAGACGTCGAGTGACTCTCCAAGTGCCTATGTCAGATAGGGATAAGTGAAAGACTCAAGTGGCTACCTGTGTAAAATTTATTCATCAGAAGGATTCCTTTATAGCTATGAAAGTGGTGGAGCAATTGACTTTAAAGAAAGCACCTGTATACATTATACACGATAATTTCATTACAACAGCAGTTTCCGCAGCAGGGGTTCTCGAAATTTATACTAAGGTGTTCATGGAAATGGGTCTTCCACTTCGAATCATTAATGAATTAATTATGCTTAATTTGATCCGATCAACAATAGGAGATTCCCCTTGGAACTCTGACTGGGTTAATGATCCTATTCCAGGTGAGGAAATTATAACTCTCTTAAGATCTCTAGAGCCTAAGGATAAAAAAATAGATAAGGAAAACTGGATTAAAAAGATCAAGGAGGTTGTGAGTTTTTACGAGAGATATGTCAATACTGTGTGCGGTGGTATGTGTCATGCTTAGAACTTGAATGAATTTCATTCACTTCTCAATAGCTGGGAGTCTCTCGGGTTTAACTACAGCATGCAATACTGAAAATGAAAAAATACATGAACAAAAATCCATTCTTATATAATTTCACCGCTTCTGGGAGTTTACTTAATTATTGTATTGATGAGTTCAATGGGTATTTGACCCGGTTAAAGCTTTTAATTGAGGATGAAAAATGCCTTGATCCATATCCAGGGTTGAGAATAGAAGAACTAGGATTGAAATATCCTTACCTTCGTTGTGCCGACTATCACATTATAGCATTGGCTGTCATGTGACTTTTAATTAAATACAGGTACAATACATTGTTTTTACACGGGCATTTTACTATTGGTTATAGACTGAATCTACCAATTAGAGATGTTTACTTTACAATAGGTCCTGCTATTTATTTAAATGATCCTTGCGGTCATGTTGTCCCTAACATGTATGTATATGCTAAGATTTTCGAATTAGTTTCTAAGAAGGCTAAGGAGTACGATGAAGAAGTGTTATTAGGTTTATGCCTTCACATGTATATGGTTGGTATGCAAGACAAAGAGGTCACTCTGACCTATGAGGAGGTTGATACCAAAGTTTGGGAATTACTTAATGCAACCATAGGTGGTGGTGCCAAAAGAAGTTCAAGCTATGGAACGGTAGAAAGGATTGAACCATTGGATGTAAGTGGTGGCACAACAAGTACTGAAATGAATTGAATCTTTGAACTGATCTGTCCCAAAGCGAGGAAAGCTATATCCATTTCTCTCATGCTCCCCCCCAGGCCACGAACTAGGCAGCAATGGCAAGCAACAAGGCAACCCCAGCCAACAACCATCACCCATCAACAGCGATCAGTGAAAGCTCCAGTCCACAGTTCTCATCACACACCCAGTTAGTTCCCATCACACCCATTTCCCCATCAAACCATGCAATGAGATTGATTTAGTTTTGACATATTAACATGATACAAGATGTTCCCCCGTTTTTCCACGATACAGACGGGACACATTGAAACACCACTGCATGGATGGCACACCTACCTGCCGATCGAAACTCACATGACATGGCAGGACGCGGAACAATGGTACACCTCGAGTTAACAACACGGATGGCGACTGTTGTTCCCAACACCAACGGTATGGTACGGAATGAGAAAGGAAGGTACAATGGGTGGAAGGAGTACACAGTGAATCGCTGCGCTGGTCGAAGACACGGGCTTGCTTGCCGCAAACATAGATAGTTGGTTGGGTGAAGCCACCTTGCACAGAGAGCAATTTACTGATGGTCGATTGAGGGAGGGGTGGTCCAATAGACGAAGAACGACAGCCAATTGAGGGCTTATATCATGTGCTGGCTAGATATGGGTCTTTTTGGTTGGTTGCTTGGCCCAGAATTCATTAAACCTTTTCAAATGCAGTTGCTTTTGAAGAAAACCCTCAGTTTTAGTCATTCGTAGACCTGTATTCCACCGGGGGAAATAAATAGAGTTTTTGTTAACCCAAATGTTCATTTACATGCTTTTTTAATTTTGACTTACAACCAGTTAGGGAGGAAACAGTTAGAGGTTTAGGCTCAGTAGTTTCAAATTGATTAGATTGACATTTTAGCTCTATGGAAACGATCTTTTGAGTTTGATATGATGATACCTTAGCCCAACCTACCATTGAAAGTTATTTGTTATTTCGGAAGATTGGAATTTCACAACGTTTATCACGAATAGGGGGATGGCACAGCTAGGAGAGATAATTAGATTGTTGCTTTCCTGACCTCTATTGACCTCCTAATCTTAGATCGACCTACTCGGACCATCGATCGACACAAAACACCCTGGGCACCCTTAGTTTCACAGACTGACGGATAACCCATCATCCCAATAAACCCACTCGCATCCATCTCGTTAAACAGTTCACACGTCGCCAAAAAACACAGTGAGTACACCGATGAGTGATATATTTATTGAGTGATTTATTGTGATTAATTGATTGATCGATTGAATGGATTTATGGCCAACATATGGGGGAGTAGGTGGTGGATGAACAACAACCAACAGTTTGGGCTTCTTGAGCTTTCTAGCTAGATGGGGATGTGTGAGTGGCTGGGGCTGGGAGAAGTAAGAACAGAATAACCTACCTCGATATAAGCATATTTTTTACCATCATAGTGGAGAAGGAAGCATTTGCCCCTATTGTCTTTTAGCAATATAAAAGGGCATACCATAGAAAGAAAGCATGGATAAAAGAGACTTAGGACGTAGGGAGCACAGATTGAACTAATACTGAGTCAAATAGAAAGTAGGATCTGGGTGAGATGATGACTCTCAAATAGGAATTGAATAAGTGAAGACAACGAGGATGGGGGAAAAGGTAACAAGAAAAAGACTAGTTCCCTACCTATTTTATTATGATCCATCCCAAAGTGGGGCCATTTCCTACAGGATATATAAGTATCAAGGGTAGGAACAATACTATCACCATCCGAGCCAGTATCGAATTGAAAGCCCTTGCCTTGTACCTATAAGTTCAAGTAACAGATCTGGTTGCCCTGGTCCCATAGCCCGCTACATCCCTTTGTACGACTCCTGGCCAATTATATAAGAGCGATCGGGTGTTGTGTGAATCAAGCGAGGTTTTAGCTCACTGAGACACTAGCAACCCGGAATGATCGCTATATCTGGTTCCAGTTCTAAATTTTTTCAATTGCTTATATATGTAAATATGCCATCATTGAATTGATATGGAACTTTGATGATATTGAATTGATCATTTTTTACTAACATAATTATGCAATTGGTGGAATTTAGATGGATTGAAGGAAATGAATGGGAGAATGCGGATTGCGTAGTGGGAATGTAGATTGAAGGGAAGGCAGGTTGGGAAAGGGAATTTGGATTGGATGAGGAGTGGGTAATGTGTACTTCTCGGGGTAAGCTTCAAATTGGGTAGATGGGATCGTGATTTTCCCTTCTTGCCAAGGCCAATCAAAATCAACATCTACCTCGACATGCATTGTCATGTCACCTTTGTGTTTCGCTAAGTGAAAAGATGGAAAATAGATAAGTAGGAATCACCCCATCCCATAGGAATTGTGCTATCAGAGAGTATGTGTGGGGTATCACTCTATGTTCACCTATGGATCGTCGCAATCAAGAGCAAATTTTATGATCGTGGGTTTCGAGTGATATCGTTCCTCATGGGCACATGGAGCGGGTGGCATGGAGAGCGAGGAATATCATGATGGGGGTGTATGATCGAGGGCGTGAATCATGGATATCGAGGGTGTCAAATGGGTATTGAGGGCATGAATTAGGAGCAACCACCATCTTGCATGCTGGGTATCCAACTGGATGGATGGCAGCATCTAACAGGAGCTTGGGTGCCCCCCCTTGCCCCAGGATGTGGGATCCAGTCTTTTTGAACCTTCTTCAAGGGTGCATTTGGTGGGCTTTCACCAATCTTGTAATGCGTGGGAATGATCAATGAAAGTGCTCATCAAATTGGTGATGATCTCAACGGAAGTGTAGGCTTTGGAACGGATTTCAATGGCCTTTATGATCTAATGAAAAGCACTTGAAGTGTGAGGTTGGGAGGTCATATCAGATCAAAAAGGTGCCTCTTCCCTCCTGCGTCGGTCGAGTGGGTTCATCCCTCTCCTTTTAGTTGAGTGTGCTAAGGCACCCTCACCCCCTCAACATATGAATAGTGAGTGGGTTTCACCCCGTGAAAAGGGGCTAGAATGGTAATAGAATTGGGCTTCTGAGATCTTGGTGGTACTAACCCCTCTATTGAAGGGTGAAAGTTACACTACAGCGCCTTGAAATGGAGCCACCATTGAGCATAGATTGGCTTTTTTAGAACCTTATATTCTTGCTATTCACTATATATCGAGCGTGCTCGCGTGCGATCATGTGATGTATAATTAGCATGTTACAACCTACTAGGCTTACTTTTTTGCTTGGCATAAATCTAATTTTACCTCGCTAAGACAGGAGAAGTGATGACCTAAGCAAGGATCAAAGATAAGCCCCCTACTAACACATGGTCAAATCCACAATCTAAGTAATCGCGGCCCCCCCTCCCTGCCCTGCCTTTTCTTTGTTCAAGCGACGAGATAAGATTTGTTTGCCTACCCATTTCTTCGTTCATCAAAAGGTAACTCATTATTTGATAAGCACTAGCGGAAGCATCTTGAGATACTGGATCCCTATTAAAACCACGAAGTCTTTCGATATTACTCACTTTTTCATTAGACACAACCTTTGCTAGGAACTGAAATGGATCACTATCTTGCCGTGCAAAGTGAATTAAAATTTTGTTCGATTCAATCATTGATTCACAGTTCTACATATACTAACTATAATCATGATCTAACGATACAAATTTCTGATACTTAAAGTTTGTTCCACATGCTAATGTAAATCTAAGAGAGTCCTCATCAGGCTTTCTTAGTTCTTCAGGGGCTTTAGCAGAAGAATAAAGTATAATCAAACTTCTTTCCAAATCCCTTTCGTGAAAATGCAAGATGCCTGCACGGGATATTCGACCCCGGAAGTCAAGTAATGCTGGGAGATAAAATTTATAACCAGAATATGCCTTTGCTAGAACTAATACGAATTCTTCATACCTAGATCATTGTACCCACCTAACTAATTCTGAACACAACATGTGATAGGTAAAAACAACCTTAATACCATAGTCATTATTGTAGTAACATTCCATCAATAGGTCTGATGACTCTGGTAAACTAACCTTCTAGTCTTCTATCCATAAGGAGACCCACCTCTTCAAAGGTATCACGATTTGATACAATAAAATTAAAGACGTTTTCGTTGTTCTCAAAGACTTGAGACTAAAGTTGATTCAAGTCATCGCAAAGACGCTTAGGATGATTCAACTGGAGATAGAAATTGTGTAAGTTCGTAGAAGTTAAGAGACGAAACCTGTTAAATACATCTCCCGTTATTCTGATTAAGTAACCCCCTTCAATATCAGCTAATGTTGAAGGTACATCTACCTTAGATTTCCAAGGTAATGACTTGGAAACCATGGGTAGATTTAGTTTTATCGGAAGGAGACTTAAGTCAAAACTAAACATTGCATAACAATTTGATTGTATATAACCCTTATTTTTAGAAAAAGGTAAGACCATATAACTTTCATCTGTTTTGAGAGTAATCAATCTGCGTTCAATCAGGAACTCGACCAAGCTGACCCCGATTGTATAATGAATCCTAGTAACTTTGCTTGGTTTCTCTCATTTGAAAAATAACTTCACACCGCTTTCTTTATTACCTGCAGATTTATAAATTCCAATATTCACTGCTTGAACTTGTACAACAGAATCAATATATTGGATCAAAGTAAAAAAGTACACAAGATAAATAAGCAGCCTCTAGGATATTATACTGGCCAGAACTAAAGTTCAAGACCATCCCTCAAGTAATCCAGACCCTCAGTCAACTGTCGAGTACCTCGATCCAGCCATCAGTCAGCCCATCAGGTACACCGATCGGTCAAGGTGTCCACCATTGGCTCAAGAAATACCTCCCCAAATTTCAGTCCCTTGGAGGTTGGGCTAGTACCCTGCCAATCATCATTGGTGATGATGATTGGCAGGGTACCAACCCAGCCTCCAAGGGACCAGAAGTTGGGGAGGTATTGCCCGAGCCAATGGTGGACACCTTGACTGATCAGTGTACCTGATGCGCTGACTGATGGCTAGATCGAGGTACTCAACAGTTGACTGAGGGTCTGAATTACTTGATGGATGGTCTTGACATTTAGGGTATTATACAGGCCAGACCTAAAGGTCAAGACCATCCCTCAAGTAATCCAGACCCTTATTCAATTGTCAAGTACCTCGATCCAACCATCAGTCAGCCCATCAGGTACACCGATCAATCAAGGTGTCCACCATTGGCTCAAGCAATACCTCCCCAACTTCCAGTCCCTTGGAGGCTAGGCTGCTACCCTACCAATCTTCATCACCAATGAGAGTTCTGGGCCCTAATCATCTTTGGGGGCAATCCGATCAGTCAAGGCAAGGTGTGCCTCTATGCCCACCTCCCCATCAGTGCAGTGTACCTCTATTACAGTTCCAGTCTCCCACTCAGTCTCCCTATGTTCAAATAATTGTTGGGTGGTCGTTACGTTACTAAGTACGGATAGGGACCCTTGATCCTTTATACTCACCCCTACAACCTTGGGACTATGCCTTGGGAACATCCTTACACTAATACCTCATCCTTACCCTTGATCTATCGATCCTTTACTTAACGCCTCATACATCCAGCCTCTACCCTCCAACCTTGGAAACTCACCCTTGGGACCCTCTTAATTACCCTCTATCTTCAATCCTCATTCATACATCCTCTACCCTTTATCTATCCATCTTTTAATCTAAACTCTAAGTAGCTTTATATATTATATACTCTATAAATACGTTCAGTTCAAGAAAGATGGAAGCAGAGTGAACAAGAGTGGAAGTGGAAGTGAAGGAGTGCGAGTAAGGTGCACTAATTACCCTTACAACCAATACTCCAGGAGAGGTGGGTATTTACATATATAATAAATATTTTTTCTTTTAGTGGATTCTTTGAATGGCGAATACGTCTAGGCTTGGATCCTTTTCAAAAAGATGGAACAGATCACTCCCAATAGGAGCCATCCAAAAAAATTATATTTATTACTTGCTTTATATTATATAACGTCCCCTTCATACCCTTCTAACATGCCCATATGAGGCGACATCCACAGAGATACGTACACCGAACATAGACATCTTCCGAGATAGGTAGCCCACCGGGCCCACGGATAACACTAGCCACCAGACCCTACCACCAAACCTTGCTGACAGAAACCAACCACCTGCCTAGTACACATATTACAAGTGTGTGAGGTGAATTAACCAAATAAACTAGATTACATTTCCCATGTTCCCAATAGCTGTGAACCGATAGGATAGTCTGCAGTGAACCGAAAGTCACAGTTAGCTACCTACAGTGATCATCACACCCAGTTGTTCCCAATAGCACTCAGTTTTTCCAATAGCTAACCCTTTTACCTACTACCAACATGAAGCTATCAAATCAAGTCTAGTCCCTAGCAGCGAGCAGTGGAGCCTACGGGCCACAGACCCAATTTTTTATAATCACACCTAGTAAAAACTAATGCTACAGTTCATTCATCATAACAAGCCCCCGCGACCCATGGAATGATATTAATTATGTTCCCCCATATTCCCTTGTTTATACGGGTAGTAGCCCCATCGAACCACCATATGCGAGATATGACCCCATGTTCCCCACCTAAAGAGATTGATTTCTAAAAAAGTACACAAGACAAAGAAGCATCCTTTAGGGTATTATACTGGCCAGACCTAAAAAGGTACTCGCTAGAGGGGTAAAATCGTCATTGGTGATGAAGATTGGCGAGATACCAGCCCAACCTCCAAGGGACCGGAATTTGGGGAGGTATTGCTCGAGCCAATGGTGGACGCCTTAACTGATCGGTGTATCTGGTGGGCTGACTGATGGTTGGATCGAGGTACTCGACAGTTGACTAAGGTTCTGGATTACTTGAGGGATGCTCTTGACCTTTAGGTCTGGCTGGTATAATACCCTAAAGGCTACTTCTTTGTCTTGTGTACCTTTTTTTCAGGATTGTTGCAGAGAGGGTCAAATAAGTAGATGATGTTTAACTTGTACTGATAGGACTTCTCTTGAACATATCGGTGACATGAATCTAGAGTTTGGTAGCATTTGACTCAAAATGGGATCAAAATTCATGGTGACAACATATGATGATAGAATGAGAGAAAAATGGATTTCCCAAACCCAAGAAAGAAAATGAAGAATGAAGGATATCCCCAACCTGACATGAAATGCAGATAAGTGTCATGTTCAAGAGCGACATGTTTCCTTTGGTACAAAACAAAAAACATGCTTTACTTCCATTTTACCCTGCTATTGCTAGCGAGTACCTCTTTATTTTTTATAGCAAAGTTGAAGAGGATACCATATGCATAGAGTATAAGTTCACCCTTCGAATGAATCCATCCTAGCAAGTTTAACGAGTCCTGGGAAGGAGTAACTCGGTCTCATCATGGTGACAAGCCCTTAGTCGCTTAAGTTTTACGAGTCCAACGGAGGGGTAACTTAGTATCTTTTTCATGTTTAGGGAGTTTGAAAAAGAGAAGAAAAATAAAACTCCAAAAGGTCCCTTTTCGTAGATAGTCCCTCAAATCTGAAAAGGTAGAAAACAATATCTGAGAGAACCTCTTGATCATGTTTGACCAAGTCCTTCCTTTTTCGTAATTAGTCAACCTTAGCCCGAAAAATGGGTAAACGTATACTAAGATGACGTCAATTCATTTATTTTAACGAGATCGAAAGGACAAGTACTCAAAAATATTTTAATATATCATGAGTCTGAAAAGAGCTGAAAGAGGACCCCTCCTAGAGGAACGAGTGATATAAAGGGTAGCAACTGGTTCTGTTTATGGTGGAACTGCTCAAAAAATGAAAAGGTCAAGATGCAAGGTAACAAGACCACTCATCGCAGCGGTCCCGCAAGAAAGGGTAAAACACCAAGTGAAAGTGTATGATCAACAAAAACATATGGAAACGATGGAATGAGAAAACCAAGGGTCATATGGAAGAAGAGGCAGATAAAAGGGCAATCACGAGAGGTGTATAGGAATGGTTTCATTTTTTACACAAGCTTGAAACGAAGACAAAATATGCTTGGATTTGGTTTAATTTTTACATAAGCTTGTAACAAAGAAAAATTATGCTTGAAAGTTTTCATGCCCCCAGCATAATGACTCAATCTAAGGTACATGCCCCCAAAGCTTCATCTCATTCACCTAAGTAGACTGCCGGTTACTAACTGGTGGATGGAATGAAGCTTAATTTACAAGATCAAGTGAAATACTCGACTGGGAATTTACGAGATCTAATCAAATACTCGAATTTAAGGGGGATTTGTTTCAATTTTTAACGAGGTTGACATAGTAAAACAACTATCCTCATAGGGACCTATTTAATTTTTTAACGAGGTTGGCATAGTAAAAGAACTATCCTCATGACACTTTGTTTCATTTTTTAAGCAAATTGACACAAGAAAAGGAACTTTGCTCTGACACCTTGTTTCATTGCCTATAAGAGGTCATGGATTCCAAGATGGTCTCATCAGACGGGAGAAGCACTTTGGAAATCAGGGTCCAATTCCCCCAGTACATGACGCATTGTATCATTGACTAGATCATCAGTATACGCGGGCAAGGAAGAGCTTTACAATTTATTATGCAAGCAAATCCTTTCTTCGGAAAGAAGCGATCCTTCTAGCCCAATGAGTGGGTCTAGTAATGGTCGTGACAAAGAATGCCAGCTTTCCTAATTTAACATTGAAATAACATGAGAGAGGGAGATGGCCTACCTCAATCCTATGCGATCGCTTTCTCGATGTTGATGTTGATCCTTTCTCTTCCAAGCTCTCTCCTCACTATACCTTTTGCATATGAATACTTGCAATAAATATCACGCGAAAAAAAATGAAAGAGACATAGCATATATATATATAGATATATTTCAAAGTAAACCACATGATAGATTAAGGAGTATCATGCTAAACCAATTAATATTAACAAGTTCATGGGAAGCAAAGCATACTTTGTATTATTAAATAAATAAATGGAAGCTTACAATCGGTGTCGTGATGTTGGAGGCCTCCTTTAGAATGGAAATTCAAGTCCAAGCCAAGCTCTTTCTCCTTCCTCGTCAAATCAATAGCATATAGGCACAATCAAGCAAGAGAATGGCAACAAAAAATGACCAACCAAGACTCAATAGCATGTAACTCTTTTATATTAGAGATGGAGAGGTTATGGATCAAAAAATGAGGGGGAAAGTCCTTATCTCAAATAAGAAAATCCTTGGAGATAAGATGAAAGGTTCAAAATGGGATAATTCGACCATATCCTCAAAAAACAAGTACCAAAATTTCGTTCTCGAGAGTTCTAGAAGATGAAGCTTCTGCTCCATTTTTGGAGAACCTACTTGAAGAGGACCAACGCGGCTTTACTGTTGAATTCTCGCGTTGCCAATGCTTTGCATAGGTTAATGATAGCGTTACAAGCGCGAGGTTATTTAGGTAAGAACCGTGCTGGGCTTGCAAATCAGGGTTTTTTACAAACTGTTGCAGAAAGGCTTCAAGACATTTCTCTTTTAGGTCTTCAAACATAGTTATCGATCAAACGGGAACTATTACCTCAATTCGACAACTCTAACCAAAAAAAAATCAAAAATCCATGAAAAAAAACACGAAAACGAAAATTTGTTTTCTGGAATAACCTTTTTTTCGGGGTAAATTTTCAACATAAAGTTGTATTCTGGAATAACCTTTTTTTTTCGAGGTAAATTTTCAACATTTTTAAAAAATGGAAGTAAAAGCCATTTTTTTTGTGGAAAAAACACCCTGAAAACATAAAGCATTGAAACAAAAATTTTAGAATAATAAAAATTTATATTAAAAATTAAAAAAAAAATGAAAAAAACATTTTAAAATACTTGAAAAAAAACAAAATTCATTATATTTTTTTTAAGTAATTTTTTTTTTAATTTTTAAAAAATAAAAAAACATTTTTAAAATTAAAATTTAAAAATATATTAAAAATTGAGGAAAAAAAAAACAAAATTAAAAAGTTAGATTTAAAAAAAAAAAAATTTAAAATATACAAATTAAATTTAAAAAATAAAAAGGAATTTTTTTATTAAACTAGCATTTGCTCCTGAATGTGCAAAAATAAGCCGAAGGAAATAAATAAATAAATATATATATATATATATATATATATATATATATATATATATATATTTATTTATTTATTTATTTATTTTTATTTATTTTTAATTTTTTTTTTCTGAATTGGTCTACTCCTATTATTGATACAAAAGGTTACAGAGAGGCTGTGACCTCGAAAATTCTTGCCCAGAGATGCGGCATTCGCCCATTACAAAACTGAATTCTAACCAGATAAACTTCAGAGGCCATAACAGTATTACTGGACCCAAACAAACAAGAAGATAAGTGCCTCCCATTACAAAACTGAATTCTAACTAGATAAGCTTCAGAAGCCATAACAGTATTACTGGACCCAAAAAAACAAGAAGATAAGTGCCGCCCCTGCAGGGGAAACCGGCAATTAAACCTTAGAACAAAAGTCTAAGCAGAAAGACTCATTGACGTAAGACAACTGTGAGACAAAAGGGAATTGAGCCCATTCGAGTGACTGGGAAACAAAAACATTTAAAAGAAGACCTGATTAAGATTCTTGAGAAGTGGAAGGCGACTCTTCGACGATGTGGCAACCATATTTGTAAGGGTCTTCTTCCTCTGTAGGATGGCCTTCCTTGCCTGTGTAACAGCCACGATTGGGGTTGCTCAGACTAGCCTAAAGGCTCACGTCCTGGGGAGCAATGCCGCTGGGATCCTTGCTCTGCGTGCAATCAGTAGGACGAGTGCCATTCCTGTCTTCTGCCTTCTTCTCCAGAGTCACCCCTAGAGTCACAACAACCATACCCGAAGAATCCTCTTGAAGCACAATGGCAATAGTCGCCATGAAAGAGGAATGACTGAAGGTACAGGGGAACCGAAATTGAGCTGTATGAGACTGCACAGGGGTGGAATGGTGAGATCGCGCCTCAGAATGGGGCTGCCCACGACCCCGTCCACGTCTGATTCTTGTGTCGGGATAGTGGTCAGTGCAGAAATCCGAGGAGTAGGATGAGGAACCAGAGGTTGAGGAGGATGGCTGGCGAACCACACGCCCACGAGAACTTCCCCGCCTGCAACGCATTCTGTGGCATAATCTTGGCATAGTGTGAAGAACAGACAGCGCGGAGCAAACAGAAAGACTGTGAAGGCAGGGGAGGGTTGGAGGTGGCCGAGCTTCAGCCAGCAAAGGAGCTTCGGAAATGACAGAGGTCGAAAGGCAATTGAGCTTGCAGAAGGGACTCTGAGAAACATGAATATCCGGCAGCAGATCAATACACCACTCCAGAGCACAATGCTTCCCAGTGCTGGTCCGAGAGCGAGGCTCTGCAGCAGCAATGGATCAACTCGAGCTCATAGGAGGAGCATGAATGAGGCTGGGAGGAGACGCCATGGCTGAAGAGCTTGCGAGCTGGTGTGGAGGGACGAGCTGCATTAACGCAACATTGAAGGTGGTGGCAGATATTTTAATGTCAAACATCGTGCAAGACCAGATGGTGGTGGTAAGAAACCACGCGCCCACCCACAACGCCGCCCACGTACCCATCATCGAACTAATCACCCGCATCCGAGAACGAAGGAAATAAATATTATATAAAAGGAATATTTTGATTTTTTTTTATTTTTTATTTTTTAAACTTTATTTTCAAATTTCAAAGACTACAAAATTTTCAGAATTATTTAAAAATACATTAAAAAATCAAGATATTTGTATTATACATAATATCCTTAATAAATAAATAAATAAATATATATATATATATATATATATATATATATATAAACAAAATCAACATAGGCATCATTTGGAGACTGCGCAGTTTATTGTTGTTATTACCAAGCTACTTAATGCGTCACTGCCACCCTATGTCGCATGACCAAAAATATTTTCCCTTAGTTAATTCATTGTTCCACTGCATTGGATACATGGGGGCTTCACTACGAGAGCAATACCATAGCACGTGGGTTCATATTGGGGGATATATAATGAGGAAAAATGAAATAATATATTATTGGATATATAGGGGGTAAAGGGATTTTATATTGGCAGGTATAAGAAATGGAACTCAAAGTTAATGAAAAAATAAAAAGGGGCATAAAAAATGTTAATGAAAAAATGGATACCTACAATATATAATGAAAGTAGGGGCTTTTTAAATTGGGAAGGTATACTGGGTTTATATTGGTAGGGGGTTAAATAATGTGATTTTTAGAGGTATTTTCTAATATGTACTCAAATTAAGGGCATTGTTTAATGTGCTATGATTGCATGTGATATGTCAGAGGTTCATTGAGTGAAAACCCCGTGACTAGATATTTTGGATTCAAACGCCTTGCATCGATATTGATATCCAATCTACACTAAAAATTAGTTGGAACTCAAAGAATAGAGAGGCTTTCAGTTTGATTTTTGTAATATCAAAATCCACACTCGAGCTTTAGTGTTTAAGGTGGAATTGACGAGATGCTTTAAAATGTTGGCAATAGACATTCATTTGAAATCAACTACAAAGGAGTTTCAAGCAAGGTATAGGTTTTGGAAAGATAATTTCTTTACGATTTGCTATCTTTTTCTAAGGCATACCCAGTCTATAGAACCTCTTCCCTTGGAATCAAGATCGAATTTAATCAGAATTAATTAGAACTATTACCAAATAAGCATGCCTCGATAATGGAGGTTCCATCAAACTGGAGTCGACACGGTTTGTTTGAAATTCATCACAATAATATCAATCATAAACCAAGAATAGAATCGATAACATGTGTGAAAAAAACTCTTACATGTAAAATATCTCAAAATTATTTTATTTAGGATGTAAGATCCTAGAAGCTTATGACATCATTTTCATAAATAAGAAAATATTGGTCACTCATTGTGGCTTTCGAGCATTCACCAAACAATAATGAAGGAAATGGGGTATGGGGTTTTATGTGCATGCAACTTTAATGGAACTTGACAGGCTATATAGCAGAAGTGAACTAGGTTTCCAACAATGAATAACCATCAATATATAGAAGAAATTACAGGATCAACTCTCAATATTATCTTCAGATAATTAAACATAGAGGCAAGTGGATGGAGATCTCTTACATTCGTTTTGATTCCAACAGTTTATGGTTCAAGGACTGTCAGGAAGGCAGTAGCAGTAATTTTTACCATCGTCGATCTGGGCCACACTCGATTTTGATTTTGAGGTTCAGGTCCATTATTTCGACTCATTTGACACAATAAACTCACAACATATGCTTTCTCCTTTGATCCTTTTGGTAAGGCCTTTGATTCTTCTAGCTAATCGATAACATTGTGAAAATAAATGTCCCCAAAATTCTATTGGTCAACAAGCTCCTCCGCATCCTCGAGGGTCTTCTGCAGTCTTTCAAGACAACTTTTCATAGAATTGGACGTGTTTTCCAAATTTGGCATGCTATGGACAACCAATCTAACAAACTCAAGCTCATTGTTGATGGCATGGAAAAATGGACCACATGAACTTCATCCTCAATAAAATTATTCAATAAAAAAGACACCACCAACTTGTAGAAATTTATTAATACTAATAGTATTACTGGACTCTCCTGATCTAACAAATTAATCTTATGTTAAATATAAAATCTTTCCACTTAATTGCTTGCAGAAATTAAATCGCCAATTGCAAAACTCATGAAGAAAATCAATCGCCCATAAACACAGTTTTTTAACGGGAAAACTTAAAGCTAAAAACCCGAACTATCATATATTATGTATATCAATGGATCATGTAATAATCTCATACAAATCTTAGTACATCAAGCTCTTAGTACAATCAACAATCATTACACATTGTCATGCAAAAATTTGCATATCTAGGCACCAATTTCTTGCCTCCCGACAACCTGCCTCCACTACGCAATCCCTGCTGAAGAAGACCTCTGAATGAATTTGAATTGGCCTTGCCTTGATTGCGCAATCCTCATTGGTATCTCCAATGTGTGTCAGATGCATTGAATGCATCACTATAGTCACAACAAATAGTCCATCTCACCCTTTCACCTATCTCTCCACTGGGTCTCCACTGGAACTGACATGCAAGTAGTTAACTGTTGTATTTGTTTAGTTGCAAGTGAGTCTATAGTTATGAATTAATTAAATAATTAATTCACTAAACTGTCAGTAGTATATCTTCAGTTAGAACTAGATACAACTAGCACAACTGATTTTAACTCACTTGACTGAGTTAAACTGAATAACAACTCCCATAACTACTCTTCCAACTCTGTCACAACTCTGCCACTTCAGTTCTAACTAAGTCCTCCACACATGAGTCACCAACCACCCTAGGAATTGCGTAATTCCTTCAGCCCATTGATTTTCCAAATCTGTTCACTGAAATAAAGTTCTCCAAGAGAATAAGTTTATATTTATTGTCGGATTATTATTAAGGGCTAATAATAATCGACATGCATCTATTTTTAGATTGACGATTTATAAATAGACTTCACCCAATATTCTAAAATTATAATTTCATCTATTTTTCACATTTGACCAACCATCTACAAATAGCATCCTACAACTTATAGAATATGCTCACCATGTCTAAAAATAGACATACACCTAAAAATAGCCTGCGGGCCCCACTTAGTGAAGGTGCTTAATTTTCACTAAGCTCATGATCTTGTTGAATCTCAACACTCCCTCTCAACAAGATAGGGATTATCTTTCACCCTGATCCCGCCTCTATGGTATCCAAATTTTCTCCTATTGAGCGCCTTCGTCAGAGTATCTGCATCCTGATCTTCTATAGGAATTTATTGAAGCAACATGATCTTCCGCTGCACACAATCTCTGATATGATGATACCGGATATATATATGTTTAGATCTATCATGAAACACAAGATTAATCGAGATTTTAATGCAAATTTGATTATCACAATGTATCACTGTAGGATCTAAATGAGAACCAAACAAATCGACCAAGATCTTCCTCATCCATATAGCCTCACATGCAGCTTGACTTGCTGCCATGTATTCTGCTTCCGCTGAACTGAGTGCCACGGATCTTTATTTCCTATTGTACCAAGAAAATGTTGTAGATCCGATATTGAAAACCCCTCCTGATGTGCTCTTTCTGTCTGTTGGGTTGCCTACCCAATCTGCATCCGTGAAGCCATGCAACTTCACCTCATTCATATGTCTGTACCATAAGCCTTACTCATATGTGCCCCTGAGATACCTCGGGACATGCTTGCCTTCCTTCCAAAAGAGCTTGGTAGGCTTAACCATCGCTTGACTAAGCTGGTTCACCGCATAGCATATGTCCGGTCTTGTATTAACTAAATGCATGAGTGAACCCACCAACTGTCGATATACAGTGGTATCCACTACCTCTGCCGATGTAGCATCCTCTTTCCTCCAATTTCCTAGAAGAGGAGTATCCATGTGCTTGCAGTCCTACATGTGAAACTTACCAAGTATCTCCCGAGCATACTTGCCTTGAGACAAAAACAGTTCACCTTATTGCTACCATATTTCCAATCCAAGGAAATAATGAAGGAGGCCCAAATCCTTCATCTCAAACTCCTTTGCAAGATCTGCCTTGCATGAGTGTATCAATTGCTCATCACCCGTTAGTATTAAATCATAAAAATAAAGAACAACAATTAAAAGCTTACCCTCCACCACAATTTGGTACAGGTTTGCATCCACCTCACTCTTGGTGAAGCCAAGTCCAGTGAAATAGTTGTCGATCTGAGTGTACCAAGCACGTGGTGCTTGCTTCAGCCCATACAAGGCTCTTTTGAGTCTGCACAGATGCGACTCACTACTGAAGATCTCAAATCCTTCAGGCTGCTCAATGTACACTTTTTCCTCAATGATCCCATTAAGGAACGCAGTCTTCACATCCATCTGATGAATGTGCCAACCCATCTATGCTGAGAGATCAAGGATGGTCCTTATGGAAGAATACCATGCGACAGGTGCAAGGTATCTTCATAATCAATCCCCTTGATCTGTGAGAAGCCTCGAGAAACAAAACTTTCCTTATACTTCTCGACGCTCCCATCAGCAGCTTGCTTTACCTTGTAGATCCATCTTGAACCTACCCTGATTTACCCATCGGCCTTGGAACAATCTCCCAAGCATTGTTTCTGACAATGGAGTCATACTCCTCCACCATGGCATATACCCATGTGGGCTCCTACGCTGCTTCTTCAAAAGAAGATGTCTATGTCACGATACACTTGCTCATAAGAGCCATGTATCCAGTAAATCGGTCAGGTGACTGTCTCTATCTGTGCTATGATGTAGGGACTCCTACATTCTGTTCCGCATCAAGCTTCAGTCTCTCAGCTTCTGTGGTACGCTTTCTGCCTGTTTTGATGTGTGGTTTTGCATGAGTGGACTCCTCCATTCCATGAATCTCCTCATGTGGATGATCCACATCTAGAGGCTCATCTTTGGGAACAAGTAGCTCCTCCTCTACATGCAAGTGTAGCTCCCTCTCAAGCGACAACTTCATGGCTTACACCTCATTGAATTTTATATCCCGTCGCACCACAGTCATCCAACTGTTTGGAAAATACACACAATAATTATGGGGTGTTTCTGTGTACCCCACAAATATCTCAACTTCTGCAGTCGGCTCCAGCTTCTTCCTGTCGTCCTTTGTCACATGAATGTAAACAGATGATCCAAAAATCTTCAGATGAGAAATATCAGGCTTCTTACCAGTAAAAGCCTCTTCAGGTGTACTCATTCCAAGTACTCTATGAAGAAAACGGTTTTGCACATAAACCGCAGTGTTGCATGCTTCTGCCCACAAGTGCATCGGTAGGCCCTGGTCATGCAGCATAGCTCGTGTAGCACCCACGATCGTTATGTTCTTTCTCTCTGCGACCCCATTCTGTTGTGGGTTATGAGGCTCTATGAGTTCTCTTCGAATTCCTTCTTTGCTACAGAAGTCTTTGAATTAGTTCGAGATATATTCACCACCATTATCGCTCCATAAAACCTTCACTTTCTTCCCTGACTCCTTCTCCACCAATGCTTTAAACTCACAAAACTTTGTGAAAGTTTCGCTCTTCTTCTACATGAAGAAGATCCAGCATCTACGAGAATAAACACTGTTACCGATCAAATAGGTAACCTGACCTCAAAACGGGAACTCTAGCCCAAAAAGACTCAAAAAACATGAAAAAACACCCCAAAAACAAAAAGTGTGTATTCCATAATGCACTTCGTTTTTTTTTAAGGTCAAATTTCAACATTTTATAAAATTATGGTAAAAACAAAATTGTTTCTTGAAAAAAGGATTGAAAAAACACCCTCAAAACAAAACAAATTGATGTTGGAATAACAAAAAAAAATTGTGTCATACTTTTGACATTTTTAAAAATAGAAATAACATTTTTTAATTTTTAAAATTCAAACATTAAAAAAAAACCTAAAATTTAAGAAAAAAAATAAATTTAAAAAATAAAAACATTTAAAAGCTTAAAATTTAAAAATATATAAAGATTAAAAAAAATAAAAATAAAAACAAATAAAAATTTTAATTCAAACATTAAAAAAAAACCTAAAATTTAAGGAAAAAAAAAAAAAAATTAAATTTAAGGAAATATATTAAATTTAAAAAAAAAAAAAAACACACACACATTATTTAAATTAAAAGTAAAAAAATTAAAAATTAAAATAAAATACAATGAAAATATTAAATTTAAAACAATATATAATAAAAAAACAAATAAACTATAAAAAATAAATTAAATTTAAATTATAAAAAATAAAATATATATATGAACTTAAATTAAAATATGTATATATATCATATTTTATTAAATTAAAAAAAAAAGTTAATATTAAAATAACAAATTAAATTTAAAAACAAAAATATTAAATTTTAATAAATAAATGAATAAACAAATAAATTTTGAAAGAAAAAATAAATTTTAAATATAAAAGAAAAAAAAAATTGTTAAAAGAAAAACTTTAAAAACTTTAAAAATCAATTAAAAATGGAAAATTGACATATATATATATATATAAATTTAAAAACAAATTAATTTAAAAAAATTATGTTTAATTAAAAAAAAAATCTAATTTTAAATACACAATTTTAATTGAAATAAAAAAATATAAATATTTTATGTAATTAACAAAAAAAAATTAATAAAAAAGTAAAACATTTAAAAAACAATATTAAAACCAAATAAATTTTAAAAAAAATACAAAATTTATTAAATTTTATAAAATTATATTAAAAAACTAAACGTAAAACTTAATAATAAAGAAAAATTATGAAATAAAATAATAATAATAATAATAATAAAAAATTATTAACAAAAGTAAAAAAATTAAAAAAATAAAAAATTTAAATTTAAATTAACAAAAAAAAACAAATTAAATTAAAAAAATTAAAAAATAAAAATAAAATTAAAAATTAAAAAATAAAACAAAAAAACAAAAAAAATAATAAATTTAAAATAAATAAATAAAAACAAAATTAAAAATAATAATAATAATAAAAATAAAAATAAAAATAAAAATTTTTATTTTAAATAAAAAAATTAAAATAAAAATCAATTAAAAAATAAAAAAATAAAAAATATAAAAAAATAAAATAAAACGATGGGGGGTGGTGGGGGGGGGGGCGGGGGGGGGGGCGGCGGGCGGGCGGGCGGGCGGAGTTGGAACGCCAGGTAGCGCGTGGCGCCCGGCCGACGACAACACCCTCGCGAGGGCGCCGTAGCCGTGGCCCCCCCACCACCCGTGGCCGCGGGCCGCCCGGCGCGGGCGCGCGAGCGACCCAACTTTCGCCCCTCCCCGCGCCCCCGCCGCCGCGCGGCCCCCACCACCACCACGCGCGCGAACGCCGGCGGGCGCGCCGGCGCCACGGGGGCGGCCCAACCTGCCTCACGGCCGCCCGCCGCCCACACCACCACCACCCCATCGTTTTTTTTTTTTTTAATTTCAAATTGTATTTTTTTTTTCTTATTATTATTATTTTTTTTAATTTTTTTTAATCTAAATTTTAATTTTGTAATTTTAATTTTTTTTAATTTTTTTTTAAATATATATATATATATATATATATATATATATATATATATATGGTTTTTTTTAATAAGTTAGAAAAAAATGTTTTTGTTGTTTTTTTTCTTTAAATTATGTGTTTTTTTTTTCAAATTTTGTCATTTCACTTTGATATAATTTTATTTTTTTTTTTTTTTTTTTTTTTTTTTTTAGCAGGCTATTTTTGTTTTTTTTTACATTTTTAATGGTTTTTTAATTGTTTATATATATATATATATATATATATATATATATATATATATATATATATATTTATCTAAGTTTTGTGTTTTATTACCAACATGAAATCACCACTCTAAAAAAAAAGGTTGATGCAGCATCAATACGTTTCGAAATTAGCATGAAAATCACCGCTCTAAAAAAAAAAAAAATGATGCTGCATCAATACATTTCAAAATTAGCATGAAAATCACTAACATTTTAAAACAAATATTCATACTTCATAAATAAAAATATTAGAGTGTCAAAAATGTGCACAAAAAAAAAATGGTGATTCTGCATCACCACTTTTCAAAATCGGGTGCTTTTTATGCTTCCAAAAAAAAGTAGGCAACATTGCGGTTACCTATTTCATCGGTAACATTGTTAATAGTCATAAAAAAATATAACATAATACCTGTGTTTTGTTGTTGAAGCAACCGAGAAAGGTCCACACACGTCTGTGTGAATTCTCTCCACGATCACCAAAACACGATTCTCCTTCTCATGAAAGGTGGTCTTCACAAACTTACCCATAGTACATCCCTTGCATTGATCTGACTGCACAAGAGTACCCTTGGGAAGTCCAGTAAAAATCTGCTGCAAAATCTTCAAAGCGCCATGGTGAAGATGGCCCAATCTCCTGTGCCATAATTCGCCCTCATCCTGGCTCACCACTTCTTCTGATTTTCCCATCATTGCAGCGCAACCATCTACCTCCAGCTTGTAGATATTCTTAACTCCAATCCCTATCCCCTTGGTTTGACTCGTTGTTTTATGTCGTAGGAAATCTTTTCCCTTGCTGAAAACAACGTCATAACCTATGTCCTCCAACATAACGACCGAGACCAAGTTCTTCTTCAGACCTGGAACATGCATAACATCTTTCAACAGAAATGGTTTACCTAACTCCCTCTAAAACCTAATGGTTCCAATGCCGGTCACATTGTATCTACGATCGTCTCCCATCTCTATATGCTTTTGGAGATCTTTCTCCTCCAAGTCACTAAACAACTCCTTGTCTCCCGTGATATGAAAGGAAGCACCACTATGCGATCAAGGACAAATTAGGTTCAAATTGTGAGGCTAAGGCCTCACCTGCTGCAACTCCAGCAACCTTCTTGTTCTTATTTTTCTGTGGGCAGTTAGTGGTGAGATGCCCATGTTCGTGACAGTGAAAACACTTCACCTTGGACAAATCCAGCTTCTTGCCTTTAGCCTCGGATTTTTACTTCCCCTTCCCTTTCCTTGCTTTGGAAGCCAAAGCGCAATTCTCTTCATCATCATTCTTTGATGAAGAGCCATCCCTGGTATTCTGCCTTATCTCCTCCTGCACAAGATCCGACCAAAGTCGCTCCCAAGCCAGAAGTTTCTCCCATCCATTAGCAGAGTCTTCGTATTTGTGCCAACTCTTCAGAAGCCCAAGGAGAGTCAAGCTCACCAAGTCATCATCTGCAACTGTGATTCCCACACTCCCCAGCTCATCCCTACATTGGACAAACTTCGTGAGATATTTTAGAATATTGTTGCCCTTCTCCATTTTGATTTTTCTGAGCTTATCTTTCAGCGCCAACTTCCTCTGGTCACTGCTGCTTTGGAAAAGATATGCCAAAGTCTTCCACATTGCAAATGGAGTGGCGTTCCCATGAAGGCTTGACAGAATATGGTCTTTCACACCTTCCAATAGAATTCTTCTTGTCTTCGCTACCTTCTTTTGCCATGCGTCAAGTAATGTAGCATCACTAGAAGTAGGCTTAGGAATATCACTATCGATGAACTCCTTCAGTCCATTATCTTCAAGCATCGCCTCCATCCTGTCCTTCCAGGCTATGTAGTTTGAGCTACCCTCAAGGGCGTACTCCAACCGCAACCCATTGAAAGACATTTCAATGAATACTCAACTGTCGCACCAAAAAATTTCTGCAGCAGATTCGAATTGTCCACCAGCACAAAACTCAACATCGCTTCACCATTGCAATCTCCAGTGATTAACACTCCTCTGATACCATGTAGAAATTTATTAATACTGATATTATTACTGGACTCTCCTGATCTAAAAAATTAATCTTATGTTAAATACAAAATCCTTCCACTTAATTTCTTGTGGAAATTAAATTGCCAATTGCAAAATTCATGAAGAAAATCAATCGCACATAAACACAATTGTTTAATGGGAAAGCTTAAAGCTAAAAACCCCAATTATCATATATTATTTATATCAATGGATCATGTAATAACCTCATACAAATCTTAGTACATCAAGCTCTCAGTACAATCAACAATCATTACACACTGTCATGCAGAAATTTGCATATCTATGCACCAATTTCTTGCCTCCTGGCAACCTGCCTCCACTGCACAATCCCTATTGAAGAAGACATCTGAATGAATTCGAATTGGCCTTGCCTTGACTGCACAATCCTCACTGGCATCTCCAATGTATGTCAGATGCATTGAATGCATCACTATAGTCACAACAGATAGTCCATCTCACCCTTTCACCTATCTCTCCACTGGGTCTCCACTGGAACTGACATGCAAGTAGTTAATTGTTGTATCTGTTCAGTTGCAAGTGAGTCTCTAGTTGTGAATTAATTAAATAATTAATTCACTAAACTCTCACTAGTGTATCTTCGGTTAATTGATGCAACTATTGCTATAGAATGTCTATCGTCACTTAGCGGGATTGTTGAGGTGGATGACCATAACTACTCTTCCAACTATGTCATAACTTTGCCACTTCAGTTCTAACTGAGTCCTCCATGCATGAGTCACCAACCACCCTAGGAATTGCGTAATTCCTTCAACCCACTGATTTTCCAAATCTGTTCACTGAAATAAAGTGCTCCAAGAGAATAAGTTGATATTTATTGTCGGATTATTATTAAGGGCTAATAATAATCGACATGCATCTATTTTTAGATTGACGATCTACAAATAGACTTCACCCAATATTCTAAAAATAGAATCTCATCTATTTTTCACATTTGACTAACCATCTACAAATAGCATCCTGCAACTTATAGAATATGCTCACCATGTCTAAAAATAGACATACACCTAAAAATAGCCTGCAGGCCCACTTAGTGAAGGTGCTTAATTTTCACTAAGCTCATCATCTTATTGAATCTCAACACGACTATGAGAATGTTGAAATCATTGTTAGTCCATGCTTATAATTATGATTTCTCAGATACAAACCACTACGAATGCAATAACTGCAATTGGTAATATATGTGTAGTAGTTACACTTTATGTTACGCTTTGCCGCCAAATTTGTGCTTTAATTTGCGTCTGTGTCTAAAATTCCACTTAGATTGTGGATTTGGAATTGGGATAGAACTCGTTCCATGCATATCTTGTAAGTATATTGGTTTTTCCCACTGTTACACTAAAAATTGTCACCTTGACATTCTGTTGACTGTATGAGCTCATTAACACTCATACGTACCTCCTTTGCAAGTCTTACAACCTTTACTCCTCATGTCAAGCCCTGAAACATGAAGCATGCCTGTGTTCCTAGCTTGGGTACACAGGTAATACAATTCTTACCTGCGTTCTAGAATGCAGTTTTCCTTTGCAATGCCTGCGTACCCTCCTCAAACTAAAAAAGGCAAGAAAATAAAGTTAAAAAGTTGGTTTGAGGTCAATTCTAGAAGGTTCTAGATGAGAATTTTTGGGGATGAGTACGGTTTGATAAGGTGCATGTATCCCTCACCTTAAGGAACTAATCCCTTGATGTGAGGAGTCTATCCCTTTGAAGGAGGGTTCTATCCCTTAAAAGGTGGAATCCTAACCTCCTCATCTGCTCTATAAAAGGAGGCATTGGGTAGCCTCAAATGGTTAGATTTTGGAGATTGAGAATTGGAGTTCAAGCTTTATGTGTGATTGAGTTGAAGTGTTGTTGAGATTTAGACTTCTTTCTGCTGAGCTTTTGAGAGGAAAGATCACATACCTCTTTGTGCTCCTGGAGGAAGAGTGCAAGACTTATAAAAGTAGAGGAGACTCCTGCTTCGGACCCCGGGAAGGCCTTTCGAACATCAAGGCTAAGGTTGTAAGATTCTTCTGTTATTTTAAGATTAATACAATCAAGTTTTGTTTCTCTCAATAAATTGTCATTCGATTGTTTATTTCAATAAGCTGTAGTTTGATCGTTTATTTCATAGATTCCTTGATCACTATGATAGGTATGTTTTATAATTATTTTCTATACAAGTGTTATTTAATATTTTCTTGTTTGTGATTGCAGGTTGACAAAAGACGATGCTTTCTTGCGATGAAAGAACTCTTGTTGCAATGGAAGAATTATTGTTGCGACGAAAGAACTCTTGTTGCGACAAAAGGATTATTGATGTGACGGAAGCACTACGACTGCAAATAAGCATTTGGATCTAAGGTAGGATGGACACCTTCATAGCATTTATTTGTAAAACGAATATATTTAGAGAAAGACAAACTTAGTTGTTCGTTTGTTGCTAGATTGTCTTCTGACACTAGGGAGATTGATCTTGTCTGCAAGAACGATTTATCTGGCCAACAAATTGGCGACTCCACTGGGGAAAGATTCTTGTTTTGATTCTCCTTTGTTTTGATTTGTGAAAATGATTTTTTCTGATTTTTGACTGTTTTGTACGGGCTTGGGTAACTTAGATTTACTTTTCTTTCAAAGTTTTGAAGTCTTTTTTGTTTTTTCTTGAACTTTTCTAGGGACCGCACATTGTTGCAGACCCTGTTAAAAGTCTTGAAAAACTTAGATTTCTTCTTTCAGTTTAGTTTAGATTTAATTTATGATTCTTAGTATCTACCCAAATCTGTATGTTTTCTGTCGAAAATCTCTTGTTTATGAGTTTCTTTCAGCAAATTTTTCATCTCATCAACCTCCATTAAGTTAATTGGGTGTTTTGAGTCTCTTTTTTGATAAATTCTTAATTTGATTTCCTTTGGTCATTACTTGGAGGTTTGTCTCAGTCTTTTTACAATTTTGCATCCTTTTTCTTTTGTTTTTGCAAAATTGTGTACGAGTGTTAATCACATTTGAGTGTTTTTTGATCTTTGGAACTCCCACCCGATTTTCTTGACTTGCACTTGATTGGTTCTTAGATTACATTAGAATCATCTTGTGTTTGAAAATTCTCTTGCATAGATCACATTTTCATAATTATAATTCTCATTTTCATAATATGAATGAAAAATGTGCATAGATTACATTTGCATACTTTTCAAGTGAATTGTGCATAGATTACAATTGCATAGTTTACATTCTGAAAAATCAATCATAGATTTAGATCAGTTTTCTTTGATTTGAATTTAGATGTTTTTATGCTTGTTTTAAAAACACAAAAATAAAAAATTGTTTTGGAATTGATTTGCATTAGTTTTTCTTGATGAAATTAGTGCATTAGAGAATTTGTTATATTTTCTCTTAGTGATCAATTTTTGCATTGTTGGAAGTGTATGGAAACTCTCTCCTTACTTTACTTAAGATTCATCGAATTGAAAAGATTACATTATCATATTCAATTGCATTCAGTTTTGGGTCGGGTCATAACACCATTGGTTTCATATCCATTCACCCTTTTGATTAATAACAGCCTAAATAACACAGCGCTTAATTAAAATTCATCTAGTAATTTTTACATTTTTAGGGCTCTTTCCACCAATCTAGCTTAGGATTAGTGCTTTGGAATAGGTTGTAGTTAACTTTCCAAAACAACTAAAACAAACAAGTAGATAAATCTTGCGGTAGGAAATAAATCCAATTGTAATTGGTACAATCTGGGACGCCTCTCTTAAAGGAGTTAATCACGAGATCATATCCGAACCTTTGAGAAAATAAATTCTGTTTCATTGGGAAAGATAGAAGATCTGCGCGCATTACAAACGGTAAACCTCGGATTAACCATTGTCGAGGAGCCTGGGGTCACTTGTCGATAAACCTCGGATTAACCATGTTGAGGAGCCTTCAAGGGGATTGAGCTTTGTTACTCTGCCCTTGCGCGTGGAATCGGATCGTAGACTATTCCCCCAGTTGTATTTGTTACTATTGGTAACCTTAGTGTCCATAAACTTAAGATTATTTCCTAAGGTGACGGTGAAGGAAAGATCTCATTGTACCTAGAGCAGACGTCGACTAGACTCACTTGGACTCTCTGGGGGGTTCTCTTCACTCGAGATGGTTTTGTGAAGAAACTTGTGCCAGTCTGTTTCATTAAGCAGGTTGTCGGGGTAACTGTTCCAACCGCCCTTTCTGTATTAAATTCTACGATGTTGGATTCCATCACCAAATAGTGTTTTTAGTACGGGAAGTTACTGTTTGTGTGTGGTTTGACTCCTAGATTTGATAGCGCATGTTAATTTGTTTGTTTTTACTTTTAGAGACCATAGGTGTGAATTGTGAATTTTAATAGTTAGGTGTGAATTTTTAATTGTTAATTGTTAATTTTAATTTTAATTTGTTAATAAAATTCACTGAAGTTGAATAGAATGGCAACTGTTCCGGAATTTACCAACCAAGGAACCCCTCTTAATGAGAATCCTAGTACTTTTCCTTGCTTTGGAAATGTTGGTCCTCCTTATATGGCTACATTGTCATTACCTGGATTTACAATAGGTTTACCGATATGGTTATTTTCAACTTCTTTGGCCCCGAATACTCCAATTGTTCCACCTCAACCGGATGCTTCAACTCAACAGAGTTCACCATCTCAACATCACCAACCTTCTGTTGACCCTTTACCTTCTTCGCCTAATATTTCTTCCTCCATTTCTTCCTCTTCACTTGGTAAAAGCCTTGATGCTAGTAACCAGGTGGCTAAGAAGAAGAAGAAAGGGAAGAAGAAGAAGAAGAAGAAGCAAGATAAGAAAGAAGTCAACCAACCAACCATGGCTGTAAGTGTTAGTTGTGTTGAGGAAACCTCCAACATGCATCGTAAACCAAAATACCCTTGCAAGCTTTGTAAGGGTGACCACTTCCTTATCAATTGTCCCGGTATTCCAAAGGTCTTGGAAGTATGGTCAGAAAAATCTCATCAACTTTTCGTTGATCCATCAACCAGTGATAGTCAGGTTCCTGGGAAAAAGGGTAAAGTTAGGTTTCCTTGTAAGTTATGCAAAGGGAGTCATCAAACTCACATTTGCCCTCACATGGATGGAGCCTCAAAATTATTGGAAAACCTTACTGTTCCACAGCAAGAATTTCCAACTGGTTACCGTAAAATTTCTCCCAACCTACCGTCAACTAAAAAAGTGATTGATCTAATTTCAAGTATAGTCGATCCCACTCTTCCATTGGAGAGTGAAACTCATATCACTCAGGTTGATGATCCATTAGTTGATCAAGTGGTCAATTCGATTTCACATTTGGTCGATCCCATTCTCCCTGTAGAGAGTGAACTTCATACCGTTGAGGTTCTTCTTGTTACATTAGATTCTTCTACGCTAGGGGGCATTTCACCTGTTTCTACAGAACCCCCTCCAAGTACTGAGGTATTTTCCTTTGATTGGAATAGACTGACAGAACCTCATCTTCCTTCCTCCATCCCTTTCCAAATCATTGTGAAGTTTGGCGATAGGGACATACACCGCACACAGGTAGATGAAGGTGCTTCTGTTAGTATTTTATCCTCAACTGCTTGGAAATCTTTGGGTTCCCCTCAGCTTGTGCCTATGAAGCAGAATCTGAAAGCTTTTAACAGAACCATTAGTGAACCTTTAGGGATCCTTCCTAAGTTCTCTATTACTTTGGAAGGTTTTTTCTGTATTGATCTTATGGTAGTTCGAGGTCCCTTGGATTTCAATTTACTCCTTGGGAGAGACTATGTCTATGCAATGAAAGCTGTCGTATCGACACTCTTTCGCATGATGTCTTTCCCTCACAATGGAAATATTGTGACTGTAGACCAGCTTTCATTCCCTAGTCTTGATTCGACTACCAATGATCCAACATCCCTGAATGTTCCTCATACGCAAGTGGTATCTACCCTGCCACGGGTTAATTATGTGGCAGCTAGTCCCATGTTTTCAGTTACCGATGTAAGTGAGTCTCTCCCTGTTTGCTCGTCTTCCTTTGAGTTAGATCCGGTAATTGACATGGAAAACTCTATGGGATTATTTAAACGTGATGTTCTTATCCCTTTTGAGTCCCTTGACATGTGTTCCTTCCAGAGAACTATTCTTCCTTCTAATGAAGACCTCTTGGAGGCCATGATCAAGGTGTGTCCATTGACATGTGTTTCTTCCAGTTGGAAGCCATGATCAGTTAGTTCCGAGGATAGTTCCTTTTACTGTGTCAACCTCGTTAAAAAATGAATCAGTGAGTATGAGGAGAGTTCCTATTACTGTGTCAACCTCGTTAAAAAATGAAACATGTTGTGTCGAGGATAGTTCCTTTTACTGTGTCAACCTCATTAAAAAATGAATTAGTGAGGCTGAGGATAGTTCCTTTTACTGTGTCAACCTCGTTAAAAAATGAATCAGTGAGTCCGAGGATAGTTCCTTTTACTGTTTCAACCTCGTTAAAAAATGAATCAGTGAGTCCGAGGATAGTTCCTTTTACTATGTCAACCTCTTTAAAAAATGAATCAGTGAGTCTGAGGATAGTTCCTTTTACTGTGTCAACCTTGTTAAAAAATGAATCAGTGAATCCGAAGATAGTTCCTTTTCCTGTGTCAACCTCATTAAAAAATGAATCAGTGAGTCCGAGGATAGTTCCTTTTCCTGTGTCAACCTCATTAAAAAATGAATCAGTGGCCCGTGAGGAGAGTTCCTTTTACTGTGTCAACCTCATTAAAAAATCAATCAGTGAGTACGAGGATAGTTCTTTTTACTGTGTCAACCTCGTTAAAAAATGAATCAATTGGTTAGAGGATAGTTCCTGTTACTGAGTCAACCTCATTAAAAAATGAATTAGGTATGAGGACAGTTCTTTTACTGTGTCAAACTCGTTAAAAAATGAATCAGTGCGCCATGAGGACAGTTCTTTTCCTGTGTCAACCTCATTAAAAAATGAACCAATAGGTAGATTGTAGAGAGTAGATTAATAGATTAGAAATAAGTAGTTTCTGAGGATGGTTCCTGTTATTGAGTCAATCTCGTAAAAAAAAAATGAATCAGGTATGAGGAAAGTTCCTTTTACTAAGTCAACCTCATAAAAAAATGAATCAGGTAAGAGTAAAGTTCCTTTTACTGTGTCAACCTCGTTAAAAAATGAAACATGTTGTCATGAGCATAGTTCTTTTCCTATGTCAAGCTCGTTAAAAAATGAAACAAATCCTCCCCTAATTGAGTCGAGTCTTTGACTAGATCTCATAAATGTTAAGTCGTATTTAGGTTAGTTATTTCAGTTTTTACCATAATTTTCTTACAGTTTTAGGTCGGGTCTTTCATATGATCTCGTAAATGAACCTTCATTCCATCCAGCTATTAATTACCAGCAATGTACTTAGTTGAATTAAATGAAGCTGGGGGGCATGCGCTCTAGCAGTTACGCTTAGGGGGCATCAAGCACAATTTTCTCTTTGTTTCAAGCTTGTGTAAAAATGAAACCACTCTGAAGCATAGTTTTTCTCTATTTCAAGCTTTTGTAAAAATGAAACCTATCTTGAGTCAATTTCAGTTATTTTCAAGACTCGTTAAACTCATGAAAATCCCGAGATTATTTTGCTATCTTTCATTCTCGTAAAACACATGAAAATGCCGAGTTCTTTCCGTCTTTTCCTGCTCGTAAATTAAATTGAAAGTCGGCCACAGGAGTATATTTTTATCCCTTTTTCGAACTCGTTAAAACTTACGAAAAAGTGAAAACCATGAGTACATTTTTATCCCTTTTTCGAACTCGTTAAAACTTACGAAAAAGTGAAAACCATGAGTACATTTTTATCCCTTTTTCGAACTCGTTAAAATTTACAGAAAAAGCGAAACTACTGAGTATACTTTTATCACTTTTTCGGACTCTTGAAAATTACGAAAAAGTGAAACCCTGGAGTCCTCTTTTAAGCCCTTTTCAGACTCTCTAAACATGAAAATATTGCCGAGTACTTGATTATTCGAACTCGTTAAAGTAAATGAATGATCATCCCTTCAGTATAAGTTTACCCCTTTTACGGACTGAAATGGACTATTTACGAAAAAGGTATACGTTGACTAAATACGGTCAATAGAGTTCTCTCCCGCATTATTTTATCTTTTTTCGGGCTCGAGAGACTAAATTTACGAAAAAGTACACCCATGGAGTTTTCTTAAGTTTTTTCTTCTGACTCCCTAAAATTGAAAAACATCGAGTTTCTCCTATACTGGACTCATTAAAATTTAACAGTAAAGGACCTGTTCAATTTTAAACAGGAACGAACCACTCCTTCTTAGGGTTCAAATCTTAAACTAAGTTGGACTCATCCGAAGGATGAGCTTATAAACAAGCAAATGTTATCCTCCTCAAGCTTGTCAAAAATAAAGATGTACTTGCCAGAAATGGTGGGGGAAAAGAGAGGAAAATGGGCGTGTTTGTTGTATTTTGATTCTTCGAAAATTCAGTGGACCACTCTTGAACACGACACTTTCATTCACCTGGGTTGGGAAATCCTTTGCCTAATAGTTAATCGAACCTCATTTGAAAGTCTTCATCCGGTTTCTGGGTATTAGCTTTGGGTCAATTGTTACCAAACCATCTGCAGTGTCGTTATGTGTTCAAGAGGACAGTTTAAATAAACCATTCATCTGCAAAATATATGTCATCCATTTTGACCATCCCTGAGTCAGTCCTTGCCAATATATTTTCAAAACTTGATCTATGATTTCGTGTTGTGGGCTTGCCTACGACGGATCACTTTCTATCGACGATAGCTCATTATCTAGGAAGTTGATCCAGAAATCGTCAGTACCTTGAAATCTGCATGCCTCAATGGCAGGTTTCTCGCCTTCGACGACAGGTTGCATCATTGACCTTCGATCGAATGATTCCGTGACATGTTCGACTTCAACTCATTCATTCACATTTCATGGATTGTACTGAGTACTTTGAGAGCCATTGACATTACTGGTGGTTACTCTCACACTTGTTAACAATTTACATCATTGACTGGTAATCAAGTGGTTTCTACCATGTTCGACTTCGACACATTCATTCACATGGATAGAATCGTACTAGTTCGAGATGCGGAAATCAAGACCCTGGATCTAGTTTCTACCATCCAGGCTGCGAGGAATTTTGTTATCATTTATACAGTGGACTATTTATAAAAATATGGCTACATCCATACTGTGTCTACACATGTCTATACTGTGATGTATTCAAAATCATTCCTGTATCAGAACAGTTTGAATAGTTTCTAGTTAGTTTTGATCTAAGTATGGGAATGCCTACCTCAACGATGATATATATATATTTTGCATTGAATTTTTTTATAGGTTCCGACTGGGGTGTCCACAGGATGATCCTTGAAATGATAAAGTACTGCACTCTTCATATATGACAGACTTCAGCATCATCTATTCCAGACTTCGCACTTTAGGGGGCAATCTGTTACACTAAAAATTGTCACCTTGACATTTTGTTGACTGTATGAGCTCATTAACACTTGTACATACCTCCTTTGCAAGTCTTACAACCTTTACTCCTCATGTCAAGCCCTGAAACTGGAGGAAAAACCCTAAAAATCTCTGAAACTTTGGGTACGCAGGTAACATGAAGCCTGCCTGTGTTCCTAGCTTGGGTATGCAGGTAATACACTTCTTACCTGTGTTCTAGAACGCAGTTTTCCTTTGCAATGCCTGCATACCCTCCTCAAACTCAAAAAGGCGAGAAAGTAAAGTTAAAAAGTTGGTTTGAGGTAAATTCTAGAAGGTTCTAGATGAGAATTTTTGGGGATGAGTACGCTTTGATAAGGTGCATGTATCCCTCACCTTAAGGAACTAATCCCTTGATGTGAGGAATCTATCCCTTTGAAGGAGGATTCTATCCCTTAAAAGGTGGAATCCTAACCTCCTCATCTGCTCTATAAAAGGAGGCATTGGGTAGCCTCAAATGGTTAGATTTTGGAGATTGAAAATTGGAGTTCAAGCTTTATGTGTGATTGAGTTGAAGTGTTGTTGAGATTTTGACTTATTTCTGTTGAGCTTTTGAGAGGAAAGATCACATACCTCTTTGAGCTCCTGGGGGAAGAGTGCAAGACTTATCAAAGTAGAGGAGACTCCTGCTTCGGACCCTGGGAAGGCCTTTCGAACATCAAGGCTAAGGTTGTAAGGTTCTTCTGTTATTTTAAGATTAATACAATCAAGTTTTGTTTTTCTCAATAAATTGTCATTCAATTTTTTATTTCAATAAGCTGTCGTTTGATCGTTTATTTCATAGATTCCTTGATCACTATGATAGGTATGTTTTATAATTATTTGCTATACAGGTGCTATTTAATATTTGCTTGTTCGTGATTGCAGGTTGACAAAAGACGATGCTTTCTTGCAACGAAAGAACTCTTGTTGCGACAGAAGAATTATTGTTGCGACGAAAGAACTCTTGTTGCGACGGAAGGATTATTGATGTGACGGAAGCACTACGACCGCAAATAATCATTTGGATCTAAGGTAGGATCGACACCTTCATAGCATTTATTTGTAAAACGAATATATTTAGAGAAAGACAAACTTAGTTGTTCGTTTGTTGCTAGATTTTCTTCTGACACTAGGGAGATCGATCTTGTCCGCAAGAACGATTTATCCAACCAACACCCACAACAAAGTCTAAAAATATTCTGAAGAGGTAATCTTTAGGTTGTTCTTCACCTACAATTATTCCTAGATGACCTTAGCTCGCTGCTAGCGCAGATGGATGTGTCCTTCAGCATGATATTAATGCAAGTGTAGATGAAACATGTCCTTCAGCAGAATATCAATGCCAACGCTGATAGTAATGACATTTTGAAATAAATATGGCCGATCAAAATACATTTTTACACAGTTATTACATTGACTTCCCTCTATACTGTACGGAACAAAGTTACTACACTAGATGGGAAGGGAATTAAACATGCCGCCTGCATGAGTCTTGGAAATCATTTGTACACATACAGACAACTTGAGTTCTCAGAAATCGTTTTGATAGACTTATTGCGCTTGAGTACATGGGAGATCCATGGGCATTACATCCAACACGAGCACACCTGTTCAAATTTTGTCAGGGATGATAAATTTGAACAATGTCGTGAAGATAAACTTCATAATAGAAAAGCCGTCGGGTTAATTAAAAAAGTAAAAAAAATAAATTAAAATAAAAAATATATTAAATTTTAATAAATAAAAAAAATTAAAATTAAAAAAAAAACAAAACAAAAAAAACATAATTTAAATTTAAATTAAATATTTTCTTTTTAAATTAATTAAAAATGAAAAATGAAAAAGCAATAAAATAAGAATATTAAATTAAAAATTTATATATATATATATATTAATTTTTTTTTTTAAAGATTTTTTTCTTTTTTAATTATTTTAAAATGTTATTTTCATTTTTTTTTTGTTTTTTAATCTTAATTTTTTTATTTTAATTTTTTTTTAAGTTTCCTTTTTTATTTTCTTATTAATTTTCTTTTTAATTTAAATTTTTAAATTTTAATTATGTTTTGTTTTTGTATTTTAATTTTTGACATTAATCATTTTTAAATTTTCTATTTAATGCTTTTTTTTATCATTTTTTTTAATTATGTTGTTTTTTTTAATAACTAAAAAAATATTGTTTTGATGTTTTTTTTTAATTTTTTTGGTTCAATTTTTATTTTTATTTTTTTCTGTGTTTTTTTTTTAATTTCTCTTTTTTATTTAATATTCGAATTTATTATTTATTTATTTTTGTTTAATTTTTTTTATTTATAAGTTAATTTTGTTTTTGCTCTTCTTTCAGTTTTATTGGTTTTTTATTACTTTTATATATTTTTTTATATTTGATTTTTTTGTCATGTTTTTTTATTTTATTTTTACATTTTAATACCAACATGAAAATCACTACTCTAAACAAATATGGTTGATGCCGCATCAACACTTTTCAAAATGAGCATGAAAATCACTAACATTTTAAAATAAATATTCATACTTCATAAATAAAATAAAAATTCAAGTGTAAAAAATATGCTCCAAAAAAAAGGGTGATTCTGCATCACCACTTTTCAAAATCGAGTGCTTTTTTTTGGTACCTCACAAAATTAGGTACCAGTTCAGTTACCTATTTGATCAGTAACTATGTTATCAAGGATAGTTTAAGCATGTTATCCAAGATGAATAAGTTTTCACAGTTTTTGTCACTTTATGACGTTTGTGGCATGAACAACACAAAAGATGACACTTATGATAAGAACTGAGGAATGTGACAAAATATTGTGTAACACTCTGGCCCAAGTTGGCCCCCTTGTAGAATTATTTCTGAACAAACTAAGAGAAGGGAGACTGATTGACTCAAATTTAATCAAAATCACCCCCACATGGAGGAATAGGAGAGTGGGGGCTATTCGTGTGGAAAATAGGTTGGATCGTTTCCTCTTGAATGCATAATTAACAAATATGTTGTCGGGTTTAGGCAATGGGTTGGGTCTAGAGGGGAATCAAAACATTCTCCAATATTTCTTGAGATGTCTGGACCTAACAAGAAACCTGGTTCACCCTTCAAGTTTAATTCAGGATGGCTGAAGGACCCAGATTATATTAGCCTTATTTACGAAACATGGAGTCCTATGGAGATATCTGGATCTATATCCTTTGCACTATCCCTTATGAGTAATCCGAATAGACTAAAAAAGTGACTATAACATGGGCAAAAGAGAAACTAAAAAGGGATGAAATTTCTCTTCGATAGGTTGGGGAAGTATTGGGAAGAATGGAAAGCCTGGAAGCTGATGGTTTTGAGAATGAGGAAAAGAGGGATAGAATAAAGTTACTTGAGTCTAGGCAGAGAAAGCTTTTATCTGATTAGGAATAACGATGGCGATTAAAAAGTCAGGAAATTTGGCTCTCACCAAGGGATGAAAATACAAAAAAAATTGTGCCAAAGGGATAAAAATTCCAATACCATTTGGGAATTGGATAAGCCAGGTGGAGGTAAGGAAAAATCCTTCAATGAGCTAGCAAAAATGGGGAAATACCATTTTAAATCACTTTTTAGGGCCTCTCGGGGTGCTACTATTGCTGAGGTGATTAGGATTGCTCATCTCTTTCCTAGATATGTTGAAGAAGAATACAATGAGTGGTTAATGGCTCCTATTATGAGGCTAGAAGTTGAACATGTACTTAACTCAATGCAAAATATAAGAGTCCAAGTCCTAATGGCTGGACATTGGAATTTTTTCATCATTTATTTGATTTGCTTGGGGAGGAGATCATGGGAGTGGTGGAGGAATCCAGAGCCAAGGGCACTATTCATGAACCTTTCAACTCGACCTTTCTAGAACTTATTCCAAAATCGGATTCCCCTTCCTCTTTTGATGATTTCAGACCGCTATCCTTGTGCAATTGTATTTACAAAATCATTGCAAAACCATTGCCACTAGATTGAAACCAATTATTTATAAAAGCATTTCTAAAGAACAATTTGGTTTTCTGAATGGCAGGCAGATTCATGAAGAAATTGGGGTGGATTGAGAAACAACGCATAACATAAAGTAGTCTAGGCAAAAATGGTTCAGATTATTTAAATTGATCACCTAGGTTTTGGTATTGAATTTGTTAACTGGATAATGGGATGTATCACAAATGTGTCTTTTTTTGTCCTTAAAAATGGGGCAACTTCTTCTTTCTTCCACAGTCATAGAGGGCTTAGGAAAGGATTTCCTCTATCCCCACTTCTATTTCTTCTAGATGTCGAAGGTCTTAGTCAACTTATTATCTTGGAAAAGACAAGAGGAGACTTGAAAGATATAGAATTTACTACAAATTTGTTTATTTCACATCTGCTCTTTGTGGATGACATCCTCCTTTTTAGCAATGGGAAGAGGTAGGAAGTTGTCCAGCTAAAAATTTTGTTGGATCTGTTTTTGAAGGATACTGGTATGATCATAAATTCTCAAAAGTATTCTATTTTTTATGTTGTTATTTTAGAGCCTAGCCTTGAAAGGATTACAACTCTCTTCCCTTTTGATTTCCAACCTATTGGGGATTATCTCAAATACCTAGGTTTATATCTGAAACCGAACTCATATCAAAAATACTAATGGTACTGGCTTGTGTCAAAAATTGAGAATCATATAAACCTATGGAGATACAAGTGAATCTCTAGAGTAGGAAGATTGGTACTCATTAAGCCTTTTTTAATGGCCATTTTGGTGTATTGGATCTCCATGTCTTAGGTTCCAAAATGAATCCTCCTTAAGACCAACAAAATATGCAGTGGTTTCTTATGGGTTGGGAAAAAGGAGGAAGTTGTTATCCCATGGGTGGGGTAGGATAAAATTGCAAGGCCATAGGAATGGGGAGGATGGGGTATTAAGGACTTGTTGACAGGAGAAAATTTCAAGCCAACAATAAGGGATCTCCTCGGTAAAAATTTCCGATTAGACTCTAAACCGTTTGTGATAGGGATCCCATCCAGGGTATGGGTTCGGCTACTACTGAATACTCATTTTCTCAGACACAAATGAGCCCTACAAAATTATGAACACACAATTATCAGATGATACAAGACAGATTATCGATGATCCTCAATGAGCATAAAACACCTCATATAGCAAGATGAATTAAAACACGCAACCGAAGGAGATGTTGTTAGCAACACATCATTAGGGTCGTACTTGTAAAATTTGTTCGAACCATACAAGAAACAGTTCTACCTGGTAAGAACACCCTTCACTTCCTTAAGCGGTTTCATAGATAATATAGATGTCAATAATGAAATTACAAACATCTCCTAGGTAAACAACCTACCATCATTAACACATTCAGTGAGCTGAAATGCATAAATTATATAAGCAGAAAACACAGATCAGTTAATCATAAGATATCAGACATATAAGAGGAAATATTCATAGTGTTAACACATTAATTCTCATCATATCCAAAAGTGGATTTAAGATAAACGATTGTATTCATTCACATAAAGGTCTGTTCAATGCTTTACAACTCTCCTATCTCCTTCGGAGTCCAAAAAAAATCCTTTACAAGTCCCCGAAGGGAGTATTTATAGGACAAAATTGACCCTTGGGTGCCCTGACTTTTCGCCTTCCTGACTGTTGGCATGCTTTGCGACCCGAAGGGAAAAAAGCGACCTGCGACCCTGTGCTTGGCTGTGACCTACGACCTGATCATTACTGATGCGACATGTGACTCCTCGTGTAGGCTACGACTCGCGACCTAATCATGGGAGAATGTGAGTGATTGTGAGGTCGAGAACATCTACCTGTTGCTCTTTAAGGAAATTTCGCCATGCTCGATAATCTGCAGCAACCGGGGAGATCAGAGGAGTATCCTCTCTTAACCTGTGCAGGCATTCGAGAGCATTTGGGATCAGAGTTTCTCTTTTGATTGTGATCTGGTTTGACAAGGAAGCCAGCTTGGTATAAATCTAGAGTGGCGTCATGATAAATTGAACCAAGTTTTCCTGTGATGCCGGAAGGTCTGGAGAAGCAGCGACTTTCCTGATAGGTTGTAGAAACACCTAAATGTCTTGGTCCACCTGTTCCCACGTTTTTTCTTTGCCCAAAGTACCTAGAGAAGGAATGTGGTGCAGTTCAACCATCGATTCAATGTTGCTAATCAGATGTTTGTAAGCGGTCATTACCTTCTCTAGGTCTTTGAATAACTTCTCTTTGGATTGCACCTTCATGCGTATTTGAACCTTTTCGTTCTGAGTGCGAATCCAATCTTTTCTGGGCAAAGTATCTGGAGCCTCCAAATACCTGTTTACCCATTCTAGCATTTTGTCCAAGGCTGTGGCAGCTTCGTTTAGTTGCTCGTTCCTCTTCTTGGTTTCTACTTGAGCTCTCAGCAAAGGTGAAACTGTCTGCTTTATTATAAACAATTCTTCGTATACTTTCCTCATGGTGGCTTCCAGAGTTAACAACTCTCTTCGAATGGTGGGCAGTACTTCATTAGTAAGGGCATTCCTACCCTGAAGTTGTTGAAATTCTTCTTCTAGTGCCCTTTTCTCTTGCTCCAATCTAGCTATCTTTTGTTCGGAGGCCTGTAATCTATTATATAGGGATAGAATTTCCCTACTCATTCTGCTCACGTTTTCTTCTGTGGCTACAGCAAAAGTAGTGCCAGCTGATGCTATCATAACTGGATTGGTCCTAGTGTTCAGGACTATATCCTTTTCTGTTGTGGCCGTGAGGGGTGCAGCAGGATTTCGTGCTAGGCATATTCTCTTCTCCTGTCTGATTTTGTGTGTGAACTGGTCATAGGTGAGTCTTGTCATATCAAACACTTCTTCCTCTTGCTCCTCGGAGGTACCCAGTTCCGAGAGTGAAAAATGCATATTGGTTGTAGGATTTTTTTGAGGTAATTCGATGGCTGGCAGCTCCGTCTGTATCCCTGTCACAAGAGGAGGTGTCTTACTACCTTCGGCTTCTTTGGAGGAATTTTCCCTCAACCTTTGATTTTCTTCCTCCTCTTTTGCTCTGCTTCCTCCTCCAGCTGCCACTCTGCTTCGGCCCTATATTTTTCTTCTTTTAGTTTGCGTTCAGCTTCTACCTTATCTAGTTCTATTTTTAGCTGATGCTCAACTTCTTCTTTTGCTTCCTCCTCTTCCTTTCTTTTGTGGGCGTCTTCCACCTGCTTCTTTCTTTGCTCTTCCTTTAGTTGTTTCTTGCATTTATCCTCCTCCTCTTTTGCTCTGCCCTCAGCTTCTCATTGATCTTTTGCTTCCATTTCTTTTCATTGGGAAAAAGAGTTATGGCATGTGCTGGTTCTTGGCTTCTTGGCTTGAAAAGACGAGGCTCCTCCTATCTCATGGATTCTTTCTTCTAAAGTTTGACCGTCTTGATCTTCTTGATCGGTTAACTCCTATAGAGAGATCTCCCTGTCCTTGTTGTACCAGTTTTTTACCCCATCTTCAACTGTGCATTCAGTATGTTGGTAGCTCCATTAAATTTGGCCTGTTTGCAATGGGAAGGGATAATCCTCTCAGGATCATACGTCCAGTGAGCCAAGGGAGGCAGATAGAATCCCCTGATTTGCTCAGCCTCCACCTCTACTTCTCTGAAATACTTGACCGTATAAGTGTTGATAGTGAGTGGCAGAGTGGGTCGTGGCTTCTTCTTAACTTTAGTAAGAACCTTTGAAAAGTCGGTTGTCATTTGGAAACATGTTTCCTGAAGTAGTAGTCTGTCAGTGATGAATCGGGGTAGTGCATGGGGAGCCTTGAGTGAACTGAAGACTCGGATGAAGGTGTCTTCTACAAAAGGAAACCAGTGTGCCACCTTGGTTATTGTTTCCATGGCCTGCCAGGACATGCATGGGGTATCTTTACCAAATATTTTTCTGTAGAGTGCAGGGATGAAACTGTGTGAGATCGGTTCCATATCCTTCTTATATTTGGAGTCCCCGAATACCTGCAACTCCTTGTGAATCGGACGGGTGCGCTCCTGATCCCAGTTGTGTGCCCATCCCTCAAAATGGCACCTCACACACACTGCATCCAACAGATAGGAGGCCATGTAAAATTCTGATGCATACCCCTCCTCGGGCGCTAGTGTTGAAGATATGTTCGTTTTGAGGGCTGCTATTAATAAGCTGGCCCAATTGAAGCAGGTGTCGTATACGGTAAAAAAGTGCATAAGAGATACCCAAGAGACATTGAAAGTGGTGGCCTCGGGACGAACATACATCCTACACAGGATAGCTGCCACGAGCTTGAAGACCTTCCGGAGTCCTGCTACCTGATACTCCTGGTCCTTCTTGACCTTGAACTTTTCTGGTTCTTCCCACCATCCTCTCAAGGTTTCGGATATGGGAACTGCATGAGTAGTGGCCCATTCCTCTGTGAATGTCTGCTCTTGGGTGGGAAGTGCGTAATAGAACTCCACATCCTGTACCTTCAGATTAGCAAATGCTTTCCCTTCATGATCTCCATATCCCTTCATGATTAGCAATATCCATTCGATTAGCTCGGCGCATGGAAATATAGGTGGATGGGCTCCTGCATAGTGAAGCTTTGATCTCTTGACTTGAACATATACCTATCAGTCTGGGAGGTCTTCTAGAAATTCAGGTTTTGCAAATTCTTGGTACACTTGATACCAATTCATGCTCTCTCCTTTGTTGAATATGCATGTGGTATCTCCATAAGGAGGGGGAGGAGACATAGGTATTTCATCCTCTGAGATTTCTATCGTTGGACTCTTGTTTTTTCTGTGAACTGACGGAGGCCCCATATCACTCGAGGTTGAGGAGATGGAAACACACTCTAGCTCTGCTTCGAGGTTCCCTCGCATGTTCATAAAACAATCCCATGATAAGACATATGCCATGTTAATAAATACTTAAACTGCTTTTACCTCTGCTCAATTAAGGTCAAGAAAAAGGGTGAACCTGCGACCTAGCGACCTTTCCCCTGGGTCGCTGAGTCATTGAGTCACGCTCGTTTAAAACCTCAGAGAAAAGCGACCTCGCGACTTGGCAACTTGCGACTAGGTCACGAGGTCACTGAGTCGTGCTGGGTTAGATTTTTACGAGAACGCGACCTGGCGACTTAGCGACTTGTGACCGGGTCGCCAGGTCGTTGAGTCGCAACATCATGGCACTTCATTTTTTTACCGATATGCGACTTTCCAACTTAGCGACCAGGGACCGAGCTCGCAAGGTCGTGGTGGTCGCAAGGTCGCGGGGTCACAGGTTGCGCTAGGGCTGGGCGGACGACTTTACACAGCGACGCAGTCTTTTGTCCTTATTTTTCTTAGAGTGAGAGAGGGAAAAGGGAGGGAAGGTAGCACATCAAGGGGTAAGAAAACATGAGGAGAAGACTGAAAGGGGGGTCTGGGTAGCCTGACTTCTAGAGGAGGTACACAGAGTGAAGATATTATAAGCGGGGGCAAGCTTCATTTACCGGGTCCTAACAGTGGGTAGGCTGTGATTTTAATAGGCTAAGGTGAGGGAGATGAGGGAAAAAATTAGTAAAAAGGGAAACAACAGGAGGATCAGGCAACTTACCCGAGAAAAACACGCTCCAGTTGGCTTGTCAGAGGCGTTTTCTTTCTCCGTCGCGTATGTGGAATGTGACCTATGCGACCCTTCTATATATAAAGAGGTCACGCGTGCGGGCAATAAATGAGGTCGCAAGGTCGCAACAGGGCCGCATTGATGAGATGTGTGACCTTGCAACCCTGCGACCTTGTGACCTAGGGGTCGCAGGGTCGCAGAGTCACGATTGTTTAGTTTTGTGGGTGATACGCGACTTCGCAACTTGGCGACTTGATGGGTCGCAAGGTCGCAAGGTCGATCATTGGGGAAGCTGAACTATTCTGTGACTTAGCGATTTAAGGCTTTTGAAGGATTGAACTTCAGGTTTGACTCCAGCTTTCAATGCTCAGGGGCTCAAAAATTTGAAAAGGGTGAAATTTTGGAGGGTGTTGTAGCGGCTACAACAAATCGCTATTCACTGGTAGGGTCCAGAATCTCTGTCGGTGCTTCATATTGAGGGAGGCAGGAGGGTTTAACATGTTGTTCCTTTCACCCCGTGGGTCCCACTACTTTCATCTTTGAGCCTCGTGCGTTTTCTCCTCCTATCTACCTGCCCCTGGGTGTTGGTTCACCGTGTTTTTATTCTTGGAGACCGGATGGAAATGGTCGAAGTAACCCCAGGCATTTCAAGGATCCAGTATAGTTTATTTTTTCCTTATTGTGTTGCTCCACTGCCAGCAAACCTGATGGTCCCAGCGGAGTCACTGCCTAGGAGTCACGGACGTTGCTCCGCTGCTAGCAAGCCTGTTCAGTACCTCGGCGGAGTCGTCGTATCACCTCTTTGTGCAGCAAGCCTTTATCAATCCTTTACCCTTTATTCATATGCTAAGTGCACTTATTAAAATGTGCTTAAGGCACTTATTTTATGTGTTCAAGGCACTTATTTAATGTGGCAATTATTGCCTGGGTGGATGAGGGATCCCGACTTATTTTGCTTGTGAGAGAGGTTGCTCCTGGTCTATATGAGGACTTTTGGGTTTTCCCATATATCTGTTCATCACCTGAGGCTAGGTCCTTCCCTTTCCCGTCTAGTAGCCGATTCAATCGAAACTTTCCTTTTGCACAGCAGTCCCTTGAGCCAACATACTAGGTAAGCTACTGCATTTTGGTTCGAGGGACTTAGTCATGTTCTCGCCATTGGGTGCCCATCACAGGTAAGCTTGTGCCACTTTTGCGTTCTGCGAGGATATTCTTCACCAGCATAGATTCTGGCTTATTATGCCAATTGAGTAACTTCTACATCCCCCCTCAATTTGAGATGCCAAAGGGGAAAAGAAAAAGGTTAATGAGAGCCTGCGTGGAACAAGCGATTTATTGAGAACATAAAAGGTAAAGAACAATAGAAAACAAGACAAACTATGGTACAGGGTGCGGTGACGGCCCCTACAGGCTGTCAGGTTAAATAGTGCTTAAGGTCATGCCCATTCACAAGGAGGACCTCAATCCTCCCCTCAAGGGTTTTTAACCTGTAAGTGTGAGAGCCGACCTTTCCTTTGATCTGGAAAGGGTTTGTCCATAATGCCTAGAACTTGGAGTGTTTCCCTTTATCTTCATGAGATTTATCCCATTTGAGGACAAGGTCACCTACTTCAAAAACCTTGTTTCCAGCTGACTTCTTGTCGAACCATCGTTTTATCCGACTCTGTTGGATGGCGAATTTTCCCTAGGTTTTTTGCCTTTCCTCCTCAAGTTTCAACAGTGTGTTTATTCGGGCCTGTAAAGCAGGGCAAGGGGTTCCATGAGTCTCTTGAGATAATTGAAGGACCGGGAGAGACAAGTTGGGGGGGAGGATAGCCTCTTTTCCGTATACAAGGAAGAATGGGGAGGTGCCCAAGGAAGGTTTGGGTGCGACTCGATCAGCCCAAAGGGCGTTGTGGAGTGCCTTATGCCAATTTCATTGTTGGGACAACAAAGTCTTTTTTATGATGCAGATTACGTTCTTGTTGGTTGACTCGGCTAACCTGTTTCCTTGAGGGTAATATTTGGCAGAGTGTTTAAGTACGATACCATTTTCTAGGAAAAATCATATAATTTCAATGATGAGAAATATATTGCATTATCAAAAACAAGGGAGATTGGAATGCCAAACCTGATCATGATGCATTGGGTGATGAAGGCTATTACCTCTTGATCATTGACCTGACGCAACGGTATCGCTTCAACCCACCTTGTGAAGTATTTTGTGGCAGTGAGGATGTATCTATGTTGCTTGGAAGAGTGCGGCAAGATTTCCCCAATCACATCCAACCCCCATTGTTGAAATGGTTCTTCCACTGCGACAGACTGTAACGGGGCTGAAGGCTGTATATCTCTATTTGCAAACTTTTGGCATTGTTGGCATTTCCAAACCTAGGCGTGCACATATTTGAACAGAGTATGCCAATAGAAACCATCACGCATGATCTTGTGAGCAGTGGTATCCCCTGCATAGTGTCCACCTGCGGGACCATCGTGGAGTTCTGCCAACACTTTCTATGCCTCATCATACTCCAAACAGCGTAGCAAGACATCGCTGTGATGCTTGCGAAACAACTTACCTTGCACCAGCTGGTAGGATAAAACTTTCAACCTTAATGCACGCTTCTACTGAGAATTTAAAGTGGGGCACATGGTTCTGTGTTTCAGATATTGCTGGAGATCTACATACCTGTTAGTGTCCCGTGATTTGGCTGATTGGCAAGCCAAATGACAGTGTAACATCAAACCAATCTTTGGAGCCTAAGGACCTAGCCTTCCTGGACTCAGAGAGGGCTCTCTATATGTGGTGATATCCGTGTTCTCGCTTTATTGTGTTCGATTTTAGGCTAGTTATGAAGTAGGTTTTTTGGTTTTGGTTTTTAGGTTGTGAGGGATGAAACTGATCAAAGATATAAGATAGGTAAAAATATGTCAGATCAACTGGGCTATGGGGTCGAAAAGGTCAAGAAAGCTATTAGACGATGATACAAGGCTGTTGAAGGGCCGATTTGATTCAAGGTAGAAAGGATCTTTGGGCAAAATGGAGTAAATGGACATTAAATTTGTGAACAACAAGGGATTCCAAGCATAACTAGTTTAATAGCAGACATAAACATGGTAGGGAAAACCATTAATCATGCAAAATGTAACTATAAGCTAATCAATACATAGAAATAAACATTCAAGCCATGCATAGAGACATGTAACTCTCTAACTTCGGGAAATGGCTATCAGACTTTGGGGAAAAACACTTAAGAGAGACAAACAACTCAAAACACTATGCCGGAATTCCTAAACACAGTACTTCAAGTTATCGGGCACTTTGAAAACAAGATGGCATAGTCTTAGGTAAAGGGCAAGATCGAAACAAGACCTCCTTGGTTCAACAAATGACAATCTAATCAGTCAAAGAGAAATTTCATGAATGGAGCTATGGCTAGCCATTGGTAAGCAGGGTGTACCGTAAATCATACTTAACATGCATAGAACCATAAATGAAATAAGCAACAATATCCTTAAGTTATTAAAGAGCAATCAATAATTCTTTAATGTGACTAAGGAAGAAGAAAACATGGAAGCTATGAAGAAACAGGAAATTTGAGGTGCCTCCAAGTACATGTCTCAAATTTGTTCTCTATTGATCTATAGCAAGCAAGAAACATGGATTCATGAATGAAAACTAGAAAAAAAAACAAAGAAAGAGACACTATACCATTCTACCAAGTCATGGAATCCAACAACAATCCTCTTTCATCATCCAAGAACATCCAAGAGACTATCCAAGAGCATGAGACAAGTATTTCTTCCAAAGCTTATATGACCATATATTGCTTCTATCATCAAGTTCAGCCTTTTTTACAATGAAAGCCTTTGGAATATATAGGCTCAAGTGAGGAAAACCTCTTAGTTCAACTTGCACTCTCATTGGCCTATTCAAAATATCTAAACTTGTCTTTGAGGCTTTGCAAAGCCCAAGGCACAAAATATCTCATAAAATATCTAAAAAATGCTAAAAGAGGGAATTAAATTGACTTTTCATAACTTCTCATATGCAAAAATAGCTAAACGCACATGAGGAAAAAACAGTTTTTAAAGGTTCAAATTTTACAAAAATACTCAAAATTTACATCAGCAAAAGGTCCCCTGACTTGCCGGTAAATTTTGGCAGCCTTCCCGATGTCGAAACGGAGCTCACGATAGCTCGTTGGAAAGCTCAATGTGTCTAATTTCTGGAGCAACTAGAATTTTCTCAATCTGATTCCTAGAAGTTTTCCAAAAATAGGACTGTGTGTAAAAAACCAGAAAATAAAGTTTTCTGATAGACAAGGCAGAGTGTGGAAAAAGTGGGCATTTTTCACCATTTCGGAGGAGTGAATGATCTTCAAATGTCCTAAAAATCACTGAGTGTGTGCTCTTGAAATTATGGCATCTAATGATACCATTCTCCTCCATTTACGATCCCCCAAATTGAAATGGCGAAGCCCATGAGTTTTGGGCAAAAACCCAAAAATGCCAAAAAACCAAAACAAGTCAAAAATTTCCCAAAATCGGTGAGCATGACCCTCAAGGGTTCTCAGTGACATGCTGCGAAGCATAGCCCAAAATCGGAAGTCCTGATGTGTCCTTTCTCACTTTCTGTGTTGGGCGCTTCCCTTTAACCTCCTTGAGCTTGTCTTGAGCAGCCTTTAACTTGCGCCGGGTAAACTGATTTAACTTTTTGTAATGCTTCGTCATTCTCCTTTGAAGGTCTAGATCCCTGTTTTCCCTCTCCAACTTCTTCTCCAAATGGTCATTGACTCTCTCAAGCCACGCCTCCTTATTGTTTTCTATCCCCTATTCAAACAATGTAGTGAGAGGGGTGGATTGGAGAAGGGCATTTTCCTCTTCTTTTTGCTCCTCAAGGGCCCTTTTTAGCCCCATGGTTCTAGGCCTCTTTCGCTTAGGCTGGTCATCGCCTTCACTTTCATCAAATTCGCCCATGAGCTCTTCCAACCTTGCTTGGGCTTTTGAGGCCTCTTTCTTGTACTTAGTCGCCCGTGTCTCATAAACAGCCATATGGACACTCATTTTCCTATTTTGGATTACTATAAATTGATTGAAATTCCTTGCCCTATGAAGATCATCCTTCAATGCATCAATTTTTCCTTCCCTATGGATCAAAAGGTTTTCTAGAATCCGGACCTCATTATCACTATCATCGCTTTGGATCAGGATGATATCGAATGCACCCTCATGTTCATGACTTCCTTCTACCTTGCCCTTCCCTTTGCTTTGGGTGGCTATTCTAGTGCTCTTCCTCCTAGGCAAATCAATGATAGGCTTATTTGGCAATTTCCCTTTACTTCGGAGAGCCCTTGTTACATTTGGAGTGACCACTCTAGGCATTCTCTTCTTTTCTATCCAGGGCTTGGCATTTTTAGGAGAAGAGGGTATGACCCCTCTACCTTTGTCATCTTTCTTGTCATCCTTCTGAGTTTGTTGTTCTTCTTGAGGAGGCTGTTGTTCTTCTTGAGGAGGCTGCCCTTGTTCATCCCTTTCCTGTCCTTGCTGTTGTTCAGCACTTTCTTCCTCTTCCTCATGTTGTTGTTCATCACCACTGTGATGTTGCTGTGTGTCCCCATAATGCTTTTGTTCAAAATACTGCCCTTCACCATCAGTCTGTTCACCCTCATCAATGTCATGTTGTTGCCCTTCATCATCAGTTTGCTACTCTTCATGTTTTTCTTCATGCTCATGTACTTCCTCCTTTTGCTGGCCACTTCCTTCTCTTTCTTCCTGCTCTTTTGTTTGTTTTGTAGTAAATTTGAGCCTTTTAGGAGTAGGTCTGCTAGACGAAGGCGAGGGGCGATGAGTAGGAGATGTAGGGGATGTATGGACTGGAGGGACAGTGGAGAAATCCGGATGAGTGATGAAAACATCCCAGGAGACCTCTCTCTTTTCAAGCTGGTGAAGGATGATGACTTTGATGAGAGAGTGATGGAATAGAGAGGCTATTTGCTATGACGGAGGCTTCTTCTGGACAGTGGAGGCCAGTTTCTTAATGATTTTGCATAAGAAGAAAGGAAGATTTAGCTACTTGGTCCTTGTGAAATGCATCAACAGTCGAATGTGATAATCATAGATTCGGGAGAATCTCCCCTCACAAGTGAAGTACTTCATGATAATCTTCATGAGAGGGGCGTAGCTGGCTAAAAGATATGAGAAAGGGAAAATAGAAGGACAAGCATCCCTGTGTTTGAGCTTTAGAAAGGGCTTGTAATCTTCTAAGTCCAAATAGCTTTGTTTAAACCATTTTTCGCCAATATAGGGGATTTTAGTAGCCTTGGATATGGATCTTGGGGAGAACTTGAAGTCAAGGCCAGCCAACTGGAAATGTTTGTCTCTGAACCTCAAAGCGCAAAGGTGTGTCAAAGGAGAAAAACTCTTCACCTCTTGCACTCTTTGGAAAAAATCTAAGCACCCGACCTCATGGAAATTGAACAATACTGATGGGTGGGCATTCACCTCTTCGGTGGAAATAGGCTCATACCTCTTGTGCAATCCACTCCTGCTATCCTGCCTGGGAGGCATCTTGTTCTAGATGTGCTTCTGCAACACTATACTGCCTCAAAGTTTTTGAAATGTCTTCTTCAAACAAAACTCTGCCTTCCCTGTCAACTTATTTTTTGATCAAGGTAAAATTGGTTTCAAATGCTATGTGAGATGCCCTCCTTGCTATTAGGTCTCTGTTCCTCCCAAAACGCTGTTTTTCCTCCCTTTGTATGCCACTCAACAAGTAGATTCAAGAACATAAACACAGTCAACCAAAAAGCATATACACAGTCAAAGGTCACTGTGTTATAAGTAGATTCATCAAACTCCTTGTGTTTGGTGTGAGCACAAGCATCCCTGTAGCAGTCTAACAGCAGAAACTCCTCACAATCAACACACTCCTTGTATTCACTGTTCCTCACACAAAGTTTGACAATATCTCCAAATGCACTGGTAGCTTCACTTACTGACTCTGCTTTATGGAATAAAAGATCAAACATTGTTTTTGCCTTTTTAAAAACACAAAGGAAACTTTTGGAATGACAAGAATCCTTACACCATGATCACTGTTATTTGAAAATAGACCCACTTTTTTTCCTTTCAAAACCCTGTCTTTCCTTTTGGACACTGTTTTGCACTATTTCAAAATTGTTTGGAGGGTGGTTCATAGGTTTTTAAACATTAATAAGAACTCAAATTTTTTCTATGCTTACTGCTGGGCAATCGCAAACTACAGCACCCTTGAGTTTTTAAAACCAAAGATTAAACCTCCCAAGCACTTTTCTTCCACTATGTAGCTGACAGAGTTTAACTTTGTTTTACCACAGTAGGTTTAACTTCACAATTTTTTGACACAACCTTCACTAATGTGCATATTCTGAGTTTTAAACATGAAACACAGCTCCTTGATTTATATTGGAAACTTCACTTTTTACCATTATTCAGTCTTGGAAAAACGCAGCATTTTTCACCCTTCAGAATTTTGACAATACTAAGGAGGCTCAAAGAATACCTTGAGAATTCGATGACAAGCTTGGGCTGAAGGTTTGAGAAGCTTAGAGATTCATTTGGGGTGTTTTGGGCATTTAAAATGTGCGCGGCACGTTCAAATGGGAGAACGCCGCGCAATAAGACCGTCAAGTCACCTATCGGGCCGACGCGACCAAAGTCTACAGGCGCGCCGTGCGCCGCGCCACAATGTAATCCTGTGTAAAAAATGCGCCCAAACGCGCCGCGCGGTCTCCAAACCCAAAAAACTCTGTGAAATTTCCAAAAACTTCTTTCTCCGGTCTCGTGGATAGCAAGAGGAGTTTTACTTGCGCTTGGGAAATGAAACAATAGATTTGCAACGGTTTTCAAACCCTTTTGAAAGTGAAAAATCCAAGGTTCTTTTCACACTTGACCGATGAGGGTTTTTAAAATATGTTTTGAACAAGTCTTTGCTTTTAAACACAACTTGAACCTTTATCTTCTAAATCATAACCTGATACTCTTTTGTCCATATAAATGTCACAGTGGAAAAGAGCAGTTCTTTTATGAGCCTAACCCCTTCTTGAAATGATACAATCCTTTTGAGGATTTAAACTTTGACTGCTTGTCATTTAAGGGATGAAAAAAAATGTCCTCCTTTTGATATCTGCACTGTGGAATGAAAAATGCTTTGAACTATGTAAAGGTTTTTAGAGATGCCTCTTGAATGCAACTACCTTTTTCTAGGGAAAAAAACTTAACTGTAATTTCAACATCCTTTTCCACCTACTGTCTTTATATGACTCATCAGTTGTTACTCTTGATCAGTTGAAAGAGGTTTTTTATAAAAAAGGAAAAGAAGCACCTTTGAATATCATCATCACCCACTTGTCTTTGTCATTTGAAAAGAGGACACCTGTAGAAAATACTTTGTGTTGCATGAGGTTTTCTTTGACACTTTGAAGGACGTCACTTCTCCCTTTTTCAACCTAAACTGACATTTCTTGTTCTTGATGCTTTGGAGGAAATGATGCTCTGTTGTGAAGCTGATTTGGCTGGCAGGTGATGATTGAACCTCTCTCATGACTGTGAGTGCACAAATTTAGTTGCATTTACTCAGGCTTCACCCATCTCTGTTCATTTAAAGGGAACTTCTCTAAAACCTCTCCTTTCACTCAGAGTGCAACAGTAAGGTACCTTTGGCTATTTTTAAGGAAAATGCCTTTATTTTGAAATGGTGACATGCCCTATTGGCTTTGAATGCTGCTCCAGAGCTTTGACACTCATGCCATAACCTGTTTATATTTTTGTGAGCTTGTGTATCTCTTTGTAGCACCTTTTTGGGAAAACTAAACTCAAGTTTCCTTTGTCTACTATGATAAGTAATTTGAAAGACATTCCTTTATGAGTAGGAAGATCAGTACCCTTTGAAATACAATCATCATCATTGGCCTGTGTCATGACCTGTCCCTTAATCATCAGCAAATTTGTTTTAATTGGGCTCCAGACTGCCTTTTTGAAAGAAACCTTGATAAGAGACAAGTTTAACCTCTTGGATTACAGTGGTACCCCTACTTTCCTTCTTTGTCTTTTACATCATTTCTCTGTTTCAACTGTCTCCTATTGTGTTTACAATTTGTCTCTCAGTCAGTGAAAACCCTAGAATCAATGACTGCTCTGGCGCTCTGCTCATGAATGAAGGAGGCCTATCTTGACAAAATGCCTGATGTTCTTTCAACCTCTCTGCTTTTAATCATCATTTTTATGCAGAGACCTTTATTTGTTGTCTCGCTATACTTCAAAGTTTGTCTTCACAGTTAGTGAAAAGCTTAAAAATAGACTTTACCTTTGGCCCTCTGCTTATAGATGAAGGAGGCGCTTCAGTCTTCAAACCCTCTGCTTATAGATGAAGGAGGTTTTTCAGTCTTCAAACCCTCTGCTTATAGATGTAGGAGGTTTTTCAGTCATGTTGCATCATCAGTCCTGTGACAGTTCTATTTTTCCTTTTACTGTCCTTTCAAGTTTTGAATGTGGTTGCAAGAGCTGGATGAAAAAATCTTCACTCTGTAGCTGCATCCCAGGCTCAAGATCACCTTGAGAAGCAGCTGTCTTCTCATGTGTAGCCAAATATTTTCTTCTGGGATGCTGGTATGCCTCTGTTTTTTAAAGATCCATTTAAAACATTGTAAAACACCTAGAATCAGCTTGACTTATGGTCTATGTATTGCTGGGACTTGAGGGTGTATTAGTGGCACAACCTATGGCTGTAACCAACTTTGTTTGCAGAGTGGGAAGGTTTTTTATGACTGGTCTATAGCAGATGGAGGTTCTTTGGCTTTAGGATATTTTTCCAAGGGAGAAATGCCTAAAGCGCCACTTTCTAACTTAGGGGAGATTCTTTGGACAGATCTGGATTGTTTCTTTAGATTTGATGGGCAGACTAGTATGGCTGAGGCTAGGTAGGACTTGATAATGAGGCTTCATCTCGTCATGGGCAGGCTGAAAGGTAAGAAGGCAAAAAGGTTTGTGAGTGTTTTCCAGCTGGTAAATTTGACAAATTTTAGATCAGCTGCTAGAAAACTTGGCTGTCACAACTAGTCATCACCAACAAGTGAAAAATACTGATGACTAACAATACCAAGAGGAGTTATCCTGCAGGGCTATGCTATCATCTTGATACATATCGATCTCATGTTCCCAATTTTCTTCTTCATTACTCCGTGATCTACTACCTCCGCGGCCATGCGACATAATCCTTGTCCCTTTATAGTGTGTGCTGGCTTGAATTCCAAGTCATATTCTTGGAGGCACATCATCTAGTTGCCTCGTCTCTCGCCTAGCTCCTTTTGTATTAATAGTGAGCGCACAGTCGGGTGAGGTACGAATACTGTGACATGATTCTTCAAAATATATGGCCTGAAGTGTTTAACCACCTTGTATACCGCGTAAGCTTGTTTGTCAATATCTAGATAATTCAGCTCAGCGCCTTGTAACCCAGTGCTCATAAATGATATAGGTCGCTCATCGTTGTTGTCATCCTTCTGAGTGAGGACGGCTGCCAAAGATGAATCTGAGGCAAAGGTATACAAGATAAATCCTTTGTTGAAATTCGAACTATGAAGAGCGGGTGCTTCTGCGATGGCTCGTTTGATGTTATCGAACGCTTCTTTCTCAAGTGGATTCCATTTAAAGTTGTTGTTTTTCTTAATCATGCCTTGCAATGGTTTCACGATTTGGGTGAAATCTGATATAAACTTTCAGACGAAGTTGATTTTTCCAAGGAAAGACTGCATAGCTTTCTTACCACTTGGGGGCGCTATTTGAGCGATGACTTGCACACGTTCTGGGTTCACTACTATGTCGTCTCGAGTTATTGTGTGCCCTAACAAGTTTCCTTCAACGACAACAAAAAATATTTTCTTCAGGTTCAGTGAGATCCCGTATTTCTGACACCTTTCAAAAATCTGCTTGAGGTGGTGTAGGTGGTCAGATTTGTGCTTTGAAAACAGGGTGACGTCATCAAGGTATACTACCACGCTTTTCGCAATGAGTCCTCTAAAGGCGATGTACATAGCTCTTTAGAAGGTGTCACCGACATTAATCAGGCCAAAGGGAATGCGTCTGAAGGCGAACATTCCCCATTTAGTTCTAAATGTGGTTTTGAGTTGATCAGGCTCAGCCACTAGTACTTGATTATACCCTGAAAACCCATCCAATAGAGAAAACATTTCTGACCCTGATACCACTTGAAGGATTTGCTCCATAGGAGGGACCAGGTAGTTGTCCCTGTCAGAGGCTCTGTTCAAATTCCTGAAGTCTACGCACAAATGGATTTCGCGAGATTTCTTGCGAATAGGGACCAAGTTTGATACCCAAGTCGAATGTCTAACTTTGAAAATTATCCGTGCATCCAAGAGCTTCTTTAGTTCCTTTTGGATCATCAGTTCTAAAGCTGGGTGTACTTTTCTCAGTTTCTGTTGGAACGGCCTCACTCCTTCTTTCATGGGTATGACGTGCTGGATGATCCGTGTATCGTAAGTTCGAAGGTCATCATATGTCCAGGCAAACACATCTCAGTATTTCTTAAATAATCCGGTGAATGTTTATTTCTCCTGAGTGGTGCACTCATTACCTAGATTGACAAGCTTGGGAACCTTGTCTATCCCGAGGTTAATTTTTCGGTGCGCTAATGTGGAACTATGCACCTTCGTATTTGGGGGCCCTCAGAAACGGTTTCGTAGGTCGAACAACTTTTCGAGTGACACGACCCCTTTGGGTATGGGATTTTCTTTCCGCTCTCATAGTTCCTCCTATAAAGCTCAATTATGATCCTCTTCTTCTATAACCACGTCTTTGAATTCGTCTGTATTGAGCATGAAATCAAGTACCTATTGGTCATCATTGAAAATGCGGAAATTAGTAACATTATCTGGTACGGATGGCTTGTAAATAACTTTAATAGAAAATCCATCTCTAAGTGGGGTAAACCTAGCGGCGGCGTTGGCGAGTGTATCGGCTGTTGCATTATGCATTATAAGTATAAATTTAATACCAAAGGCATCAAAATCATAAATTAAATGCCATACCTCTTGCAGGTAACCTTTCATATGCGGAGATAAGCAATGGATGGTGTTACATACCTAAAGAGTGATAATCTCAGAATCGCCAAGTACCTTTAAACAAGGAAATTTTATATCTATGGGCTTTTGGAGCCCGAGTAACAATGCCTCATACTCGGTTGTATTATTCGTGCACTGGAACTCTAACCGACAGGAAATTGGAAACTAGTTCTTCTGAGGGTCTAGCAAGATACAGCCTGCGCCAGCCCCGTCTTGGGTTTTGGAACCGTCATAGTACAAGGTCCATGTTTCATCTTTTGATTTGACGAGGCTGTCTTAGCACATTGAGGAACTACTCGGAGCAGCAGTTTCTAATGGGTCCTTTGTTGAGGCGGAGGGGTTTTCAGTGGCCAGTAGTAGCTCAAACTGGACGTCTTGAGTAACTGGAGATTGGGGAGTTTGATAGCACCCAAGAATGGATTCTAAGAAACATATATCGAGTTCTTCTTGCGCGAAACTGACTGGTTCGTTAGTTTCATCCATGTTGGTCACAGTATGTTTCATGTATGGCTCACTCTCGACTCGGATTTGGTTATTTCTGCCCTTGTACGAGAGCCAAAGGTCAAACCAATCAGTGGCAAAGTATCCCTAGAGCTTACTGGACCAATATTTGCTTAACATAAGGACATAGGCCTCGGGGATGTCCACGATTACTATGTCGATGCACTGATGCACTCTGGAATTGGAGGATAGGCAGATGATGACGTTATTTAATTCACCTAATGCAGGGACTTGAGATCTGTTGAGTTGGATGATCCTGGCGTCAGTTTTTTCAGTGTGGATGTTTAACTTCTTGCATACGGATAAGGGTATAACATTCGTGAATGCACCAGAATCGACGAGGCAATTATGGCCATTAAAGTTAAAGATCTCTAAATATAGGAGGAAAGGTGGTGTGGATCCCCTGGAGTTGTCATTTACGGCATTTACGATGGATTGAGGACTAGCAGCAGTTTGGGCAGATGTGATGCTCGTGGATTTGGTTGCCAGTAGATTGGAAAAGGCTTTGAGGAAAAGGCTCGTTGGTTGGAAATGTGAGCGAGCTCATAAAGAGAGATATTGGCCCGAGTCTTCTTCATATCCTCGATAATGTTATACCCAAAATTGGTGTGTGAGGCAAGTTTAGCGGTGTTTTTATGGGAAGCAGATGAAACTTTAGCCTTGGGGCCTTCTCGGGGATTAGTTGGACTAAATTTTTCAGGAGTCTTGTTTTGGTTTTCTGTGTTTGGTGGCAAAATTCTCCTTAAGAAAGCCTTCCTCTTTTCTTCGAAGGACTATTCAGGGACCGGGCCTTTTCTTCTCATACCATAGTTCCGAGGGGTTTTAGACTTAGGGACATCAGCCAAGTTTATCCCAGCTATTGAAAGGGAGGATTCTCTGCGGATAACCTCAAAGGCGAGGATAGTGGAGCCTACGTCTTCATCCAGGGGGGAGGCCTCCTCGTTGTCTGAGATGGTCTCCTCTTCTAGATCTCCAGGGGTTTGGTCTTCCAAAATTTGATTCACCACAACGGTCATGCTATTAATCCACTAGGGACAAGTTTTCTCTGAGTGGGAAGCTTGATGGAAAGAACAAAAATTATCCTTGTAAATTTCTTCAACATTGAGGCCAGCACTTGAGTTTGACGGGATTCAGGTCACGGCAGGATTATTCTTTCTGAAGAAAGGTTTCTGCATTTTAGCTGCTGGGACAGAATCGTTGTTCTTCCTCTTTAGGTCGGAGACTTCGTTGGTCAGCAACTTGATGGATTTTGTGATACTTTTGAAATCAAAGGGGTCCTTATCTTTGTCCCTGGATTTATGACTTGAGGATTGGGCTCTCTTCGTGGTTGTTTTTTTATCATCCCTACCTTCGTGGTCAATGGCACCTATGGACAACATGTCCTTTTCGACAGCAAGGGCGGTGGTGTAATTTGCTGCCAGGGTAGCTCTGGCCTCGCGCTTCATAAACACGGCAATATCCCGTGGGAGGGATCTCGTGTAGTAGTCAATGGTAATGGAATCATCTAAGGCCATGTTTGGAGGGAATTTGTTCAGTATAGTGGCAAAATGTTGATTAAAGTCCTTGACCTTCTCCTTCTTCTAACATTTCAGCGTACTGAGCTCCGTGAGGAGCATTGAGGGGGTTTTATCTTCCAAGAATTTTTGTAGGAAGGTACAATGGAAGTGTTCCCATGAAGGGATGGAAGAAACAAGGAGCGACCGATACCACGTTGCAGCTTTATTTTCTAGAGTATGAGGAAAAATCCAGCATGCTACGTCGTCATACTGCACTCTCATCATCTGTAAAGACAGGTAGAAGTTGCTAATGTGGTCTTCGGCTAAAGTGCCTTTCTCGGGGTCGAACTTAGAGAGATGCTTTTCAGGGTGTCGGGCCATGTCATGGAGGGGACCTTGGATACCTAAGGGGGAGTGGGCCATCCAAGCCAAAGGTTGTACACATCTGGCCCGTTGGTGGCGTGGAATGTATACATGTACCCTTTCACTTTCGGATTCGCTACCCATGCCAGACCCGGAGGCCTCACCCTCATGGTGGGACTACATGTCTTTGTTTTCTCCACGGTTCCCTACATTTCTAATGTTTCTCCAGATGTAAAGGAAAGGGAATCTGTTCTGGTTTCGATGGTGTTGGTGGTGGTCGACATTTCAGCCTTATGCACGGCCTTTGTCCCCCTTGATTATGTTACCCTGGCCCCTCCCGGCTCCCCCCCCCCCCAGGTGGGTTGTTGGCTTGGGTTTTATCATTCAATGTCAGGTCTGGCTGAGGACCGGTGTTGGGTTGGGGTTCGGTAATCTTGGGGCCTCCCTCTTCAGCCCCTCAGGGGTTGTCCGGGGGTTCTTCAAAGTTACGCTAAACCACATCTACATAATCTTCAATCATAAGACCAACCAGTTGAGGTAGGGAATTGACAAGGGCTCCCTGGCGAGAGTGGTTAGCTGCGAGAGTTCTAGGATTAGCCAAGGAACTAGTGACCATGGCATTTTTCAAGCCTCTGACGAGTTTCATGCGATGGGATGCAAGGCCCTTATCTGTTCTAGGGTGACCTCATAGTAAGGGGCTTCCTCCTCCTGGGAATTTTCCAAAGGTGGAGAACCGGTATTTTCATGCATGATCTCCCCTTGGGGAGTTTGTAACGGGATGTTATTTGTGTGCTGGGAGCCTACCATTCAGGCCCTCCTTCTAGCACCAAATCTATTGATAGGAGAAAATTTCAAGCCAACAGTAAGGGATCTCCCCGGTAAAAAGTCCCGATTAGACTCTAAACCGTTTGTGATAGGGATCCCGTCCGGGGTGTGGGTCCGGCTACTGCTGAATACTCATTTTCTCAGACACAAATGAGCCCTGCAGAATTATGAACACACAATTATCGGATGATACAAGACAAATTATCGACGATCCTCAATGAGCATAAAACACTACAAATAGAAAGATGAATTAAAACACGCAGCCAAAGGAGATGTTGTTAGCAACACATCATTATGGTCGTGCTTGTAAAAGTTGTTCGAACAATAGAAGAAACATTTCTTCCTGGTAAGAACACCCTTCACTTCCTTAAGCAGTTTCATAGATAAGATAGATGTCAATAATGAAATTACAAACATCTCCTAGGTAAACAACCTACCATCATTAACACATTCAGTGAGCTGAAATGCATAAATAATATAAGCGGAAAATGCAGATCAGTTAATCATAAGATATCAAACATATAAGAGGAAATATTCATAGTGTTAACACATTAATTCTCATCGGATCCAAAAGTGGATTTAAGACAAACGCTTGTATTCATTCACATAAAGGTCTGTTCAATGATTTACAACTCTCCTATCTCCTTTCGAGTCCAAAAAAATATCCTTTACAAGTCCTCGAAGGGAGTATTTGTAGGACAAAATTGACCCTTGGGTGCCCTGACTTTTCGCCTTCCTGACTGTTGGCATGCTTTGTGACCCAAAGGGAAAAAAGGGACCTGTGACCCTGTGCTTGGCTGTGACCTGCGACCTGATCATTACCGATGTGACCTGCGACTCCTCCTGTAGGCTGCGACTTGCGACCTAATCATGGAAGCATGTGAGTGATTGTGAGGTCGGGAACATCTACCTATTTCTCTTTAAGGAAATTTCTCCATGCTCGATAATCTGCAGCAACTGGGGAGATTAGAGAAGTATCCTCTCTTAAAATTTGTAGGCATGCGAGAGCGTTTGGGATCAGAGTTTCACTTTTGATTGTGATCTGGTTAGACAAGGAAGCCAGCTTGGTATAAATCTAGACTGGCGTCATGATAAATTGAACCAAGTTTTCCTATGATTCCAGTGTTAGGGTCCCATGATTTGGCTGATTGGCAAGCCAAATGACAATGTAACATCAAACCAGTCTTTGGAGCCCAAGGACCTAGCCTTCCTGGACTGAGAGAGGGCTCTCTCTATTTGTGTAAGGGATATATGTGTGTATGCTTATTGTGTTCTGATTTTAGGCTAGTTATGAAGTAGGTTTTTTGGTTTTGGTTCTTTAGGTTGTGAGGGATGAAACTGATCAAAGATATAAGATAGGTAAGAAGATCTCAGATCAACTGGGCTATGGGGTCGAAGAGGTCAAGAAAGCTTTCATATGGTGATACAAGGTTGTTGAAGGGCCGATTTGATTTGAGGTAAAATGGATCTTTGGGAAAAATGGAGTAATATGGACATCAAGTTTGTGAATAACAAAGGATTTCAAACACAAGTAGTTTAATAGCTGACATAAACATGGTAGGGAAAACCATTAATCATGAGAAATGTAACTTTAAGCTAATCAATGCATAGAAATAAACATTCAAGCCATGCATAGAGATATATAACTCTCTAACTTTAGGAAATGGCTATCAGACTTTGGGGAAATACATTTAAGACAGACAAACAACTCAAATCACTATGTTGGAATACTTAAACACAATACTTCAAGCTATTGGGCACTTTGAAAACAAAATTGCATAGTCTTAGGCAAAGGGCAAGATCAGAACAAGACCTCCTTGGTTCAACAAATGACAATCTAATCAGTCAAAGAGAAATTTCATAGATGGAGCTATGGCTAGCCATGAGTAAGCAGGGCATACCGTAAATCATACTTAGCATGCATAAAACCATGAATGAAACAAGCAACAATATCCTTAAGTTATTAAAGAGCAATCAAAAATTCTTTAATGTGACTAAGAATGAAGAAAACATGGAAGCTATGAAGAAACAGGAAATTTGAGGTGCCTCCAAGGGCATGTCTCAAATTTTTTCTCTACTTTCCTATAGCAAGAAAGAACATGGATTTATGAATGAAAACTAGAAAGCAAAACAGAGAGAGAGACACTATACCATTCTACCAAGTCATGGAATCCAACAACAATCATCTTACATCATCCAAGAACATCCAAGAAACTATCCAAAAGCATGAGACAAGTATTTCTTCCAAAGCTTATATGACCATATATTTCTTCTATTCATCAATTTCAACCTTTTTTACAATGAAAGCCTTTGGAATATATAGGCCAAAGTGAGGAAAACCTCTTAGTTCAACTTGCAATCCCATTGGCCTATCCAAAATATCTTATTTTGTCCTTGAGGCTTTGCAAAGCACAAGGCACAAAATATCTCATAAAATATCTAAAAAATGCTAAAAGAGGGAAATAAATTTACTTTTCATAACTTCTCATGTACAAAAATAGCTAAACGCACATGAGGAAAAAGCAGTTTTGAAAGGTTCAATTTTTACAAAAATACTCAAAAAATACATCAGCAAAAGGTCCCCTGACTTGCTGGCAACTTTTGGAAGCCTTCCCGATGTCGAAATGAGGCTCATGATAGTTCGTTGGAAAGCTCTGAGTGTCTAATTTCTAAAAATGTTTATTTTTCTCCAAACTGACCACTGGAAGTCTTTCAAAAACAGGCCTGTGTGTAAAAACCCAAAAACTAAGCCTTGCTGATAAACGGGGCAAAGTGTAGAAAAAGCGAGTGTTTTTCACCATTTTGGGGGAGCAAATGATCTTCAAATGTTTTTAAAATCGCTGAGTATATGCCCCTAAAAATATGGCATCCAATGACCATTCTCATCCTTTGATGATGCCCCAAACTGCAATGGAGATTCCCATGAGTTTTGGCCAAAAACCCAAAAATGACAAAAAACCAAAAAATGTCGAATTTCACCCAAACTTGGCGAGCATGACCTTCAAGGGTTTTCAGCAACATGTTGTGAATTAGAGGCCAAAATTTGGAGTCTTGAGGTGTCTTTCCTCAATTTTGGTGTCAGGCGCTTCCCTTTAGCCTCCTTGAGTTTTTCTTGAGCAGCCTTCAACTTCCACTGGGCAAACTGATTGAGCTTTTTATAATGCCCAGTCATCTTTCGTTGAAGGTCCAAGTCCCTGTTTTCCTTCTCCAATTTCTTCTCCAAGTGATCATTAACCCTCTCAAGCCATGCTTCCCGATTTTTCTCTATCTCTTGTTCGAACAATGCAGTGAGGGGTAGATTGGAGAAGGTCATCTTCTTCTTCCTTTTGTTTCTCAAGGGCATTTTTTAACCCCATGGTTCTTGGGCTCTTTCGCCTAGGCTGATCTTCGTCTTCACTTTCATCGAACTCACCCATGAGTTCTTCCAACCTCACTTTTTCTTTGGAGGCCTCCTTCTTGTATTTGATTGCCCATGTCTCATAAACAGCCATATGGACACTCATTTGCTTGTTTTGGACTTGCAAAAAGTGATTGAAGTTCCTAGCTCTATGAAGATCAGCCCTCAAGGCATCAATTTGGATTTCTCTATGGATCAGGAGATTTTCCAGGATCCAGGCTTCATTATCACTATCATCACTTTGGATTTGGATGATGTCAAATACCCTTTCCTGTTCATGACTACTTTCTTCCTTGCCCTTCCCTTTGCTTTGGGTGGCTCTTCTAGTACTTTTCCTCTTGGGCAATTCGACCATGGGTTTCTTGGGCAATTTTCCCTTGCTTCAGAGGGCCCTAGTCACATTTGGAGTTACAACTCTAGGCACCCTTTTCTTTGATGTCCGGGGCTTGGCCACTTTCGGAGAAGAGAGCATGGCCCCTTGCCTAGGAGAGGTAGCTAGAACATGCTTCATGGGCTCTTTACCCTTGTCACTTTGCCCTTCATTTTTTCCAATGTCTTGGATCTCTTTATGGATGCCCAGGTTGTCTTTTTGCATCTCTCTTTGAGGGTTGTCCTCCTCACTGTTTTGCATATGTTTATCATGCTGCCCCTCTTCTTCTTGAGGTTGTTTTTCCTTTTTATGAGGCTGTTGTCCCTCATCCTGTAGCTGCTGTGTAACATGTTGTGGCTGATGTGTATCATGCTGTGGCTGCCCCTGTTTAGCATCTTTTTTCTACCCCTGTTCATCACCTTTTGGCTGCCCCTGTTCATCACCTTTATGCTACTCCTGTTCAGCACCTTCATGCCCTTGTTGTTCTGTCTCACTGTGATGCTGCTCATCAGCACTTTCTTCTTCCTCCCCTTGCTGTTGCTCATCATCACTTTCCTCTTCCTGGTCATGTCCTTCTTCCTCATCATGGTCATGCTCTTCTCCCTCCTCAGGCTCTTTTGCTTGCTCTGCGGTAAACTTGAGCTTTTTGGGAATAGGTCTGCTAGAAGAAGGCGAAGGATGGTGAGTAGGAGGTGTGGAGGATGTATGAAATGGAGGGACAGTGGAGAAATCCGGATGGGTGATGAAAGTATCCCAAGAGAGCTCCCTCTTTTCAAGTTGATGAAGAATGATGACTTTGATGAGAGAGTGATGGAAGAGGCAGGCTGTTTGCTGTGAAGGAGGATTCTTCTAAACAGTGGAGGCCATTTTCTCAATGCTCTTGTGTAAGAAGAAAGGAAGATTTAGCAATTTGGCCATAGTGAAATGCATGAGCAGTCAAATGTGATAGGCATAGACTCGGGAGAATCTTCCCTCACAAGTGAAGTATTTCATGATGATCTTCATGAGGGGGGCGTAGCTGGTCAAAAGATATGAGAAGGGGAAAATAGAAGACATGAATCTCTATGCTCAGGCTTTAGAAAGGGCTTGTAATCTTCTGATTCCAAATGGATTTTTTTAAACCACTTCTCCCCAACATAAGGGATTTTAGTGGCCTTGGAGATGGACCTTAGAGATAATTTGAAGTCTAGGCCTGCTAACTGGAAATGCTTGTCTTGAAACCTCAAAGCGCAAAGATGTGTCAAAGGAGAAAATCTCTTCACCTCTTGCATTCTTTGGAAAAAATATAAACACCCAACCTCATGAAAATTTAACAAGACTGATGGGTGGGCATTCACCTCTTCAGTGGAAATAGGCTCAAATCTCTTATGCAAGCCACTCCTACTATCCTGCCTGGGAGGCATCTTGTTTTGAATGCTCTTTGCAACACCAAGCTGCCCCAAATGGCTTTTGAAATGCTTTCTCAAACACAACTCTGTCCTCTTTGTTAGTCACTGTTTGACCAAGGCGAAATTCCTCAAATGTTGTGTGAAATGGCTCCTTAATATCAACCCTCTGCTCCTTACAAATCACTGCTTGTCCTCCTTTGTATGCCAATCAACAAATAGTTATAATAACAATCACACAGTCAAATAAAAAGGTATACACAGTTAAATGATTACTGTGTTTGGGTAAGGTCACAAAGCTCTTGTGTTTTGGTGTAAGCAAGGCAGCCTTGCAGAAAACAACACACCCCTCCCAATCAAAAACACTTCTCTTGCACTTCACTGTTTTACATACACGGGTAGATAAAACACCTCCAGACTGAGTTTGAAAGATTTTTCACCACAAATTTTTTTATGGGACAAATGAGGTAGCAATTGTCTCACTGTTTCACTTATTCAAAAGGAGACATTCTTTGAAGGTGACAAGGCATTTGAACTAAGACTACTGCTTTCAACATAGGCTCATTGATGTCACCTCACCATCACTATGCTTTCCTTAAAACCACTGCTTTACCTTCTAACAATTTTTTCACCATACACCTGGCTGACAGAGGTTAGCTTTGCCCTATCACAGTTAGGGCACCTCCAACGATTTGATAAAACCTCTACTACTGTGTATATTTTAACTTGCAGGTTTATGTTTTAGCACTGTTTTGAGGGCAGTTTTTAGGCTTTTTGACATCAACATAAACACACCACTTTCACTATGTCAATTTTGGGCAATCATAGCCACAACAATCTTGGATCTTAAACAAAAAGAATCAACCCTCCTTACCACTGTTTTCACCAATACATATAGCTGACAGAGTTTGTGGTTTGTCACTGTCTTGAGGGTAGTTTTAGGTTTGTTGAGATTAATATGAATACTCTACTAGCCTCCCACCGTAACAAAACTTTGTCAAACTGTTTATCCAAAAACACACCTTGATTTATACCAAGAGTTTCATTTTTTTCATCACCACTTAGCAGCTCGAATATAGCAAGGAGGTAAATGAAAATACCTTAAAAATGGATGGCAGCCCTTGTTTTAAAATTTTGAGCAGCTTTCAAGGCTTGTTTAAGGCGTTTGGACCATTGAAACATGCGCAGCAACTTGAAATGGGAAGGCGTCACGCAATAGAAAAGGTTTTGGGTCGATGGTGGGCAATCGTGACCGGCGCTTACAGGCGCATCGCGCGCCGCGCAACAGTACAAATTGTTCATAAACTGACTCTTGAACGCGCCGCGCGCTTTTCCAGGCGCGCTGCGCAGTCTCCAAGCTTTAAATTCTACAAATTTTTGCTCAAAAACTCTCTTCAGTCCAGTGAGCAGCTCAGATGAGATGTTGTTTTCATTTTGAGAATTTCAAATGGGCTTGCAACGGTCTTTTTATCCTCTTTTGAAAGCAAAATTCAAGGTCCTTTCAACGTTTGCTTGGTGAGGGTTTTTTTGAAAACTTTTGAAAGGGCCTTTGGGTTAAAACAAAACATGAAGCTCATGCCTTTTCAAAACATAACCGAGACTCTTTTTGTTTAGATGAATGACATAGTGGCAAGAACCACTTCCTTTATAAGCATGACCCTTTTTGAAGCAAAGCATCCCTTTTTAAGAATTAAAAACTTTCCACTATTTCTCACTAAGGAATGAGACATTGTTTCCTTTTGATATTTGTACTGTAGAAATAAATTCAACTCCGAGCCAAGTGAATGACTGTAGGTGTGCCTTTTGAATGATACTGCCTTTTTTACTAGGGAAAAACTTAGCTGTAATTTCCATATCCTTTTCCACCTCTTGTCTTTGTGTTGTTCATTTGCTGTCACTTTTGACAAATTTGAAAAAGGTCTTTATGAATAGAAAGAGCAACACCTTTTGAATATAAACATCACTTAGTGTTTTTCTCATTGAAAAAGGACACTTGTAGAAAGACACATTGTGTTATGTGAGGTTTTCTTTGACATTTTGTAAGGAGGTAGCTTCACCCTTTTGAAACTTAAACTGACAGTGTTTGCTACTGATGCTTTAGAGGTGGTCATGCCCACTGTGAAGTTGATTGAACTGGCAGGCGCTGCTCCGAGTCTCTCTTGACTGTGAGTGAAGAACCTTACCTGTGTTTGTAAATGAAAAACTCTACTATAAATAGCTTCCATCATCAAGGCAACTGACCAACCCTAGATTGCTAAAGTAATGAGCTTTCAACTTTTATGGAGATAAAACAAGGGATGATGAACTAAAGTTTGACATGTGAGCATGGGAAAGTTGTCCCTTTGTTCTTCTGTGAAGGAGGTCTGCAAGAAACATGAATTTTCATTCATTTCACCCTTTTTGAGAGCAGTCCCTTTTGAAATATTTGCCACATGCAATAATTTCCTTTCATCCTCAAATAGTGGTGAGTCCTTTACTTTGTTTATGAAGGAGGCCTACTTTTGACAAATGCCTAGTTTCCTTTCAACCTCTGTTTCAACCAAATGAAGAATGTTTGATGAACATACTGATAGTGTTTTCCTTTATACTTGATGGCAGAAGTCAGTCTGAGACCAATATTGTTTGACTCCTTTGGCCATCTTCTTAACAATATTTCTTCACTGATAATCAACCCATTAGCTTCACATAGTAATTCAATAACAGTGAAACTCATGTAAACAATTTTTAAAAGCACCACTACTTTGCCTCTACCTTTAACCTCATTTTTATTCAGAAACCTTCAATTGTCTTCCACTGCACTAAAAATTTGTCTTTAAATTAGTGGAAAACTTAAAAACAAACTTTATCCCTGGCCCTCTGCTTATAAATGAAGGAGGCCTTTTCAGTCTTCAACCCTCTGCTTATAAAATGAAGGAGGTTTTTCTTAGTGATGACATTTCATCAACTTTTAACAGTGTTATTTTTCCTTTCACTGCCTTTTCATGCTTGAGCAGATGAAGAATGACAAATTGACAATAGTCAAGATGGGCACTTCTCTGAGACATGTAATTAGACTTTTCAAATATATTTGTGCCTCTTTTAGATATCACAAGCAGTTTGGATAGTATTTGCAAAGCACTTCTTTGTCATTCATAATTTACTGACCTTTGATTGTGATTGCAGGAGCTTAATGAAACAACTCTCTACCCTGTGGCTGCATCCCGGGCTCAAAATCACATGAGAAGCAGCTGCCTTCTCACACTGAGCAAAATATTGTCTTCTGGGATGCTGGTACACTTCTGCTCTTGAAAGATCCTTTGAAACATTGTAAAATTACCTAATTTCAGTTTGACCTATGGCACATGTATTGCTGAGACTTCCAGGCTTGTTAGTGGCGCGACTTAAGGGTGTAACCAAACTTTATTTGCAAAGCAGGAAGGTCAGTTAGGACTAGTTGATCATAGATAGAGGTTCTTTGGCATATGATAGTTTGCCAAGGGATAAATGCCTAGAGCGCCACTTCCTAACTTAGGGGGGACTTCTTGGATAGATTTGGATTATTTTCCTTGGAGCTGATGGACAAGCTAGTATGGCTGAGGCTAGATAGGGCTTGATAATGAGGTTTCATCTCGTCATGGGCGGATTGAAAAGGTAGGAGGGAAAAAATGTTTATGGGTGTTTTCCAGCTGGAAAATTTGACAATTTTTTAGATCAGCTGCTAGAAAACTTGGCTGTTGCAACTAGTCATCACCACAAGTGAAAAATATTGATGACTAACAGCCAGAAGGTTTGGAGAAGCGATGGCTTGCCTGATAGGTTGCAGAAATGCCTAAATGTCTTGGTCCACCTGCTCCCACGTTTTTTCTTCGCCCAAAGTACCTAGAGAAAGAATGTGGTGCAGTTCAGCCATCGAGTCAATGCCGCTAATCATATGTTCGTAAGCAATCATTACCTTCTCTAGGTCTTTGAATAAATTCTCTTTGGATTGCACCTTCATGCATATTTGAACCTTGTCGTTTTGAGTGCGAATCCTATCTTTTCTGGGCAAAGTATCTAGAGCCTGCGGAAACCTGTTTACCCATTCTATAATTTTTTCCAAGGTTGTGGTGGCTTCTTTTAGTTGCTCGTTCCTCTTCTTAGTTTCTGCTTGAGCTCTCAGCAGAGGTGCAATTTTCTGCTTTATTGTAAAAAAATTCTTCGTATACTTTCCTCATGGTGGCTTCCAGAGTTACCAGCTCTCTTCGAATGGTGGGCGGTACTTCATTAGTAAGGGCGTTCCTACCCTGAAGCTGTTGAAATTCTTCTTCTAGTGCCCTTTTCTCTTGCTCCGATCTAGCTATCTTTTGTTCGGAGGCCTGTAATCTATTCTGTAGGGATAGAATTTCCCTACTCATTTTGCTCACGTTTTCTTCTGTGGCTGCGACGAAAGCAGTGCCAGCTGATGCTATCATAACTGGATTGGTCCTGGTGTCTAGGACTATATCCTTTTTTGTTGTGGCTGTGAGGGGTGCAGCAGGATTTTGTGCTAAGCATCTTCTCTTCTCCTGTCTGATTTTGTGTGTGAACTGGTCATAGGTGAGTCTTGTCAGATCAAACACTTCTTCATCTTGCTCCTCGGAGGTACCCAATTCCGAGAGCGCAAAATGCATATTGGTTGCAGAATTTGTTTGAGACACTTTGATGGCTGGAAGTATCCCTGTCACAAGAGGAGGTGTCTTACTGCCTTCGTCTTCTTTGGAGGAATTTTCCCTCGACCTTTGATTTTCTTCCTCCCTTCTCTTTTGCTCTGCTTCCTCCTCCAGTTGTCGCTCTGCTTCTGCCCTATCTTGTTCTTCTTTTAGTTTTCATTCAGCTTCTAACTTATCTAGTTCTATTTTTAGTTGATGCTCAACTTATGCTTTTGCTTCCTCCTCTTCCTTTCTTTTGCAGGCGTCTTCCGCCTACTTGTTTCTTTACTCTGCCTTTAGTTGTTTCTTGCATTTATCCTCCTCCTCTTTTGCTCTCTCCTCAGCTTCTCGTTCAGCTTTTGCTTCCCTTCCTTTTTTTCGGGCGGAAGAGTTATGGCCTATGCTGGTTCTTGGCTTCTTGGCTTGAGAAGACGAGGCTCCTCCTAGCTCGTGGATTCTTTCTACTAAAGTTTGATCGTCTTGATCTTCCTGATCGGTTAACTCCTCTGGAGTGATCTCCATGTCCTTGTTGTACCATTTTTTTACCCCATCCTCAACTGGGAATTCAATATGTTGGTAACTCCATTTAAATTTGGCCCATTTGCAATGGTCAGGGATAATCCTCTCAGGATCGTACGTCTGGTAAGCCAAGGGAGGCAGACAGAATCCCCTGATTTGCTCAGCCTCCGCATCTACTTCTCTGAAATCCTTGACCATATAAGTGCCGATAGTGAGTGGCAGAGTGGGCCATTGCTTCTTTTTAACTTTAGTAAGAACCTTTGAAAATCCGACTATCATTTGGAAACATGTTTCCTAAAGTAGTAGTCTGTCAATGACGAATCGGGGCAGTGCATGGGGAGCCTTGAGCGAACCGAAGACTCGGATGAAGGTGCCTTCTAAAAAAGGAATCTAGTGTGCCACCTTGGTTATTGTTTCCATGGCCCGCCAGGACATGTACGGGGTATCTTTACCAAACAATTTTTCATAGAGTGCAGGGATGAAACTGTGTGAGATTGGTTCCATATCGTGCTTATATTTGGAGTCTCTGAATACCTGCAATTCCTTGTGAATCGAACGGGCGCGCTCTTGATCCCAGTTGTGTTCCCATCCCTCAAAATTTCACCTCGCACACACTGCATCCAACAGATAGGAGGCCATGTAAAATTCTGATGCATACCCCTCCTCGGGCGCTAGTGCTGAAGATATGTTCGTTTTGAGGGATGCTATTAATTAGCTGGCCCAATTGAAGCAGGTGTTGTATACGGTAATAAAGTACATAAGAGATACCCAAGATCCGTTGAAAGTGGTGGCATCGGGACGACCATACATCCTACACAGCATAGCTGCCACGAGCTTGTAGACCTTCCGGAGACCTGCTACGTGATACTCCTAGTCCTTCTTGACCTTGAACTTTTCTGGTTCTTCCCACCATCCTCTCAAGGTTTTGGATATGGGAACTGCATGAGTAGTGGTCCATTCCTCTATGAATTTCTGCTCTCAGGTGGGAAGTGCATGATAGAACTCTGCATCCTGTCCCTTCAAATTAGCAAATGCTTTCCCTTCATGATCCCGAATCACCCAGAACTTGGGGTCGACCTTTTGCAATATCCATTCGATTAGCTCAGCGCATGGAAATATAGGTGGATGGGCTCCTGCATAGTGAAGCTTTGATCTCTTGACTTGAACATATACCTGCCGGTCTGGGAGGTCTTCTGGAAATTCATGTTTCACAAATTCTTGGTACACTTGATACCAATTCATGCTCTCTCCTTTGTTGAATATGCATGCGGTATCTCCATAGGTAGGGGGAGGAGACATAGGTATTTCATCCTCCGAGATTTATATCTCCAGACTCTTTTTTTTTCTGCGAACTGACGGAGGCCCCATATTACTCAAGGCCAAGGAGATGGAAATGCACTCTAGCTCTACTTCGAGGTTCCCTGGCATGTTCATAAAATAATCCCATGATAAGTCAGATGCTATGTTAATAAATACTTAAACTACTTTTACCTCTGCTCAACTAACGTCAAGAAAAAGGGTGAACCTGCGACCTAGCAACCTCTCCCCTGAGTCGTTGAGTCGCGCTAGTTTAAAACCTCAGAGAAAAGTGACCTCGTGACTTGGTGACTTGCGACTAGATCGCAAGGTCGCTAAGTCGCGCCATGTTAGATTTTTATGAGAACGCGACCTGGTGACTTAGCGACTTGCGACCGGGTCGCCAGGTCGCTTAGTCGCAATGTCGCGACACTTCAATTTTTTACCGATATGCGACTTGGAAACTTAGCGACCAGGGACCGAGGTCGCAAGGTCGCGGGGTCGCAGGTCGCACTAGGGTTGGGCGGACGACTTTACACGGCGACGTAGTCTTTTGTCCTTCTTTCTCTTAGAGCGAGAGAGGGAAAAGGGAGGGAAGGTAACACATCAAGGGGTAAGCAAACATGAGGAGAAGACTGACAAGGGGGTTTGGGTAGCCTGACTTCTAAAGGAGGTACACAGAGTGAAGATATTATAAGGGGGAGAAAGCTTCAGCAACCGGGTCCTAACAGTGGGTAGGCTATGGTTTTAATAGGCTAAGGTGAGGGAGCTGAGGGCAACAATTAGTAAAAAAGGAAACAACAGGAGGATCAGGAAACTTACCCGAGAAAAACACGCTCTAGTTGGCTTGTCAGAGGTGTTTTATTTCTCCGTCGCACAGGTCGAATGCGACCTATGCGGCCCTTCTATATATAAAGAGGTCGTGCGTGCGGGAAATAAATGAGGTCGCAAGGTTGCAACGGGGCCGCATTGATGAGATGTGCAACCTCAGAACTCTGCAACCTTGCGACCTAGGGGTCACAGGGTCGCGATTGTTTAGTTTTGTGCGTGATACACGACTTTGCGACCTGATGGGTCGCAAAGTCGCAAGGTCGCTCATTGGGGAAGCTGACCTATTCTGCGACTTACCGACTTAAGGCTTTTGAAGGATCGAACTCCAGGTTTGACTCCAGCTTTCAATGCTCATGGGCTCAAAAAATTGAAAAGGGTGAAATTTTGGAGGGTGTTGTAGCGGCTACAACAAGACCTTCAACTTTTTTCTTTCTCCCTAGCAGCAAAATTGGGGTGGAGGCTCTTGACTGAAGACAATCTATGGGAAACTGCAGTAAAAAGGAAATACATTGATCCGACTTCCATGGATGATTGGATTCACATGCCAGGGAAAACCTCCTCTACAGCTTATGTCATTTGGAACACTACTATTGCATCCATTAATATTATGGAAGAAGGTTTGGCCTGGTAGGTTGGCAATGGGGAAAAGTGTAGAATAGGCTTTGACCTGTGGGTGGGATGTAATGAGGCTTTTGCCCTCTCAAGAGGCCCATGCTAGAAGTTTTAAATTCAAAAAGGATTTTATTTTTAAATCAAATTGCAAAGATGGATTCCACTACTATTTGGCAACAGGGGTGGAAATCGACAGGGGAGCTCCAGATTGAGCTCCAATGGTGGCAAGAATGGCATATATATTTATAGGAGCTTCATCATTCAAAGGTTAGGATAAAATTCTTTCTAGATACTCTTCTCTAGATTCATGCTCAGTCGGGATTTTACACTCCAAAGCTCGATTATAATTACTTGATGAAGAGAAGAGGTTGAGGTGAATAGGCCTGGTGGAACAAACATCTCTGGAAGTTGAGTAGTCTGACCAAAACAAGATTATTATTTTGGTGCATCTTAAGAAAAAAAGTACCAACATGGGACATTTTACAAAAACGGAATATACATGGGCCAACATGGTGTATCCTTTGTAAGGATGTAGAAGAATATGTTGTACATTTATTCCTCGACTATCGTTTCTCTAAAAATATTTGGGAACATACTCTATCCCTATTAGGTATTAACTCAATATGGATTGGGGCTAGTTGTGTGGGTGCTTGGTAGGGCTGGTGGCTTTCTAGTTCAGATGAAAATGTTAGAAATATTCCTTTGATCATATAATGGGGGTTTTGGCTCGCACAAAACAAGGGCATTTTTAAAGAAACCTCTACTTCACCCTCTGTGATCGCAGCTGAATGTGCTTCAATTTTTTCTATGCTCCCAACTACTGAACATATCAATCATACCCGAAATATCAACACCAAATAGATTAATCATGACATTACATGGGCCTTCTTTGATGGGGCTTCAGATACTCAAAACAGATGTGGTTCTAGTATGGTTATTCACCTAAATAACAACAGATCCATTAAAGCATCAGTGGCCATTGGTACAGGCACAAATTTTTTTGTAGAACTTTTTACATTAAAACTTATTTTATGTTGGCTCATTCACCTGGGAATTGGATTTATTCAAATTTTTGGAGACTCTATGAATGTCATAAATTGGTTCAACAATACACAAATATGTCAAAATTATTTTTTGGTTCCCATCCTTGAATAAATGCATACTTAAAGTTATATTTTTATCTTATTATTGTATGCCACATTTATTGGGAACGAAACTCCTCGGCTAACTTACTATCTAAGGCAGGCTCTCAATAGGATTTGGACACGTGGAGCATAACTAAAACTATGGATGGACTTTTCGGTGTGTCGGATACTCGACCTCATTAATAGAGGCCTCTGGTTTTATTTTCTACTATGTTTATCTTTTTAGCAACACTGGATGTATATATTGGAACACTATATGTTACTACTACTACTGAATAATTCAATTGTTGGTTTCTTGTGAGACTGTAATTTCTTTTTTTGTGGTATCATGGGTTGCTTTCCCTAATGGGGAGGCCATTATTATGGTTTCTACTTTCGGTCACTATTTATAATCACAATTTTTTACTATGCAGAAAATTTCATATGTTACCTTCATGGGTGATCAACTACTTCATACAGAATGCTTAAGTGCATATACAATGTAACTTTTTATATCTTAATAAAAAGTTCAATTTTTTCCTTGGAAAAAAAACAAAACCAAATATAATACTCCCTGTCGCTTATTTAAATATACTTAAATTAATGTAAAAAGAAAGCCCATTTTTCCATAGATCATGTAGTGGACTATACCATAAATGTAGATAAAATAAAAATCGTGGTGTGGCTCGACAATTAATTCTCGCTTGAATTTATTCGATGAATTTTGCATTAAATGCATTTATTGGTCGGTTAAAAATAAAACAATTCAAAAAATACAAAAGTTTTTCATATTAGTATGTACAAGCTTAGATATCATTATTTTGGGATTCAACTGCGTGATGTAAGTCATTCTTCTATGACCATTTCCATGAGAGGTAGTCGCGACTAACTAATTTCTCATGATTTTTGAATAGTCCACTTAGCACTCATTGCATCCCCTCAATGTACAAGCTTATTAAATATATAAGAAAAATTATGTTTTTGGTACTTCTACATTATATATTAAATATAATTATTATTTTTGAATATCTAAATACATTTAGCCGTAGTCTTTTTTTTTTCAATAGAAAAAATGTTTGGATTATATTTAGTACCAACACATAAGTCAAAAAAGTATTACATCTAGAAATATGATTTGTTTTCAATCTTCAATGAGCCAAAAATAGCAAAAGATTTCCAGCACTCGAATGTCTTCATAAACTATTAACATTTGTTTAAAAGCTTTCATAAGATAAACTTTGTACATTCTTCACTTTAAACCATCTTTATTTATATTGTCCCCACTTTTAGGCTATTTTCTGCCAACAGAAAATTCATGTGGCAAGATTCCTGGATTTTTGAATTATTCCATCTGCATATTCACCTCAAAAATTCGATCACCCCACTACTGACGAAGACCAACATTTCAGAATAATGTTACTATACCTTTTGCCCCACATCCTGAGGCATCGATGAGTTCATATTGCATTTCACCAAAATTCCTAGTCAGCCCCTCCCTTGAGAGTCGATCAGCCATTGTGTTCTTCTCCCTGAAAATGTGATTAAAAGTAATAGTGGAGAAGGATCATCGCAGATTATTGATCCTATCGAGCCACGCTGCAGATTATTGATCCTATCGAGCCATGCTGCGAGATGTCCAAGAGTTAGTGAGGTCCCTTTGTTCATGTGATCAATGAGAACCTGAGAATCCCCAAAAACCCACAGCTTGTCTAAATATAATTGCTTTGAAAACCACAAAAATCCCCACAACGGCAACATCTCAGCCCTCATATTTGTCCCCTATCCTCCATACCAATGTATTTTATAATGGCATTTTGGAGTGATCATCAACCATGCTCCACAACCACATCTCATATTCTGTGCCGCCCCATCGAAAAAACCAGTTGGGTAATGGATTCCAAAAGGTCTGAGTCTTTTCGAGAGGTCTCTAGGAGGTTTCTTTTGGATTCTCAGGTTTCCCCATCGCTGAATAATCTGTGTGCAGACCTTATCAGATGTGCTTACCTGCTCTTCAAATAACCACCTATTCCTACAACACCACAAACACCAATGGAGAATGATAGGGATGTTCCTGAGATGTTTACCTTTCTAAAACCATGATTTAATGCAATCTTCAGCATTCGAGTAAACCGGGTTCTGTAAATTGAAACGCTTGCTCAGAGATATGTGTATCTCTAGTGTGAAAGGACATCAATAAAAAATGTGGTTGTTGTCTTCGTTCTTCCTCATGCAAAGTCTACATATCCCATTTAGCCATAGTCTAACCCACCTACTTTTTTTGCCCTGAAAATTATGGAAATTCCGGCAAAAAGTTAATAAAATTCAAGAGGGATTTTTGTAAATCCGGGTTATAACTATCAAACTTCAAGATTTTAGGTGCCCTTGACGTTGTTGATGGTGTTGAATCCATTTCCACCATCAAAACCATGATTCAAACATTCCTACTACAAGATTTCTTAAAATGTTTTTGCCGAGATTCTATCCCCTTTTGGCCATCCCGGAAATTCCACGCAATTCCAATGATTTATCTCTCAGATTATTTTAGACTTTTTACTATAGAGTATATGGCTGAAATCTCGTCATCTGGTTGAAGCAATGAGAGTTGCAAATATCTATAACGATAATTTCATGTGGCAAGTGAAGTCTCGTCATGTGTGAGTGAAGCAATAAAAGTTACAAATATTTTTAACATGAAAGTACCCCTTACATTACCTTGTGGAAGTGGTGACCAGTGTGCAGATCTATTTGAATCAAGTTATGATACAGTCAAGTACTCAGACCATGTGATATAATCGAGTTAGAAACAATGGACCTTCTAATCATATTAATATTTCTAGTATGTGGATCTCATGGTTTGGACTTGTAATAATTTAAGATATTAATAAATTTGTATTTGCTCGTAATGATATTTAAACATTTTATAACACTGTAAATAAAAAGATTTATTTTATAGATACGGTTGAATTTAATAACTATGATTTGAATCTCATAGGCACCATGCCAAGCAGTTATGACAACGCCCGCAATTAAAATGGTGTAGGTTGAACATATGACCATGCTAACAATTACAATAGAGAATGCCACAATACTAATGTAGCATTATTCTGTGATTATTGATGACAGTCAATTTTTATTAACAATAACAAACTCCACGTGCTGTGAAGCGTCTCATTTCAACCAAAATTAAATAAGTATAGTCTTTGTTATTATTTCTATCCCTGTTTTCTTTATAATAATTTTTTCCTGTAGGAATATATTTAATTGGTTTTATTCATGAATTTGAAAATGATAATGAAAGTATTAGTTTTTTATAAACATCATACAAATATTCGCATCAACTACTTATTGATATGTATATATTTTAATTTCATGGTTGAACATGTGGATTTTGAAAAAAATATATATTTTTTTAAACATTGGGCCCATTCAAATTACATAATATGGTTTTATATCTTTTCACTACTTTAAAAATTATGATTTTTTTTAATTTATTATGATTAAATAACTATTTTTATTTGATCAAAAAAGGAGTTGAACAACAAATAGTTGTAAGACTCATTACCTAAGAACGTAATTCAATAATTAATGAAGGTTAGACAAACTTTAAAGAATAATGCAAGTGTTAAAAAAAAAAATTTAAATAAGGTAAAGAAAGAGGAAATTAAATAAAATTGAAAATTAAAAATATGAAATCAAAAGACAGAGATGAACATGAACTAAAAGGTCAGTCTCTTGGCTTTCCCGTTACCCCATCACACTCCTATGTCTCCTTGTAACTTTACTCTCAAAAGGTTTTTTGGACAATGAGGATAGTATGCACAAAGAGCCGAGAGTTGCATTATAACCAAAGATTGTTGGAAGAAGAGCATTGGGTAATGATTGAATGCTAGTTTCTCCATTTGGGTTTTTAGGGTAAGCATTGTCTTCACATAATGATTTTTCTTAATGGTTTTGGTAATTGAGATACAAAACTCGGAATATCCACAGCGTTCATTTTTAGTCTACATTTCAAGTTTTGGCAATTATTGTGCTTGAGTTATTGACGATTTTCTTGTGTGTAAAATGATACACATAGTTGGTTTAATGGTTCTAAGGATGAATTCCCAATTGTAGCTCTACTATTTGACTCAAAATTTCATTTTCCACTAGTATTTATGAATTCCAATAGCTCTATATTACCTATTATTCATATTACTTTGCCAATTTGATATCAAGGGTTGTCATGAGATAGATATTTAAATTATCTACTGGAGTTTCTAAATTTTATTCCTAAGGACCAAAAAAAATTAATCCTTAAGACTTATGGCATCATAATTGAATGTTCATACAAAGCTTGAGAGATTGCATGAAGCCATATGTTGCCAATTCTACTCTAGGAGTGTTGTATGCTAATGGGTTATCTTTGGCGCTATACATAGTTTGTATGAACCTTATGTAGCCCTAGTATGTTGTCTTCATCTCCTTGATGTCATATGAATATGTGGTTGGGAATATACATGTAGGCATTAGAGTGTGTGCAAGGTGGAGAGTTTAATCGCTTGCGTAATATTTTAGTCTCTCTTCCTTGACCATATCTTGATTGGAAAGTTGAAGATAGCTATAGGATGGTTCAAATGAATTGATAAATTACTGAAGATTTAAATAAGTGTTTAGCTTAATATTTTTATGTGAAAGTGTTGCATCTAGCCTTCTAAACATTGTAGAAAGACATTGTATTTTATGAGTATCATTTGCATTGAAACTCTAAGTTGAAGCTTAAGCATATATATATATGAAACATGGAAGTGAGGGATTGGTTTTTCTGTAATAACCCTTTTTTCTATCCAATTACTATGAATTGCAATTCATGTAAATAATGTGGAAATGTAAACATTGACTGGTTGAGAGGAGTGGACACATATTCAGAGTTCGAGGAGAGGCGTTCCTTGGGAAGTAAATTGAACTTGTGTTATGTATTTAACTTCCACCTATCTCCCTGATGGAAGTATGGACAAGCTGCACAGACATTAAAGTTAGCATATGGGCTCTGGAGCACAGGATGACCCATCATTGCTCTCATGGAATGTGTTGTGGTGGTCAACAAGAGGTGCTTGGTTTTTCAGATACTGCAGAAGGGATTTGTAGTATAATAATTTACTAGTAAGTTGATTATGCACAAGAGTAGCATGCTCTGAAATGCTAGTGGTGGCTATTGAAACAGAAGACAAACACATGATAGTGTGATGTGGATGGATGTATGTTGGGCTAGGCATACAAGAATCACGAGCGAACTCACGAGAAGAATAATGCTAGGAACAATGTTGGTGCACGAGCAGGATCAAATTAATGAGCATGGTGAAGAGAAGTGAAGAGAAGGAGAGGTGGACACATTGTGTATTTTGGAGGCCTGTAGGGTTGAATAGGTGGAAACATAGTGTACTATGGATTCATGATTAGCACAGTGGGTGAACTCTAGGTGTTTTGGATACTTGCAAGGTTATCATGTGGAAAATTAGTGTGATTTGGATCCTTGTTTACACAAGTGGAGACACTATGAGATATGACTTCACATAGCATTTAGCAGGTGGAACACTGTGTACTTTGGATTCTTGTAAGCAGGTGGATACCTTATGAAATATGGATTCATGTGTGCACTGGTTGATTGGAAATAGTGTGAATTCCCTTGAGCACTTAACTCCTTAGACTGTTAGGTGTCTGTTATATTATTTCCACAACTAGATTCACGAGCAAAACGAGGGATAAGAAGGGGGTCGATTAGCCCCCCCTTCGCTTACGCAGGGCAAAATAGGGGGCCGATAACCTGGCACGGTGTCTGAGGCAGCGCTCTGGGATAAAAATTTTGGACCCTATATCAGCTGGGCAGACCTACCTATGGTTTTGTGCATGAGTTTAGCACATGGTTTTGGGCATGATGGTGTTTCTTCCATGTTATTTTGTGGATTCAGCCAAGGGAACTATGGTTATGTTCTAATCCAGGGTTAATTAATTGGGGTTTATGAATGCTTCAACATGTATATATGTATTATAACATTGAAAGGAAAATAATGAAAAATCAATCTGGTAGTCCCGTTTTTGGGATCCAGGGGAAAACATTTGTGTATTTATGTTTTATGTTTTATGCTCTCGCTATTATTTATTTTCTATTGTAAGAGTTCGTTTACAGATAATTTTTGTACAGGGTTAAAACCTGCACGGACTCTTAATCTGGCTCGTTGATGGTTATCTGCAAGAAATATTACATTGTAACTGGCCTATGTTTGGGTGGAGAGCTAAAGTCCCTCCCTCATTTGTCATTCATTAAGCTATACAGATAAGTGTATTTACTTGTACTTCTTTTTCACTGTGAATTTTGAATGATGTTGTTATGGGTCATAACAATGGATGTATGAGAATTTTTATGGAGGAATGTGTTATTCCTAGTTGTCTTTAATGAGATGTATATTGCTATGTATATTGTTCACATGGTTGAAAGGGACTTGTAGATCCTTGTGATTGATAATACTCTTATGAGCGTAGGGTTAATTACATAGTAATCATTTGTACTTACCGAGTTCAATTGATTACCATTGTGTGAGATTTATGTTGTTTGGTATATTATGAATATCATAAATATATGTTATTTATGGAGTGGTGAAATAATGTGGTTGATGTTGTGTATAGCATGTCATTTCAGTGAAGTTGATGGTGCATGTTTGGATCCATTTTGTGATTAATGGGATGTTGTTGTATCTAAATTTACAGTAATCATTCTCAGTTATGTTTTATTTGAGTTCTATTCTTACTAGTAGACATGTTGAATGATTTATTTTCTCTTACTATGACTATGGTTAATGCTTAAAAATTTAGTGTAGGGATGTGTGCTTTATTCCCAAAGAAATAAGTGTTATGAGTAACATTTTTCCTCAATGGAAGTTTGGGTTATGTCCCTAGAATTCATAAAGGTTATAAGTTTAAATAATTGCATAGAATCCAAGTGTATCTGTGTCCAAATGTACTAGTGGCGGAGTTTTTTATTAAGGCTCGATACAACACTGGCTCGATGGATGTATCTAGGAGTTCAAACATTCAAGAAGATTTCCCTTATGCAGAATCACAAAAGAATCAAATCCAAATCGATTAATATATGTTGTGGAGAAGGCTAGCTAGATTTGTATCCAAGATGAGGTCCATTTTGGGGGCTCGAGGCTTGGAGTTGGATTTCTTATAAAATCTAGGGCGGGGCCCAATGGAAATTAGTGTGGTGTGGGGCTAGATTACTCTATATATGATGCAAGCATCTGAGATTCTAGGCATCTGGTAGTGAGGGCAAGGACATAATTCTAGAAGGCCCAAATGTGGGCTAGGCCCGGATGAGTTGTGGATTGACAATAATCAGGATGTATCCAGGGATTTGAGAGGTTGAAACATTGTAAAATATTGGGAAATATAGATATCCCATGTGGTTGGATATAATGTAAAACAAATAATTAGCATGCAAGGATGGACTTGGTGGGGTCCATGGGTTAGTCGATGTGGAAATATTCACGTGGAAGCCACGTAGTACTTTTGGATGAGATAGAACATTGTCAACATGAATGTGGCTAGTAAAAGTATCCTTTTTGGATAGCCAAGGGTGTTGTATTTTTAGTAACACGTGGCACCATAGGAGAATTCCATGTGGCGGGGTGATATCATCCTAGCACTTGTGTAATTGAAATCATGATGTCAAACTTTAGCGATAAGCAATGGGAAAAATCCCAGTAGCGTCTTCCATATAGCGGATGTAGAACCTCCATGAAAGAGAGTATATTGAAGGAAAGTGTGAAATGTAAAAATATCCTGCAATTGAAGTTAATATGCCTGTCTCATTGTGTTGGTTTGGGATGGAATTCGACTCTTTCAATAGCATGATGGCACTAGATGTGGTGAAATGGTGGAGCCATGTTAAACTAAAGGTGTTGTGGCAATGCCACATATGCCACATAGATACCATGTGGTAGTGCTTGGTGCTATTAGGTGGCATTGATTAAATGATCAACTCTAAATGGGCATAACTTTTGATCTGGGAATTGGATCGAGATAAAATTTACATCGCCGGAAATATCTTAATGAGTTGAGTGTGATGGTGTGTTCCAAATTCAATTCACTAATTTTAGGAAATAAGGAAATTTTGTAACCCCATTTTCATAATGAAGTTGTGGAAGTTGGGTTAATTAAAGGTAACACCTGCCATAAGACTAGATTACCCAAAGGGAGGTGGGAGGGAGTGTTACAAAGTGGTATCAAAGCACCCAAGTTCAACATGAGCTAAATGGGCCTAGAAGGATAACATATAGAGCTTTATTACAAAATGTGGTATTTTCTAGTGATTGTTTATTGTGTGAAAATGGGTGTTTGTAGTAACACTTTAACTAATGATTATGTGTTGATTGCAAACTATGTTGTATGCATATTAGTGTTGATATCAGAAACATGAAATGATAGAGATATAACATTTTGATATGTTAGTTGTTTTATAACAGGCATGCTAACTAAAATTTGGTGTTTCATATAGCCTTACATCAACATGCTTATTGCAAATAAGCCAAGGTGATGGGTAAATGTGTTATTTATATTTTTTATTGGCTAAATTTTGTGTGTTATACAACACATAAGAAGAAACCAAAAAACAAAAATGGAGTGAAGGGATGAGCAATAGAATGGTGTGGTACAACACCAATATATCCCATCATGGTCAAGAGCATGAGTCATTTGGAAAAAGCATAGAGGAAGGCTCCCCTGATTAGATGGACACTCTCAGAATTTTAAGGGATGAGTTAAGAAATTGCAAGCATGACAGTGATAATATTTACAAAGCTCAAAAAAAGTAAGCTAAAGTAAATGCAGTTATATTGCAAAGCATGTTAGACTTGTAGAGATAGAAGCAATAGGAGCTAGATGCTAGCCACCTAGGAAAGTATAAATATAGGCAAGGCTCACCAAGACATTGGAAGCACAAATTGAAGAATGATGGTGCCGAAGGCAACGAACCCAAAAAAAGGCATAGGCGGGAAAATAAGGATATGATGAGAGGTGAAACTCCACTAAGTACTCTAGAGAGGAGTGCGGGTAGTTGTGAGCAATTTTCTAGTGTTTCAAAAAAGAGACACTACTAGTAGAAAAAGAAAGAAAAAAGGATTGTTGCCAAAATAATTTAAGAAGGAAAAACCTCCTACATTTTATGGATAGCCGAAGAAGCCAGAGGAAGCAAAAACATGGTTTCTAGGAATGAATAAATATTTCAAGGTGCATGATTACTCTGAGAATATGAAGGAAATAGTATCCATTTTTAACTTGATGGAAAGTTTGATATTTTCTGGGAGCATCTGAGGAATGTTAAGAATTTTTTACACCTAATCTTTGGGATTATGTAAACTGATGTAAATATTGTAAATAGTAAAAATAAAATGAAGTTGGAAGATGAAGATACATTAGGATATGAAACCGAGTAGTCTCTATCTCGTATATATTCATATTCTCTTTTAATGCAAATAAATTTAAATTTGTGGAATTACTCCTACCCTGACATGGTATCAGAGCCAACATCCAAAATTAGTTTTTCTACTCTTGTAACTCCTGTAATTCTCTGCCATTTTTATGTCGTAGCCAGTGATTCCCGTTCCTCAAATTTTCCATTGTTGCGGCCCTCAAGAATATTCTCTTCCATCCCTGTCCCATTTGACATGTGCATAGTAATGAATACCAACAATCCTTAAATAAGCACTCATCTCATACCCATCGTTTATGTGCAAAAATCCACTAGAGTTGTTCATTATCAGAAAGAAAATAACGAGCCTTTTTTCTCTCTCATTCTACTTCCGCTCGCCACTATTGTTCAAAAATTATATTTTCTTCCGCTTGAACCTTGATTCCATTGGACTTAAGGCCAAGAATATCAATTGTAAATACGTAAAGGTCGAGAATTGGAGTAGTTATTTAACACCCACAAGATTCGAATTTGTAACATATGCCTTCACGTACGTAAAGAACGAGTCAAGGCATGGAGAACGATAAACGTTTCGGTAGGTTGGGAGTTGGATCAGTTCAGCTGGTCGCACAACAAATATTCCTAATATGAGTGAAAGCAAGTATCACAGGTTCTGCGTGGGCATATTTAAATACCAGTGTGGAGACTGTGAGTTCATGTATTTTTTTAGGATTGTTGAAATTCCATGCTGCGTTGGTCTTTTTTATGAAAGTGAATTTTATTTGTTGGTGTTAATAGGTGCCATATGTGTTGAATATTCCATGATAAAGTGTGTTCAATCACATTTATGTGATATATAATGGATTTAAGGAAGAAAAAAAAGGTGCCATGGCATATGAATAATGATAAATGAAAGTGGTTGAGCTACTTATTTTTTAATGGACATATGGTATGAAATTACATATGGTATATTAAGAGCTTAAATTCTGAGTTGTGTATTTTTTTGGAAACGCTTAATTATTTTTTTGCAAGGACATCAATTTTTGTTGTAAATATTGTAATTATTTTGAGCCCAATTCAGAATGCATTCACTCATCTCCATTGTGGGGGTAGTTCTCATTGGCAAAGAGAACTACCATGAGTGGTCCCAGAAGATTAAAAAAACCCTCATTTTTAATGAGTTTTGGAAAGGATTTGTTGAAGGAGAAGTAGACAATGAACCGGAAAATCCCACTTCAGAAAATGACCTTGCCATTTGGGAAAAAAAGATTATGCCTTGATTGCACCATCAGTAAATGAAAAGTTGAGTTGACATATTTCACCATTTTCAAATGACTTTGAAGCCTTAAATAAGTTGAAGGAATTGTATGACTCACACTCTGAACTTGAAGTTCTTTAATTGATGATTAGGTTGTTCAATCTTGAATTGGAAAATGATGACCCTCTTTCCTTAGCATCAAAATTAAGATCCATTTTTCATGACATAAAAGCCACTAGTGTTGAAATAGATATTCCTCTCGTAGCTTATGTCAAGATATTATATCCCACATATTCACATTATCTTGAGTCATTGCAAGCAAGTGTCAACCTTAAAGAGAATACCTTTGACTCCCTTGAGAAGAAGTTTGTTGAAAGAGAGAATGATTTTGGGAAGAATACAACTCCTCGGTCTACTGAAGAAGCTATGTTCCTTGCACAAAAAGAGAAGAATCATACACAAGATTATTCTAGAGGAAGAGGTGTCTGAAGAGGAAGAGGAAGGAAGAATTTTAGACACAAGGGGAGTAGACATTTCCAAGGAGAAAGGTATGATATTCATTGCATATGATGCAATAGAGATGGACATGATGATTCCACATGTAAGCTTCCTTGGGACATAATTGAGCAGGAAAGAAATGAAGGAAAAGGTAAAAAATCTGACAAAGGGAAAGGAAGAGCACCAGAGTTTACTCATTATGTTGTGGCACATTGTAACATTGGAGTAACTAAAGACTTATTCAAGGCTTAACTTGCTTCATGGAAATATTCTTGGTTTCTTGATTTAGGAGAAACTTTCCACATGACTTTCAGAAGATATTTCTTTGAATAATTCACTGACAATGTTGATGGATCAATATACTTTGCAGACAATTCAAAACTCAAGCCATCAGGGCTTGGCACCATCAGGCTCAAATTGCCTGGTCTTCTAGAATTTCTTCAACATGATTTTCTATACCTCATGGATTTGAGGAAAAACTTATTGTCTTTGGTCCACATCCGCCAGCAAGGACACTCCATTCATATATTTGATGGCAAGGTTGAGGTCAGAAAAGTATCAGATCACTCACTTTCCATGACTGGGATAGAAGAATAAATACTTCTGAAGCTGCAAGGAACCTCTCCTCATGCACAAAACTTTTCATACAGTTCTCACTATGATAACAGTACATTTACATCAAGTCTTTTATGGCATGCCAGAATTGGAAACTTAAATTATGATGACCTTTGTTTGTTGAAGAAAAATGGTGTTACTGATTTTCCTACTATTCCTAGGAAACTTAAGAAATGTGATGCTTGTATCTTAGGAAAGCACTTCAAACAATCTTTTCATTATTCTCATTCTAGCGCACATAGAAAACTTGAACTCATTCATTCTAATTTGTGTGGCCTAATTCTTGTTCCTTCTGCAAATGGTAATAAATATATGATGACATTTATTGATTACTACACCATAATGTGTTGGGTTTATTCATTGAAGAACAAATCTGAAGTTTTTGAAACATTCAAGAATTTTCATGCATGGATTGAAAATAATGCACAATCTCATTTTGGCTCTATTCGTACTGATAATGGAAAATAATACACTTCAAATGAATTTGAAAACTATCTTTTCCAACATGGGATCAAACATCAAACAATTGTGCCCTATAATCCCCATCATAATGGAGTAGTTGAAAGAACGAACATGACAATCTTAAGTATGGTATGTCCCATGATGTTTTTCAAGAATGTTAAACTAATGTTTTGGGTTGATGCACTTTTATGTGTTGTGTATATAAAGAATAGGTGTCCTTCTAATTCTATCAAAAACAAAAATCCCTATGAAATGTGGTAAGGACACATTCCTGTGGTGAGGCATCTCAGGGTTTTTTGTTCCACTTGTTATGACTTGATACCTAAAGAAAAAAGAAACAAAATATGTGCAAGGAGTCGTAAATGTATCTTCTTGGGGTGCTCAAATACCTCCAAAGCATACCGTCTCTATGATGAAGTGAATAGGAAGTTTATAGTATCTAGAGATGTGATCTTTCTTGAATCTTAGAATATTGACAATGTTTTTGAGTGGAAACTTGATCACTTGGATCGATTTGAAAATGCAAAGTCTTTTCAAGAGTTTGATAATGAGATTCCACATCTTAAAGGGGAGATCCTTATATTGGATCAATTTGTGGAATCTTATTCTGAAGCAGTCTCACCCCCGCATGAAGCTCCAACCACTGATTAATATGGCATTTTGAGTGATTTGATTGACCGAATTGGGAGGCTAAATCTCAATTCAACCCCATCTCAGTCAACTAATAAGCCTAGGCCATCTCAGAAAGGTCCTCCAAAATGGCTATTAAAGACACTCAAAAGTGTTTGTCCTTATGAGGTTGGAAAGAGAGGAACAAGAAGCTCAACCAAACATAATGGAGATGATGTAGATGCCTTAGCAACTCAGCAACGGCTAGAAATTCCATCGAATGGATGTAAAAACTACTTTCTTGAATGGAGATATGAAAGAGAATGTTTTTTATGTCCCAACGAGAATGAATTTTTGTGAAAGGTCGAGAACACAATGTATGCAAGCTTGTAAAATCCTTGTATGGCCTCAAGGAAGCACCGCAAGCCTAGTACAAGAAGTTAATTGAGCATATTTTGAAACTCAAATTCAAACATTATGATCTTCATGATGCAAATTTGTTTGTCAAGAAAGTTGCAAAAACTTTTGTATAATTGTGGTGTATGTAGATGATCTTTTGATGACAGGGAACAATGAGAGATACATTGCATCCATAAAGAAATAATTGAGGAAAGGTTTTGAAATGATAGAATTGGGCTATGTTCACTACTATCTTGGTATTGAATTAACTCAACATCTGAAGTTTATATTCCTCTCTCATAAGAAGTACATTGGAGATCTGTTGAACATATTTGGCATGGTTTAGTGTGATCCTTTGACTACTCCAATGGAATAAAACTTAAATCGCACATCCACTAAAGGAAAAGAAATTGAGGATGCAACAGAATAAAGATAACTCGTAGGGAGTATCAAATACTTGACTACTACCAGACCATACATTTAATTTTTTGTTGGAATCCTCTCGAGGTTTATGCAAAAGCCTTGTGTGGGTCATTGGTCTGCTGTAAAAAGAGTTATGAAGTACTTGAAGGGAACTCAATACTTTGGAGTCAATTATACACATGTGGGAGACTTCAGCTTGACTGGATACTCTAATTCAAATTTCTATGGAGATACATAAATTGGGGTATCAACTTTAGGCTATGTTATGAGTATTGGGTCAAGAGTTGTCTCCTTGAGGTCACGCAAACAATTAGTTCCAACATATTCCACAACTGAAGAAGAATATGTGGTAGTAGCTGAAGCAATGAAGGAAATTATGTGGCTGAGGAAAATTTTGGAAGATTTTCAGGAGAAACAAGTGCACTCAACTCCTATTTTGATTGACAACACCTATACAATAAATTTGTCCAAGAACTCAAAGTTCCATGTTCGAGCGAAGCACATCAATACAAAATACCATATGATTTGACATCATGGTGAGGCCAAAACAATCCACCTACGACATTGTTCCACAGATGAGAAAATTTCAGACATCTTCACCAAAGCGCTTGGAAGGAAAAAGTTTGAAATATTTAGAATGATACTTGGACTCACCAACATCCCTTTAGATTAAGGGGGGAATATTGACACATTATCTTTGGGATTACGTAAATTGAAGTAAATTTTGTAAATAGTAAAAATAAAAGGAAGTTGGAAGACAAAGAGGCATTGGGAGATGGAAACCAATAGTCTCCATCTCCTTGTATAAATGCATATTCTTCCTTAATGCAAATAAATCCAAATTTGTGGAGTTACTCCTGGCCTGACAAGAACATCAAAGAAAAGGAGCTTTATTGGAGGAGATTTGAGAGATAATTCTGGTAGAAGTACTTATCTGAAAGGTACTATGAGAACAATCCTAAGGAATTTTATGAGCGCAAACTAGGGAAACTCACAGTTTATGAATATACAACTAGATTCTTGGAGTTGTTGAGGTGTGTGGCTTACCTCAAGGATGAGAAGGTAAAGATTCAAAGGTATCTCAGTGGGTTGCCACATGAATTCAGAAACATAATAGAGTTTAAAGAGCCACAAAATTTTGAGGACACCGTCTAAAAGATCAAGCATTTCTATGAACAATCCAAGATCAGGATTGAGTCCAAAACTAATTATAAAGCGAAAGGAAAGACCAATTTTTGAGGAAAAGGAAAAAAATTATAAGACATCAGCCAAGTAGGAATGTGAGGTTCACTCCTCCTACAAGGGGTGAGCTTCATCATAGATCCACTACTACTGGCAGAGACTGGTTATCTTAACCTATAAGAGAGGAAGCCAAGGGATTTGGAGTAGAACCTATGAATTGTTGGACTTGTGGAGAAAACCACCAGAAGAGAGATCGTCCTCAATGACAAAATAATGGCCCAATATTGTACAATGTGTGAGAAGTGGAGAAAGTGAAGTCGCTCAAAGTGTACCACACATCTATGAAGTTTTTAAAAATAGGTAGGTCAATCACCAATTCTTAATGATCAAAATATAAGGTAGGGTAAATAACCAACTTGTTTCAATATTGAATGACCTGACTCCAATCTCAGTTATGTAAGTCCACAAGTTGCATAAAAGTGTGTATTGCATAAGGAATACTATGAAATTTAATGGTTAGTTCCACCATCCATGGGGAATAAGAGACGAGTATAATATGTGGTGAATTCATGCCTAGTCATGATAAATGGAATGCCCATATCTGCAAATATAAACCTATTAATTTTGGGCTCATACGACATGCTATTTGGAATGGACTAGCTAGTGGCTCACATAATCAAAGTCGACTACTACAATAATTCTATGGAGTGTCTCAATGATAGATGGTAAAGGATGACATTGTAGGGAAAGATAAAACATGTGACAGTTGTTGACGAATTTCAATACCAAAAATTTTGCAAACCATTGTGAGTGTCTTCCTCATTCCCTTTAAAAAACAAAATTAGATTCAAATCTCAAAGAAACAAATATAATGAAAAATGAGCCTGGTAGGTGGGACCCTACCTTAAGAAAATTATCTTCCATATGAAATAATATACGACCAATGCATGCTTCATATTTTTATTATATTTGGGATGAATGAAAAAGTTCTTGCTATGAGCATAACAGATGAGAAAAATTATTGAACATATATTTTTATAATATCAAGTTTACAATATATATATCAAAGCATACAAAGGGGTTTGGCTTTAATTTCATAGTTTTTATGTTTTATAATGTTGAAAGTATAAGATGGCATTATATTTCCCTATCCATAAAGTCATGTCAAACAAAAAAGTTATAGAATATACATTTATATGATCAAAAATGTGTTATAGTGGTTGGGATTTCGAACCTTTACAAAACCTCTTTATATGTATAAGAGTGATTGAATTTTTATATACAACACATGATGGCATATTTATATGGAATACCTACCACATGGTCGCAGTTATTGTCTATGACATTTTGTGTATTGTATGTGATGAAGGACAAAAGGTATGCAGTACAATACATTTTTAATGAAATGTTGAGGTTGAGGTGGAAAAATTTTGTTGATATAATATTTGTTGTGTTATTATTATGAAACCCTATGTATTGAGTTATATCCTATGTTTTTCAGGTGAAAATACGATATGTTGTTAAATATTGAAGTTATAAATGTAATAAACCTTTGGGAAATGTTACAGGTAGCATAATATGTTTCGATTTTGGTTAACATGCTTGAATTGAAGGCTATTGTTTTACAATGTGTTTGCTTTGGATTTTACGTGGCGTAGTTTTGAGTATGAATATGAAAAATCATTCCTGACTATTCAGTCTATGTGGCGAGGCTTGGCTGACATCAAAAATATTTTTTTAAATGAGTGTTAATGTCGATTTTGTAGGACCTATGCCTAAGGTTTACATTAGAGAAATTTTGAGGTAAAAAATGGGTCTCAAAGAAAAAATGTACAACCAAAATAAAATTTATAAGAACCAATGGAATTGAAGATGATGATGCCAACCATGGGGGATGATTCACCATTTTTGGATTAAAAAGGTAAAATGATAAAAATAAATAAAAATTTGAAAAAACTATTTTTTTAACATGTATTTTCAACTTATCTCCCTATGGTTTTACTCAAATTTTGAGTGGAAGCACGCATTGGATGCAGAATTTAATTTCCCGTCCAAGTATTACCAATTTTGAATACTTTCAATGGACCCTTATACACACAAAAAATGAGAAGTAGATGAAAAAACGTGATCGTAATCATGTTTTTCATGTATTTCTCATTTTGTGTGTAGTAGGATCCAAATAAAGTATTCAACATGGGTACTCCCTGGATGTGAAATTAAATTCCACATTCAAAAGTGCTACCACTCGAAATTTGAGTAAAATTGTAGGGAGATAAATTGAAAAAGTAGTTTTTTTTTCACTCCAAATTTTGATGAGGTAATATAATCTTATTTTATTATTTTCACTATTATTTTATAATTTTCCTTAGGAGGCCCATCTTATACCTCAAAATTTATCTAATGATATTTATTATCATATTTTATTATCCTCCTTTTTTCTGATGTAGTGCGTTATTCATTCAATTCTCCTCTACCCTATATCCAAAAGCATTGCCAATATGTCACCTTGTTAGCTCAACATCGTCTATGTGGTGTGCTCCTATTTGTAACAACCAAAAATTAACATTGTTGTTTATCCAATGTGGTATTTATTATTGTGAATGTGATTGATGCATTGCCATCCACATCAATTTTCACCATTACTCTGACATTTACTCACCATTACACTGCCAAAATCGATCATAGCACATCAATTTTCTTGTCTACAGGTTTTCAAAGGGTATTTGTGAAGTTTGGTCATGTATTATCACTTTTTATTTTGTAAATTCTCTAGAATTTATACTGTAGGTTGAGGAGGGAAGAATATAATTGTGTTGTACTATGAATATTTCCCTAGAAAATTAAGTTATCAAGTATGTTGAGGATGAATAAGTTACTCAAGTTATTAATAGATTAATGGTTAGACTGGTTTTTTATGCCCTGTACCATATTATACGTGTGTTTGTTTACTAGTTGCTTTATAGTGTCACAAAGATCCTATGAAATCATATTTCCTCCTTGTTACCTGAAAAAAAATTCACAAATTCATCAGGTTTGTTGTTTTCTTTTTAAATCTATCATCTTGCATGCCTTCATAGATCCAAGGTTTACCTGCATGCAAGATGAAAAGGGTCTCCATGAAATTTCGTAAAGTTTTTGTAATATTCCAAAATTTTCATATGTTTATTGGAATATTAGAGTTATTAATAAACTTAATTAATTAAGTATATAAGAGGGTGGAGGGACCCATAAACCCCAAAGATAAATAAAATCCACTTTTGATGTGTGAATGTGGATATTTCAAATGTAGATCTACATTATGGAGTAGTGGAGTAGATTCTTAATGTAAAAGGAGTAGAGATCATGTCTCATTAATGAGATAGATCATGGAGGTTAAAGCAGTCAAGTAAGATCATGGATCTTAAATGTAAAATCATGAGGATCTTAGAAGAGGTCAACTGAGATCATAGTGCATTCAAAGTAATATGATAAAGCACTTATGATAACTTAGTGGAGGAAGTGATGCATTTGATGCACACATGATGGAGAGGGCGATTATCACATGTAGACATGATGGAGGACATGGAGAGATAGCACATTCAATCATGGAGACTTATGTCCACATGTACAGCACAGTTATGAGGTGGGCCTAGGCTATGGAAGGCTCACAATCTATATAATGAAGGTAAATGCACAATATAAGGCATATTTTAGATTTGGATTATTATTTGTGATTTGTTTAGATCTAAATTTGTCTTAGGACATTTCTATGCACTCTTATGTTGTTTAGCTAAGTCTACATTGTTGTTTAGCACAAAGTGTTTCCGAGCGGAAATCCCACCCTTACCCACAGGGGACTTCGAGTGCCTACTCTGGGAAGGTTTTCTATTGAGCTTTATTCCTTATCAGGCATTGGTTCTGTTATCACTATAAAAAAATTCTGAAACTTGGTCAGTTACACTTGTTCCTAAGTCATAATGCTAGATAGGGTTAGAGTCATTTTTATATTTTTAAAGGTCTAGATCATGGGTTAAAGGGCTCATTCCATCACCAAACAATGTTCAACAACCTTGCTTCATTCTTCAAAGATCTTATGCCATGTTTTGAAACCCATTTTTAAATTTTTTCTCAAAGATTTGATGAATAAGCCACAAAACCACGTTTTCGTAGCGCGCTGAGTGTAAAAATTTGATTCTGCGCTACAAAAACGCTGGTGATTTCGTAACGCAAAAACCCGAATTTGCAAATCATGCGCTACGAAATCAGGGATTCTCAGTTTTGCATTTGATCTGTCACATCTATCAAATATAGTTAAATTTTTCATCATTAGGTGTCATCCACGAGTTATTATTCACGCATGCAACCATTTATTATAATTATTAGGGGTCATTTGTCATCGATTAGGGGTCAGATTGTCATTGGCCCTTTCAAATTTGAAAACAGTTGGTCGTTTTCGACTTCATTTGTCTCATGCAAGACAATAGTGCATGCATGCTTATGTTTTGAAGAAGCAATTAGTGGTGAAAGACCAGAGTTCACTGAAACAAATTCAAGTGAGGTTGTGAAACTATATTTCAAGCGAGGCAGAACTGAAACAAATTCAAGCGATGCTGCTCATTCAACAGTATTTTCAAAACTTTCTATCAAGTGAATTTTAAATTCATTGTTGGTGGAAGAAGGATTGTTATCAAGTGAGGCAGAATTGTTATCAAGCGAGGCTGAACTCATTTACCAAGCAAGCCAGTTCATTCAACATGAAGCTCTGATTGCTAATTTGCTAATCTGCTGAAGACATAGGGTTTTCAGAGGAATTATCACAGATTTCTGAAGATACAAGGTTTTCAAGAAGAAAATGGCTGAAGAAAGAAGGATTCATAGGTCTGGTCATTGCCTAAGAACAGAACCTGAAGGTGTAGAAGCCCTTACAAAAGACAAGTCTGTTGAAGAAGCCTTTAAGAAAGTAGGTTGCTGGAGGTTTTGTGAAAAAATTCAAGGAGGACACACTCAAGTCACCAAATAATTTTCCATAAACTTCACAGGATCAAACTTAAAGATTGGATTCCTCAATTTACCAATTTCCCATTTACAGAAATTCTAGGGGGAGAAGACAGGTGGTTTAAAAACTTCAAGTTTGACATGGTACCCTGCAAAATCTTTCTAAAACCAAAGTTTACAGAGGTTGACTTGAACAAGGTTGTTCCAAGAAGTTATATTAAAGATACATTTTCCAATCTGATCTACAATATTCAGAGGTACTTCACCTGCGAAGGGAGATATCACAAGGTGTATACCTATCACTTTACACTTTTGCTTCATTTCACGGGGATAATATCTCTAGATTTACCTTTTTATCTTTTCAGAAGTTTGGCTAAGATGTCTGATAAGGTATAAATGAAGGTTGAGTCATGTGAAACCTCACTATTTCACCATGGCTTAGTCAAGTTAATAGTCTTACATGAGCTGTAGAAAGCAAACAGATATTGGGTTGAATTCCTCTTTTTGAGTAGAATTGGGATTGAATGAACAGGTGTTAGTCCTCAAGCTAAAGAAAAAACTCCATCAAATATTACTACCCCTATAGAAACAAAGTTAAGAATATTTGTCAAGCTCAAGCCTCGAAAACAAGTTAAAGAACCAATGATATGAACAACATTGAAAATCCAAGATACTCCTAAACCCGCATAGAAGAAGAAAACTCTGGTTAAAGAAACAATTCTAGAGTAGTCAACTAGTAAAACAGATCAAATGAGGTTGACTAGGAGTCAAAGGTTAAAGGAAAAGGGTAAGACTGTAGTTACAGAGGGGTCAAGAGGTAATTTGAATGATATACTTCAAGCTATTGACATTGAAGAGTCTCCCCTAGTACAAGCAGACTTCATCAAACTGGATACAGGTGGAAGAAAATCAAAGAAATTGAAGACATCCAAAATGTTAGATTTTCAAGATGAAGTGGCAGAGTTTATCTTTAAGCCTAGGAAACCCTCAACTAGGCACTCTAAGAAGTTGAAACAGTCAGACATGGAGATAGATCAAACAGGAGGTGAAAGTGCTAATGTTTTTGAAGAAACTACAAATACATCATTTAAAATGCCTAAAGAAGACAGAAACAGGGTTTTCAATATTCAGAAGGAAAAGAGAAGCTATGAAGATGTCAAATACAAACTCAGATTGGCAAATAATGAGATTGATAAGTTGAAGAAAAAGGTGAGAGTGCATGCAGAATAAAGGGCAAAATTTGAAAGGATGAAAGGACTGTGGGAGTTGGAGAAAAATCAAAACCCTGAATTAATTGATAGTCAAGCTCAATTCTTCATATGGACCCTACCTGCAATCAAAGAAGCAAAATTCATTAGGATGGTCAATACCAAGCTAAGGGCAACCAATAGAAGGCTTAAGAGGAGAGTAGAAGACCTGGAAATTCAGCTAGCATAGTTTGAAGATCAGCCACAGCTAAAATAAGTGCAAACAGCTCATCATATTTTAACAAATTTTTGAGGTTATGTGGTAATATCTCATTTTTGGAGCTTTTTAAAGTTGATTTTTGTGGTGTTGAGATTCAACAAGATGATGAGCTTAGTGAAAAGAGTCGCCTTCACTAAGTGGGCCCCGCAGGCTATTTTTGGCACAAAGTCTATTTTTAGACATGTCGATCATATTCTATGAGTTGCAGGATGCTATTTTTGGATGGTTGGTCAAGTTGGAAAAATAGATGGACTTCTATTTTTAGACATTTTGGGCGAAGTCTATTTTTAGACTGCCAGTCTAAAAATAGACATGTCGGATATTATTAGCTCTTAATAATATTTGGACTCTAAACATTATCTTATTCTCTTAGAGCACTGACATTTAGTTGACAGATTGTTCAAATCAGCTAGCTAAAGGAATTACGCAATTCCTAGAGCTATTGGTGGTTCATGCATGGAGGACTTCAGTTATAACTCAAGTGGTAGAGTTTGGTGGAGTTGGAGAAGTAGTTGGTGGAGTTGGTTTCTAGTTTAACTACACCTGTGGAGTTAAACTCAGTTGAACTGATTGTGTCTATTTATAACTGATTGATACTTTCAGTGGAGTTGAGTGAATTAATTAGTTAAATTAATTCACTAAATAATAACTCATTATTTAACTGGACAGAGACAACAGTTAACTACAGTGCAGAACAGATAAGTGGAGACTCAGTGGAGAGATTGGTGAAAGAGCAAGTGTGACTATCAGTTGTGACTATAGTGTTGCATTGCATGCACCACACATTCATTGGAGATGCCAATGAGGAATGCGTGAGCAATGCTGGGGCAATTCAAACTCATCCAGAGCCATTCTTCAGCAGGGATTGCGCAATAGAGGCAGGCTATCAGGAGGGAAAAAATCAGTGCAGATTTTTGTTGATTGTTCTTGATTAGTGTGTAGCGATTGTATTGTACTGAGAGCTTGATATGATCAGCTTTGTATGAGGATTTTTACATGATCTCTATGACATATATTATATACAGATAGTTGGGGTTTTCAACTTCGGGCTTTCTGATTAATATTTGTGTTAATGTGTGTGAATTTTTATTATTTCATGTGTGCATTGTAATCTTGATTTAATTTCTGCAAATGATCAATGGTGGAATAGATTCTGTATTTTGCATGAAGTTAAAATAGTGTGAGATCAGGAGAATCTTGGACATATAACACATAAGTTATATAATTTCTACCTGGTATCAGAGGAGTATTGATCATTGGAGGAGATTGCAATTATTGAAGCGGTTGAGTTTTGTGTTGGTGGAATTTGAATTTGCTGCAGTGTTTTCTTGGTGTCGAAGTTGAGCATTCATTGAAATATCTTTCAACAGATTGCGATTGGAGTATGCCCTTGAGGGAATCTCGAAATTAAATAGCATGGAAGGACAGGATGGAGGTGATGCTAGATGATAATGGGTTGAAGGAGTTCATAGATGTTGATATTCCGAAGCCTTCTTCTAGCGATGCAGCCGCACTTGATGCATGGTAAAAGAAGGTAGCAAAGTGTCAAAGGATTCTGTTGGAAGGTGTGAAGGACCACATTGTGTCTAGCCTTCACAGGAAAGCCACTCCATTATTAATTTGGAAGGCTTTGACAAACTTGTTCCAAAGCAGAAGTGACCAGAAGAAGTTGGCGCTTAAAGACAAGCTCAGAAAAATAAAAATGGAGAAATGCGAAAATATTCCAAAATACCTCACGAAGTTTGTCCACTGCAAGGATGAGCTAGAAAGTGTGGGGGTTACTGTTGGTGAATAAGACTTGGCAAGCTTGGCTCTCCTTGGGCTTTTGAAGAGTTGGCATAGCTACGAAGACTCTGTCAATGGACGGGAGAAACTTCCAAGATGGGAGCGACTTTGGTCGGATCTTGTGCTAGAGAAGATAAGGCAGGGTACCAGTGATGGATCTTCATTGAAGAATGAAGATGAAGAAAAATGTGCTTTGGCTACCAAATCTTGAAAATGAAAAGGAAAGAAATCTTCCAAATCCGAAGCTAAATGCAAGAAGTAGGATTTGTCCAAGGTGAAGTGTTTTCACTGTCACCAGCACGGGCATTTCGCCACTAATTTCCCACAGAAGAAGAAGAATAAGAGAGTTGCTGGTTCTGCAGCAGGAGAGGCCTTAGCCTCGCAATTTGAGCTCGACTTTTCTTTGATCGCATGTTTGGTTTCAAGTGTGATGGGATCGGTGTGGTTTCTTGACAGTAGTGCGTCTTTCCATATGACCGAAGACAAAGATTTGTTTAGTGATCTAGAGGAAAAGGATCTTGGAGTGCACATCGAGATGGGCGATGATGGTAGATACAGTTTGACTGGTATCGGGACCATTTCCTTTGAGAGGGAGTCTGGTAAACCTTTCATCTTGAAGGATGGCGTGCATGTTCCCGGATTGAAGAAGAATGCGATCTCTGTGGCGATCAACTGGAAGACAAGGGTTATGATGTTGTTTTTAGCGAGAAAAGCTTTCTGCGCCATAAAACAATTGGTCAAACTAGGAGGATAGGGATTCAGAGTTAAGAATCTTTATCCAATTGCGGGTAGATGGCTATAGTACAATGATGAATGACGAAGGAGTGGTGATGGATGATGAGGGCGAATTGTGGCACAGGAGATTGGGCCATCTTCACCATGGTGCTTTGAAAATTTTGCAGCAGATTTCTACTGGGCTTCCCAAGGGTACACTTGCATAGTCAGATTAGTGCAAGGGATGTACTTTGGGAAAATTTGTGAAGACCACTTTTCATGAGAAGGATAGTCGTGCCACGACGATCCTTGAGAGAATTCACATAGACGTGTGTGGACCTTTCTCAGTTGCTTCAACAGCAAAGCACAGGTATTATGTGATATTTGTTGATGACTTTTCTCGTAAGTGTTGGATCTTCTTCATGCAGAGGAAAGATCAAACATTCTCTAAGTTCTGTGAGTTTAAAGCACTGGTGGAGAAAGAGTCGGGGAAACAAGTGAAAGCCTGCGGAGCGATAATGGTGTCGAATACATCTGCGGCGAATTCAAGTAACTTCTGTAGAAAATAAGGAATTCGAAGAGAACTCATAGTGCCTCATAACCCATAGCAGAATGGGGTCGTGGAGAGAAGGAACAAAACAATCGTGGGTGCTTCACGAGCGATGCTGCATGACCAGGGCCTACCGATGCACTTGTGGGTGGAATCATGCAACACTGCGGTTTATGTGCAAAACCATTGACCTCATAGAGTACTTGGCATGAGTACACCCGAAGAAGCTTTTATTGGTAAGAAGCCTGATATTTCTCATTTGAAGATTTTTAGCTCACTTGTTTACATTCATGTGACAACGGACGCCAGGAAGGAATATGGAGCGAAATGGTAGAGGTTGGGATATTTGTGGGGTACACGAAGCACCCCACAACTATCGTGTGTATTTTCCAGACAGTTGGAAGACTGTTGTGCGACGGGATATCAAATTTCATGAGGAGAAAGCCATGAAGTGTTCGCTTGAGAAGGAGCTACACTTGCATGTAGATGAGGAGCTATTAGTTCCTAAGGATGAGCCTTAGGATGTGGATCAACCACAATAGGAGGTTCATGGAGTGGAAGAAACCACTCATGCAGCGCCAACCATCAGAGGGCGGCGCACTATAGGGCGAGCGGCGGGTGCGGTGCGGTGCGGAAGTGCTTGGGAGTTCCTACATCACGGCGCGGTCAGAGGCAGTCCTGGCCAGGTACGGATACATGGCTCTGATGAGCAAGTGTATCGTGACGGAGCCATCCTCTTTCGAGGAAGCTATGGAGGATCCCGCATGGGTAGATGCCATGATGAAAGAGTATGATTCGATTGTTAGAAACAGTGCATGGGAGATTGTCCCAAGGCTGGAAGGGAAATCAGTGGTAGGTTCGAGATGGATCTCCGAAGTGAAGCAAGCTTCTGATGGGAGTGTCGAGAATTATAAGGCAAGATTTGTTGCCCAGGGCTTCTCACATATTGAGGGGATCAACTATGAAGAAACCTTTGCACCTGTTGCAAGGTATTCTTCCATACGAACCATCCTTGCTCTCTCAGCGTAGATGGGTTGGCACATTCATCAGATGGATGTGAAGACTGTGTTCCTCAATGGAATCATTGAGGAGGAGGTGTGCATTGAGCAACATGAAGGATTCAAAATCTTCAACAGCGAGTCGCATGTGTGCAGGCTCAAAAGAGCGTTGTATGGGCTGAAACAAGCACCTCGTGCTTGGTACACACGGATAGACAGTTATTTCACCGGACTTGGTTTCGCCAAGAGTGAGGCGGATCCAAACCTATACTAGATTGTGGTGGAGGGTAAGATTTTGATCATTGTACTTTATGTCGATGATTTGATACTAACAAGTGATGAGCATTTGATACACTCATGCAAGGCTGATCTTGCAAAGGAGTTTGAGATGAAGCATTTGGGCCTCCTTCACTATTTCCTGGGATTGGAAATTCGGCAGTGGAAAGGTGAACTGTTTGTGTCTCAAGGCAAGTACGCCCAGGAGATACTAGAGAAGTTTCACATGCAAGGCTGCAAGCCTATCGACACTCCTCTTCCTAGTGGTTGGAGGAAGGAGAATGCTACATCGGCAGAGGTAGTGGATGACATTGTTTATCGACAGTTGGTTGGTTTGCTCATGTATTTAGTCAATACACGACCGGACATATGCTATGATGTGAACCAGCTTTCACAAGTGATGGTTAAGCCTACCAAGGTCTTTTGGAATGCGGGAAAGCATGTATTGAGATATCTCAGGGGCACATCTGAGTGTGGATTGTGGTACAGACAGTCGGATGAGGTGAAGATGCATGGCTTCATGAATGCAGATTGGGCAGGAAGCCCAACAGACAGAAAGAGCACATCTAGAGGGATTTTCAGTATCGGATCTACATCAGTGTCTTGGTACAGCAGGAAACAAAGATCCGTGACACTCAGCTCAGCGGAGGCCAAGTACATGGCAGTAAGTTTGGCTGCATGCGAGGCTATATGGATGAGGAAGATCCTGGTTGGTTTGTTCGGTTCTCATTTAGATTCTACTATGATATATTGTGATAATCAGAGTTGCATTAAATTCTCAGTTAATCCAGTATTTCATGATAGATCTAAACATATTGACATCTGGTACCATCATATCAGAGATTGTGTGCAGCGGAGGATCATGTTGCTTTCTTACATTCCTACAGAAGATTAGGATGTAGATATTCTGACGAATGCGCTCACCAGGAGCAAATTCGAATACCATAGAGACAGGATTGGGGTGGCAGATAATCCATATCTTGTTGAGAGGGAGTGTTGAGATTCAACAAGATGATGAGCTTAGTGAAAAGAGTCGCCTTCACTAAATGGGCCCCGCAGGCTATTTTTGGCGCAAAGTCTATTTTTAGACTATGTCTATTTTTAGACATGTCGATCATATTCTATGTGTTGCAGGATGTTATTTGTGGATGGTTGGTCAAGTTGGAAAAATAGATGGACTTCTATTTTTAGACATTTTGGGTGAAGTCTATTTTTAGACTGCTAGTCTAAAATAGACATGTCGGATATTATTAGCTCTTAATAACATTTGGACTCTAAACATTATCTTATTCTCTTGGAGCACTGACATTCAGTTGACAGATTGTTCAGAACAGCTAGCTGAAGGAATTGCGCAATTCCTAGAGCTACTGGTCGTTCATGCATGGAGGAATTCAGTTAGAACTCAAGTGGCAGAGTTTGGTGGAGTTGGAGAAGTAGTTGATGGAGTTGGTTTCTAGTTTAACTACACTTGTGGAGTTAAACTCAGTTGAACTGATTGTGTCTATTTCTAACTGATTGATAATTTCAGTGGAGTGGAGTGAATTAATTAGTTAAATTAATTCACTAAATAATAACTCATTATTTAACTGAACAAAGACAACAGTTAACTACAGTGCAGAATAGATCAGTGGAGACTCGGTGGAGAGACTGGTGAAAGAGAAAGTGTGACTATCAATTGTGACTATAGTGTTGCATTGCATGCACCACACATTCATTGGAGATGCCAATGAGGATTGCATGAGCAAGGCTGGGGAAATTCGAACTCATCCAGAGCCATTATTCAGCAGGGATTGCACAGTAGAAGCAGGCTATCAGGAGGGAAAAAATCAGTGCAAATTTTTGTTGATTGTTCTTGATTAGTGTGCAGCGATTGTATTGTACTAAGAGCTTGATATGATCAACTTTGTATGAGGATTGTTACATGATCTCTATGACATATATTATATATAGATGGTTGGGGTTTTCAGCTTCAGGCTTTCCTGTTAAACAATTGTGTTAATGTGTGTGAATTTTTATTGTTTCATGTGTGCATTGCAATCTTGATTTAATTTCCGCAAATGATCAATGGTGGAATAGATTTTGTATTTTGCATGAAGTCAAATAGTGTGATATCAAGAGAAACTTGGACACATAACACATAAGTTATATATTTTCTACATATGGGTTATGGAAGCTGATATACACCTGGAGATATAGTATTAAAGGATTGAAAACTAAAATTTTGGAAGGAAGCTATGAAAAGTGAAGACTCAGCAGTTTCGTAGCGCGCTACGAAACTGCTGAAGCTGACACACAGCAATTTCGTAGCGCACTATGAAACTGTTGTAGGATGCAGTTTGAAACATTTTTGCAAATTTTCAAAGGTGAAAAGGGTTTGGTGTTGAGATTTGATGCTGGTGGGAGGTATATGGAGAATATCAATGAAGATCCAGGGGGTTTGGCACATAAAAATGGAGGTTTGAAGCATGATTTTAAAAGGAAAATTTTGTGCTACGAAAACATCAGACTCAGTAGTTTCGTAGCGCAGTAGTATTGACAGTTTTTGCACCATTTTGGAGGTTGGGATTTGCACAGCTGGAAGGTCAAATTCAAATGAAGGTTATAAGACATTTGCCACATTTTTTGAGCACCAGTTCTTCAACAGTTGGTTCGAATGGACAGAAATGAGGCATTCAGCTACTATACAAGAAACATGCTCCTATTTTGCAGGAATGGATAAGAAGCAGGTTGATGGGGTCTAACAACAAGAAGATGAACAACATCATGGTCGAAGTCTAGCTTTCAAGCATAGTTTTTAATGATTACATAAGGTTGTTAAAGGTTGTTAAGATATAATAAATAGTGTTTTAGTCCTAGTTGTATTAGGACTGTAAGACAGACAGTTTAACTGTCAGTTTGTAAATGAAGTTTGTTTAGAAGTTGATAGGTGTCAAATTCGAATTTCTTCTCAAATATTTGGAAGGAATCCAAGGATGTAATGACCACTCTATAAGAGGGAATAAATCGAATTGCATAGGGTTGGAATTTTCATTGAACAAGCATACTTTTTGTGATATCAGAGAACTGTGTTTTTATCTTAATACAGAGAGTTTTCTTTCATCACTCAGGATTCAGATTGGGTTATGGATGTTTGATTGTCTCATTATGTTTCTCTTTAAATTACTTGTAGTGGCATGAATGTATATTATTTAGAATTCACTAAATGTGCTCTAACTTCCTATATATGTTCATGAACTGTGTTTATCCTCTATCCTACTGTTCTATTGATGCATTTAAACCCTGAAATGCCCTAAATTACATATGAAACTGATCTTTATGTTTTGTGAAAGCACATTTGACTCCATTTACCCAATAGATGTTTTTTGATTAGTAGTACAACCAATTATTCACTTTATTCAAAGAGTTAGCCATCTGATATTTATTTTTAAGTCATTAAACTATTGGGAGAGCCCTCTCAGATTGAGGAGGCTAAGCCTCAACTAAAATTTTGGTTTGAAGTAGTTACTTAGGGTCTCCTTGACCAGCAGCCTATCAAGGTCTGATTTTGAGATAACAGGTTCCATCTTCAGGAGGTTGTTTCTAGCATTCCAGCTAGGAAACCGGTGGGGGATTCATCCTTCCACTTTTTTCTTCATATTCAGTCTTCCAGGAGCAGAAAATCTATATCTAGAATTTATGCCATTGTATTTTACCTCCATGCAATAGCAGTCCCCTCAAGGATTGCGCAATGCAGTCTTGTAGATCTATTGGAGGAAGGAAGTTTTCAACATCTCAGTTGGAAATCCTAAGAGGGGCCATCTCCTCACTTTGGTATTATTGTTTCCATCAATCAGGAGCTGATTTGACATATCTAGAAGTAGGCTATTGAGCCTCCCTCTCTGACAATGGATTTTTCTGAAGTTGTTGATCATTCAACAGCTATTTTCAGTGGAGAATATTGGAGGAGCTGGATCTTGAGCTTTTAGCCCAAGGATCTAGTGAAGGGATCAGCGTTTCTTGCATAGAGTTGATTTCTTACCATTGTAGCCATCATATCTTCATTTCATGCAACAGATCTGCATACCAAGCAGCTACATAGTGCAAGCCCTAAGATGGTGATTTTCTAAGATTGATATATCTGGAAAATCCTTTCTGGGTTATCTTGGGTATCCATCATAGAGCTCAGATCTAAAGTTTCAGCATCATCAGAGCTCCCAAACTGCCTAGATATAACTTTCTATCTTTCCGACAGTTGCAGTCCCAATAGTTGTAGCAGGGACAAGGTAGTTTTCCTTCTAGTATTCCAGCAGTTACACAGTCCCTCTTGTGGGATCATTTCAGGTTCATTCTAGGCCATCTCTTTGGCTTGAGTGTCTCATATTTTGAGCATTTTTGTACTGGTTTATCCACCTCCTATTAATAAAATGGCTCGGCTATTTCTCTACATTTTGATGTGTATTTAGATTTATTGTTTACTTTGTTGTATTTATTATATTGTGTTTTAGTATTACTGCATTCTCCCTTTTGGGATACTACAGTGGTATCAGAGCATGATCTTTGGCTCAGCTTGTGGACACTTCATCTTTTGCATCAAAAGAAGAAGCAGATAGAAGAGATCTATCATGAAGGAGGATTGCAGTTTTGCCACTCTTCTCTTTAGATCCATGCAAGATCTCTCCAAAGAGTTCAAAAATGAAGAGAGAAAGGAAAAAAGAGGATCCAAGAAGAATACTTGATGATGAAGGTCCCAGCACTTCCTATTAGTAGAAGAAGAAACCAGATAAGCAAAGAGCTTCACATTATTCCACTAGATCCACTTTCTTTGATGAGAAAGAGGATTGGTATGAATATGAATAAGACTTGGGGCATGAGACCCTAAGTAAATATTTTTCTAAATACAAAGCACAACCTAGAGATTTGAAGGATAATCTCTCTCTCTAACAGTTTTTACAACTCAAAGAAGAGAGGAGATCCAAAAGCAGCAATAGAAGAAAAAGGCATAGATTCTTCTTGCCTACATTCGATGGATCTTCCACAAGCACATTGAGGGATTGGAGGGAATAATTGGATACCTTCTTTCTGAAATATCTTATTTCATAAAGAGAGATTTTGGAGTTTGCAGCACTGCACCTAGAAGGTGAAGCAAGAGATTGGTGGTTCAGTCACTTGTCACGCATGAAAGTGTCTGCTTATGCAGATTTTGTTCTAAGATTGAAGAAGAGGTATGGTAGGAAGAAACCAGAGACATCTCACATAGTAACATCTCCCATCATCAAGGAGATAGTACATGAAGATTAAAAAGAAGATGTCCTCATTATCACTCAGGAGGAGGATTCTCTACCACCACCATCAGCTGCAGATGTGCTTACATCAGGAGGAGGATCACTTGCATCTTTGCAAGATGGTCTTGAGTTCTTGACTTTTGGACCCACATACATGATTTATGAGATGCATGATGAGGAGGAGACAGATACCGGCGCTGGTACACTTGTATAAGAGTAGTCATCACACTTACCAGTAGTTGGAGGGACTATTTTTCTGGTTGGACGAACTTTTGTGGTCCTGCAAGAGGTTCCCACACATCATTTTATCCAAGGTATACAACCACTTTCATCTTATATTGTTTCATTACCTCTTATTGAAACTTATGGGGACATGCCATTAGGGATATTTCATAACGAAGGATTAGAACAACATGCTAATTTGGAGCAGCAGCATATCACTGTGTAGAGGACCCTTGAGTTGATCAAGGAGGAGATGAAGAGCTATCCCAGTTCATAATTGTTGAGCTACATTAAACCCTTTGAGTTGAAGTGTAGAGTTTCAGAAGATGGGATGAGCATGATCCTATTCAGTACAGTGCCAAACTATGAGTTTAGCATTGTATGTGGCCATGAGACAGCACATGTATCACCCTGCAGATCTACAATGATGTCACTTAGTAGCAGTGATGATAAGAGGGCCCCATTATTCTTGGAGCATTCGGAAGGTAGATTCACTCATGAATCAATGGAGAAAATGATGATAGATGGTAGAAATCTTGAGATAGGCAATATTTTCCCCTTTCAAGATGAATCTTTCTCAATGAGCAGCTTACATCTCAAAGAGAAACTTCTACCTGCAGCAAATCCAGAACCTTATTGGTTTTGGAGGGCCATTAATGAGAAGAGAATCTCATGGAGAGATCTCATTTGAGATGCACTTCAAAATATCATGGAGTGCAAAGTTATTCAATAGTTTGAGGAGGTTGGTGTCCTACAATGGGAGGATACCAAGTTTTTGCATAATGAAATCCATCATCCACATTGGGATGAATGGTTGATGATGTGGAGCAAGGGGTTTCCAAACCACTTGTAGAACGATTAGACATGACAGTAAGAAGCATGGTTGCGTTGTTTTCTCTTGGGTGAGTATGGTTACTACACAACAACACATATTTTCATGACCCATGCCTTAAAAAACACTCATGTAATGAAGAAGGAGGCATGGTTGCAGTGGCTACTCTTGGGTGAGTATGGTTACCACCCAATAGCTCATATTTATGTGACTCATGCCTTGTGTATCAATGAAAAAATGAAGCAAAATAAGGCATGCTCACCTTGGTTTTCCTCAAGAAAGTTTGGTCGTCACATGTCATCTCCCATGTTTATTTGTTTTATATTGTTTGTAATATGGAATAGTACTCTCCTGATGTGTAATGATGGAGTTTGTTTGTATTGGGCTGATATGACATTTCAAATGTCAATAATTATGCTATTACTCCATTATTTACATGATAATGTAAAGAGGCAACAAGAGATCTTGTTGCTTTGGCTTCTATTGGGGGACTTTGGTCCTACATACTCTCCTACTTTGCATATTAGTGATGGAGGATGGCAGCAAGAGGCATTCCTCCGATGGCTCTTACTTGGAGAGTATGGACACCATACTTGGTTTGATGATGATGTGGTGGGGCAGCAAGATGCATTGTTGTTGTGGCTTATCTTAAGAGAATATGGCCAACCCACTTGGTATTTTGATGGTGTGGTGTGGCAGTAGGGCGAATTTTTGTGGTGGTTACTATTGGAAGAATATGGTTTGACATCTTTGTCTACTCATATGTTTGTACTTCTTCTTTTGCACAATGTTGGGATGATGCTTCAATCCAACAAAGCCAACAGGGCTAAGGATGGAGGCATGAAGAGCCTATTTTGACTTCATGTAGCATGGGATGGAGGTATACTTTGTGAGTTGGAGCTTTCCTTTGGTGGAAGGAACCATCCATCTTTATGTATCTCATGTATTATGGAGCATGTTGGACAGCTTATGGTTGTCACTTGGAGCTTCATGATTGAGGAGGGACATCTAGCTACATAGTTAGAGGTCACTCTAGGCATTCTAGAGATGAAAATTTGGTGTTAAGCATGCATGACTCATTACAGCAGCAGGCTATTGAGCCTCCCTCTCTGACAACGCATTTTTCTAAAGCTTTTGATCATTCAACAACTATTTTCAGTGGAGGAGATGGAAGGAGCTAGATCTTGAGCTTTTAGCCCAAGGATCTAGTGAAGGGATCAGCCCTTCTTGCATAGAGATGATTGCACACTATTGCAATCATCATATCTTCATTTCATGTAGCATATCTGCATACCCAGCAGCTACATAGTGCAATCCCTAAGAGGGTGATTTTCTAAGATTGATAGATCTGGAAAATATTTTCTGGGTTATCTTGGGTATCCATCGTAGAGCCTGGATCTAAACTTTTAGCATCATTGGAGCTCCCAAACTTCCTAGATCTAACTTTCTATCTTTCCGGCAGTTGCAGTCCCAACAGTTTCAAGAGGGACAGCGCAGTTTTCCTTCCAGCAGTCCAGAAATTACGCAGTCCCTCTTGTGAGATCATTTCAGGGTCATTCTAGGCCATCTCTTTGGCTTGAATGTCTCATATTTTGATCACTATTGTACTGGTTTATTCACCTCCTATTAATAAAATGTCTTAGCTATTTCAGTGCATTTTGATGTGTATTTTGATTTATTGTTTACTTTGTTGCAGTTCTTATATCGTGTTTTAGTATTACAACATTCTCCCTTTTGGGATATTACAGTTTTTTCAATCGTTCAATCGTTCTTGCATTTCACAGTGCGATCCCTTGAGGCTGAAACCTCGAGCACAAAATCAATTGGTATTTTTATCAGTCTTTCAAACCAATATCTATTGCCTTACATGATGAAGTTTCCATCACATTTACCATTTTAAATTTGTTAAAAAAATTCTTCACATCTTCTCCTTCCAAACGGAAATTATTCCTATGTGCATATTTTTCTTTTAATCACGCCATATCAATACATTTGTTATGCTCCTCACAACTAAAATTATATATATGCATTTTTTGCAATATCGTGACCCTTCGGGCTGTCGTATTTTTGCTAGATTTGTTTTCAAAGGTTTTCAAAGCATAATAATGGATTTTTTTCATAAATTAGTAGTTAAGGGTTGTCATAATAATAAGTTATCAAGTAATATTAACATGTTGTTTACAAACCCCTACACCCCAATTGATTATTCATTTTTATTATGTGATACATGTCAATGGGATCCTTCAAGACCCTAGGGTCTCGGACACAAAACCATATCTACATTACTAGAGCACAAGATATTTGTACATATGACCAGGGAAAGACAAAAAAATTTATGACACCAGTTTATTTGAACATACAAATCTTCTTAAACATTCCTGTTGAATGAAAAATTATTTCATGTACCACATTTCTATATGTTCATTAAAAAAATGGGTAGGAGAGGAATTGTTTTTTGTTCCAATATTTGACAAACTAACCGACACATTTCTTTATAATTCATATGAATCTATGACTATACCAATGGAATGACTCTCGTTTACCAACTAGTAATGAAAATTATATTACTTTCCACTCATGGCAAAGATTGGTCGATTGACATTTGTGTTCGTGTCAATATATGTATTCATTCATGGGTCTTAGGTTGACATCGTTTTCTTCCACTAACAGGGAAGAATTATTATTACTTGTGTATCCATGCAATGCTCAAAATTGGTACACTTAGTTACTATTATCCACATATGCAATTCCTCATATTTCTAGTTGACAAAAATATATGAAACCCTCGCACTGATATCAAAGGGTTTCTTTGTCTCATCCTTACATAACTATGTACAGTCATTTGTTAAATAAAAGGTCAATTATTTCGAGCCTTTTTACTCTCACAATACATTGATATGTATATATACATATATACCATCACGCTTGAAAATTGTAGAGGAAATCCTAAATCTTTATTGCTTTTCTTCTCTTTATAATACTATGCAGATCTATGTTGTCAAATAAGTTTTTTTGATACATCAAGAAACTATCCTTTTCCCTACAAATTTTTTTCTAGATTGTTTGTTATTTAAAAGTCTCATGTAATAATAAATTTGTTGATACTAGAATGTCTTATTGTGTCATGATATGCAAATAACTTGATTTTTATGTTATAGCACGAATTTTTATAACACAAACAGAGGCAAAGGAAGAAATAATAGAGATAGAAATATGGGAATAACAAGGGAATGGAGACCTAGGGTTTCTGTTCATTTTAATGGAGACTTATATATCATGATGATGATGGAGAAACAAGGGTCCTTTTGGGAGGTAGAAGGAAATTTTATATTGTTTCTTAATGATGCTCCTTTTAGCATACAAATGCATAAATGATGATGTTTTTTCTTATGCACAATATATGACAACATGGTTGATTTTTTTTGTGGCACACATGTTTGATGAGCATATTATTATGGTTAAAATTTTATGTCAAAATTCATTATGGATTATACCATGGAATAGGGGGGTCCCACCTACTAGTAAAATTTAATAAAATAATGAAAATTTAATCTATCTAGATTCGCTTTATAACTCATGCCCTCAAACTCTAATCAATATTTGATTAGAAAACATATTATGATAAATAAACAAAGTGTTTTAATTGCCTAACCACTTTGTGAAAGCATAAAAGAGGGATATATTTATGAAGGAAAAGTGAGAATATTGCAATGAGAGGTATGCACTAAGTCTAATCGTCATTCACTCCCCCTAATTTCGATATTATGTAATTTATAAGAAGTTGAACCAAAATGTGGTAGCAGATATTTTTTGAAGGGAAGATATTGTTAAATTAGAAACACCATTCATCCTTTGGACACATTATTTTAGGTAACTTGATTTTTTGTCATTTTATTTGTTCTCTGAAGGTCTAGCTTTATTTTACCTAGTGTTAAAAACCCTTAATTTTCCAGAGAAACAAGTTTTCTACCATTATAGCATAGCATATGAGGGTGTTTTAAAGGTTGTATCATTAATTATTTTTATTTCCTGGACTTCTATATATGTTTTTTTTTACATTGCATATGTTTAGAATCCAATTTATCTCTCTCTCTCTCTCTCTCTCTCTCTCTCTCTCTCTCTCTGGGAAGATGTTGTTGGACACATTATTTTAGGTAACTTGATTTTTGTCATTTTATTTGTTCTTTGAAGGTCTGGCTTTATTTTACCTAGTGTTAAAAACCCTTAATTTTCCAGAGAAACAAGTTTTCTACCATTATAGCATAGCATATGAGGGTGTTTTAAAGGTCATATCATCAATTATTTTTATTTCCTGGACTTCTATATATGTTTTTTTTTTACATTGCATATGTTTAGAATCCAATTTAGCCTTTTTTATTCTGTTGTACTCACAAAATTTTTTATCAATAAAATCATCTCTCTCTCTCTCTCTCTCTCTCTCTCTCTCAAATTAGTTCCCTCATCATTTTTAACATGTCTTGAATTCATAGGCATTCTTGTCCCATTATCTCACTCATCCTAGCGATATTAGAGGTATTGGTTAGGAGAAGCATAGAAATTCCCATTTCTCTCTCTTACTCGAGAAAATTAGTTCCCTCATCATTTTTACCATGTCTTGAATTCATAGGCATGCTTGTCCCATTATCTCACCCATCCTAGCGAGATTAGAGGTATTGGTTAGGAGAAGCATAGAAATTCCCCTTTATCAAAAAAAAATTGGCGAACATACTCGAGAAAATTAGTTCCCTCGTCATTTTTAACATGTCTTGAATTCATGACTATTCAATCTTTTGAACAACCTAGTCTTGGGTTTCGTCTGCATGATGGGACTAATATTGTACATTCATTGATTGATTTCATCCTTAAAAATTATGCTTCTAATGAGTGTGCTAAAAATTTGGATATTATCTCCCGATAAATTCAATAGCAAGAACAATGAGAATCCTTCCAAAGGAAAATTTGTGAGCATGAAAATTGGCCTCATAGATAGTTGGTTTATCCATATTTCTCATCAATTTTATTTCAATCTGAAAATTGGCCATTCAATCTAATCAAAAACCTAATCTCATTCCATAATTAAATGATTAATGATACATCACCAATTAATTTCTTGGTTACATTTTATTCAATTCCCCTACCATTGGTCAATTAAATCACGATTGGGCTCAGTGATTACACGGGAAATTGAAATTACTAATGAGAAAGAGGTTGTAATCAATCAACAACATGAACAGGAATGCCAACATTTACACACCAATAGCCAATATTCATCATATGAGTATTTAATCTTGATCCTCTATACATATCAAAGGCAAAAGTCTTGAGTATACTCCTATTGACAAAATCCAAAGATGCAAAGTCATCTTAGAAGTCGAAGCTCAATGCCAATTTTTACAAAGTATAACTAACTCTTCTGGGAATAACTCTCCTGCAAAGTGCATAACATTTGGGACTCAATCTCAATCCTCATCTAGAAATCAAGGATCCATGACCTCTGGGTCTTCCTCATTAGGTTCAAGCTCAATATCCACTCCCACAATCTCTATTGGATCAATTTATTCGTCTTCCAATCCTCATCAGTCAACCACTAACCCTATGAAGTTCATTCGCAGATATGACTTATTCCAATTTGAAGAAGATCTCAATAATACCCCTTGGCATGTGAAATTCTAAACCTATCACCATCCAATGCATCTTCCCCCAAATTCAAAGGCCATTTACCTAATTTCTAAGTCGACATAACCAGTATTGAAAATGAACATTTAATCACATTCTCCAACGCTTTCCACAACATTGGAGGAAACGATAACTACACTTGTATGAGGTTGTTTTTGAATTCTCTCCAAGTTAAATCCATTTTTTATTTCTTTGGACTTCCTCCTAAAGGTTTCTCCACTTGGGAAGAGATTTACTACTAGTTCAAATACCTACTGTAAACCTAGAAAACCACAGACCTCTTATTTGATTATAATAATGTCTCATTTTCAAAAGGGGAAACCTTTAACATTTGTTTTACGAAACTATATAATTATATTCCTAAAACTATTATCCCTCAAAATCAAGTAGCAATGATGTACTACTATAGTGCATTTCCCCCACCTTATTGTCAACAATTGGAAGAGAAGAACAATACTAGTCTTGAGTTTGCACTCCAAATTTATCTAGAATACGATGAACACCTTCGCAGAACTGATGTTCCTTTAGAGGGTAAAACCAAACAATCTGATACAACATCCATCCTTTATCTCATGCAAGACATGAGCAATAGATTGATTACATATGAAAAAAACTTAACATACAACCTCAGCCATAACCCTCTACTTTAACTCATGTTCATGTTGCTCAGTAATTTTATCAACCAAATTCCATGTTCTCTCAACCATGGTGTAATTTTTGTGAAGAATACCATGATGAGAAGACAAGTTGAATTAGAATTAGCATGATATAAAGAATCTTCAGTAAAAAACTCGTCCTACCATGGCAACCCTAGACTATACTAATAATGAGGAAGTGTTATATGTTAAGACAATAGGTGATTTCAGATTCTTTAATGCTAGAAACCAAACCCCCAAATAGCCTAAAAATTCAAGAACGACAGATCCCTCGATCTCTTGTTCAATTGTAAATACTATTAGTGTCAGAATATGCATTCTTCCATCAGTGATCAATATCATTCCTTTCATTTTCATTTTAGGTGTCTCATTCCAAAAAATTTATATCATTCCATTAGGTCATGCTAAAAATTGTTTCACTGATGGTAGCCTCCCTCAATAAAAATTCACTCTCCCTAAGAGAATCACATTTTCTGACTCACTTCCATGTCTTCTTGAGCATAATAACACCTATGAAAATCTTATTTCACCATGTCTTGTCTCAGTTAAAGTCAACCATGGAAGTCGGGTTATTCAAAGTCTCATTAGGTCATTAGGGTTTTGTCTTTCAAGGTCCAAAAATCAATTATTCCATCTCAATAAAGTCAGAAAACAAATGAGAGTGACTCAATGACATTCTATTTCCATCTACAGAATATCATCAGTATGTAAATATTATATTTTTTAAGTTGTAATTTTGATTTCATATGATTTTCATATCAAAATGTCATTTTGATCTTAAATCAAAAATGTAATTTATTTTTATTTCCTATGTAATTTTTATGTTTTTTATATGTAATATTTCATTCCTTAGCTACCAACTCAAGAATTCATGCCAAAATGAAGGAAAGAAAAGCCAAACTCCATCAACTGATCAACTTGCAAAACAAAAAAGTCAAAAGTCAAAGAGTATTAGTGTGAAAATTTGAAAAGTGAAAAGTGAAACTTAAGGAGAGTGGGTTTTCAAAAGCATAAATAAAATCTACTTAAGTATAAAATCCCTCAACACTTCAAAACAAAGTTCATTTGTGTCATACAACCTCAAGCAAACCTCAGCAAAGAAGAAAATTTTGGGTTTCAGAGTGAAATTGTGCAAAACAGAGTCAGAGGGTGTGTTCACCTTGGTCGTTGCGCGTTTAGCCTGGACACTGCGCATTTGACCAAAATCATAATGTAATTTCTAACTGCGTTTCACATTTAGCTCAGACGTTGTGCATTCTCCTGGGTCACTATGCATTCACCCAGAAATTTCCAAAAATTCTCTGCCAGACTTCCACTTCACAGTTTGATGCCAAAAATTTTCCACAATGAGTCTTCATGCCTCCATATGCCAGTAAGTAACAATTTTTCATCTTTCCATTATATCAAATACCAATTTGAGGTGTCATTATGCTTAAGTGAATCTAGTACCTCCTTCTAAATTCAAAAAACCCTAGTGTTCATTAAAAACTAATTTGCATTCCAAAACTGATCCCTAAACCTTCATATACTCTTCCTCATAATCCTAAAAAAAATTCCCAACTCCCTACTTTTATATCCCCATTCCCTAAAAAAGAATATCCCTTAAAACCCTAAGTCCTAGGGTTTCACTTGCCTAGGCTCCCTTCCATATTCCCATCTCCTCCATTTCCTCACACCACCCTTCACTATGATACCCTTTAATTTCATTCCATCATGTCCCTAGGTTTTTTGACACTAAGAAACATCATGGCTGAAGAGGAGAATAGAATTCATAGTGAGGAGGAAGAAAGACAAGAGATAAATTCATTTAAAAAAGGAGGGAGAGTGATTAGACATGAACCAATAAATACCAGAGAGCTTATGGCATCTCCCCTCATTGTGGCGTGATTCAAGCATGTAGGTTGTTTTGAGATCTGTGAAAAATTGAAAAGAGTCCAGTACCATCCTATGTTGAGAACATTATTCATTTCCATCCTCCATGAAAAAAAGGTCACCCTTGTCAGTGTCAATTTCACTATGTCCACTGCAATTATAACAGTTTCCACTAGGTTCCCAAATATTGGGGAAAGATGGTTCAAACAAGGAAATATGAATCATCATTATTATGAGCCATATCTTAAACCAAGGTACAAGAATGAGAGAAAGATGATTTTTCATTTCTCTTACCTCCTGGACAGATATGTCCCCGTGATCAAAATCATCATGAAATACTTCACCTGTGAGGGAAGGTTTTCTAGACTCTATTCCTATCATATCCAGCTACTCATGCACTTGTTGTGTAACCAGCTCCAAAAATAGAAGAAAAGAGATATCAACGCCTTAGAAATAAGCCACTTCGAGGGGGCAACCTCCAATACATTACACGAATGATCAATTCTTGGATGATACAATTTACAAAACCTCCTTTCTATATATAGGAGTCCATGGGTCCATAATGTAATCCTAGTGGGCCACAATGTAATCCTAGCTGACCTAACAATAATAATTTAAGGGCACAATAATAACAAAATGGGGGTTACAAGGGTACAATAATAACAATAAGGGGGTTATACTAACAACAATAAGGGACTATACTAGTAATATAGGGACCTAACATGCCCCTCTCCTTCAAAAAAATGTTGTCCTCAACGCTTGAGTAGCTCTGGGTGCTTCTGTATAAAATTCTCATCCTCCCATGTAGAATCTTCAGTGGGTAAGTTCTTCCACTCGATGAGATACTCTGAAATTGATCGATTCCGTAGTTGTCGAGTTCTTGTTTCCATGACCGCTTCTGGTTCCAATATGATTTTTCCTTCCTCATCAAGTTCTGGCAATATTGTTTGAACTGGAAGATTTTCTCCTATAACCTTCTTCAAGCATGAAACATGGAAAACTGGATGTACTCGCGAAGAAGTAGGAAGCTCCAATTTGTATGCCATAGTACCAATCTTTTGCAACACCTTGTAAGGACCATAGTACTTTGGCGATAATTTATTATCCTTCTTAGCTTGCTTGAGGGACATTTGTTTGTATGGTTGTAGCCGTAAAAATACCCAATCTCCGACATCAAAACTTCTCTCGCTGCGATGTTGATCTGCCTGTTGTTTCATTCGATTTTGTGCCAAATTCAGGTTATCCTTTAAGAGTTGGAGAACTTCTTGCTGATGCTCGATGTGATCTTCCACTGCTTGAACCTTTGAGTTTTCCCTTAAAGATGATGTGATGGATGGTGGATGATATCCATAAAGTGCCATAAATGGGGTCATTTTTGCTGCAGTATGGAAGGAAGTGTTATACCACCATTCAACGAGAGGTAACCACTCGACCCATTGTGTTTGTTTATCAGATACAAAACAACGAAGATATCCTTCCAAACATTTATTTACTATCTCAGTTTGACCATCAGATTGAGGATGATAAGATGAGCTATGAGCTAATTGAGCACCCAAACAAGAAAATAACTCTGTCCAAAAATTTCCAGTAAAAATGGGATCTATGTCACTCACAATAACCCTTGGGCTTCCATGTAGCTTTTGAATTCTGTCCATAAATGTAGTAGCAACTGTACTTGCTTTAAATGGATGAGATAATGCACAAATGTGTGCATACTTGGTAAGTCTATCAACTACCACCATGATGACACTCTTTCCTTCGGACTTAGGTAAACCTGTGATAAAATCCATTGAAATCTCCTCCCAACATTGACTTGGAATGGATAAAGGTTGTAGAAGTCCCGGGGTCTTAATTGTCTCCACTTTGTTCTGCTGGAAAACCAAACATTCCGCCACAAACTTTTGAATATCAGATTTAAGGCCATCCCAAAAAAAATCTTTCTTCACCCTGTGGTAAGTTTTTAAAAATCCTGAGTGTCCTCCCAAAGGAGAAGTGTGCAATTCCAGAAGAATATTTTGTTTTAGTTGGGAATTCTTACAAAGATATAAGCGATCTTTGTACCATAAGGAATCATTTTTCCAACTAAATGTATCAGATGTACTAGGATCTTGATGCAAATTTTGCATGAGTGTCCATACATCTTTGTCCTTCTTCCATTCATCTCTTGCTTCGCTTATCCAATCTGGTTGGATAATAGAAATGGCACAAAGCAATGCTTCCACCTCTTCATTCTTTCTTGAGAGTGCATCTGCAACAACATTAAGCTTTCCTTTTTTGTAGATTATTTCAAAGTCATAACCCAACATCTTTGTGACCCATTTTTGCCGCTCTTCTGAAGATAGTCTTTGTTCCAAAAAGTGTTTAAGACTATCATGATCAGTTTTTACCTTGAAGTGTCTTCCCATTAGGTAAGTTCTCCATTTCTTTATTGCATGCAATATTGCTAACATTTCCTTCTCATAAATAGGTTTCTGTAAATACTTTCCTTTGATTGGACGACTTTCAAAAGCAATGGGTCTTCCTTCCTGCATTAAAACTGCACTAATTCCATTTCCCGAGGCATCACATTCCACAATAAAGGTTTTTGTGAAGTCTGGCGTAGCTAAGACCGGTGCTAGGCACATTGCCTCTTTAAGATGTTCAAAGGCTTTAGTTGCTTCAGGAGTCCATGAAAATGCATCTTTCTTCAATAATGTTGTTAGAGGTGCTGCTATTCTCCCATAATTCTTAACAAACTTGCGATAATACCCTGTTAACCCAAGAAATCCTCGCAACTTCTTTATGGTTGTGGGGACTTTCCATTCCTTAATGGCTTTAATTTTGTTAGGGTCTACTTTCACACCCTCGTGAGATACAATATGACCCAAATATTCCACCTCTTGTACTCCAAAGAAACATTTGGATTTTTTTGCATATAATTGTTTTTCCTGCAATAGTTTGAGCACCCTGTCAACATGTTCAACATGATCCTTCCAAGACCTGCTGTAGATTAGTATATCATCAAAAAATACTAGCACAAATTTTCTAAGGAAGGGTTTGAAAATGGAATTCATCAACCCTGAAATGTAGAAGGTGCATTGGTAAGGCCAAAAGGCATGACCAAAAATTCATAATGACCCTCATGAGTTCGAAATGCTGTTTTTGGAATATCTTCAGTCTTCATTCTAATTTGATGATATCCTGAATGAAGATCCAACTTGGTAAAATAAATTGCTCCATGTAGTTCATCCAATAATTCATCAATCACAGGAATGGGAAATTTGTCTTTAATGGTGAGCTTATTGAGCTCCCTATAATCCGGACACATTCGCCATGATCCATCCTTCGTGTGTACCAATACTACAGGAGCAGAGAAAGAACTTTGACTAGGTTGAATTATACCCGCCTCTAACATTTCTGCAATCATACGTTCAATTTCGCTCTTTTGGAAGTAAGGATATCTATAAGGCTCGATGTTTGGAGGAACACTTCCTGGAATCAAATGAATAGCATGATCATGATCACGAATAGGTGGGAGTCCTTTGGGAGTTTCAAACACCTTGGAATGATTGTCCAAGACTTTTGGAGATCTGCAGAAATAGATGATTTTGATGTCGGAACTTCTAGTGAGCATAATTGTGCAATTACGCCTCGTTGTTCTTTCTTTAGAAGCTTTGTCATGACATTAGAGCTTATTATCCTTCCCGGCTTCCTTTCAATACCCCGTAATTCGACTTCCTTTCCTTCTGAAAAAAATTTCAAGAAAAGTTCTTGAAAATTAAAAGCTACCGTCCCCAAAGATTGTAACCATTGTACTCCTAGTACAACATCAACACCTCCCATAGGAATGGAAAGCATTGGACTAGTCAATACATATTCCCCCATGGTTAGCTTGATATTATGGCATTTTCCATAGCAATTTATAGTTCCTCCATTTGCAACCATCACTTGACATTCTGGTGCTGGGTATAGGAAACAATTTAATTCCTTGGCTACCTTACAATGAATAAAATTATGGGTGCTACCCGAATCAATCAACACTATTACCTTTCTCTTCTTGATTTGTCCTTTTATCTTGAGAGTTTGAGGAGTGGTAATTCCTGCCAGTGCATTACACGATATGGTTGGATTCATTTCTTCCTCTTCTGGGGCTGGTTCCGGTGTATATCCTCTTCTTGTTCATTTTCTTCTTCCTCTTCACAATCTATGTAAAATAATTTCTTCTCAGCACACTTATGACCTTTAGTGTATTTGCTATCACAACTGTAGCAAAGCCCTTTTGCTCCTTTTTCTTCCAATTGTTGTGGTGTCAACCTTGTAGGTTGTGGAAATCTAGGTGTAGCAACACTTCCTTCTTTATAGAATTGAGTGGTAGGCTTCCTTGTTGCCATTATTTTACATTCAACTTTTCTTGCCAACCTGAATGCCTTCTCCAATGAATCTGGTTCCAAAACGCGAACTTCATGTTGGATATTATCCTTTAAAGTGCATATGAAGAGGTCGATCCTATGTTCCTCTGGAATATCAGTTACCCTTATATTCAATTTTTTGGAATTCCTCAATGTGATGCCCCACTAAACCCTTTCGTTTGAGATTTATCAATTGGCTAAAAAAGGTGTTGCTCTTTGTATCCTCATAATGTGCTATCATTTCCTCCGTAAAAATAGACCAAGTGACAATTTTTTTACGGGAGCAAAGCCATCGATACCATACAAATGTATTTTGTTATAAATGTAAAGTTGCAATGTGTACCTTTTGTGTGTTTTGCAAATTATGGAGATCAAAATATTACTCCATTTGTAGTATCCATGTTACAGGATCCTTTCCATCAAACTTCCTCATATCCATTTTTGGAATATGGTGGTTCTTCCCGCCAACATTAGAGTTTATGAAATCATGATTAACATTGATTTTGTTCTCATCATGAGGTTCTTCTACTATCTTTTCACCATTAGGAAACATTTCTTGTATCAACTTTGTCAAACCTTCAATGTCTGTTTTTAGATCATTCTTCATGTTTTCCATCTTAGCTTCCATGCCAACTTCCATGCCATCCATCTTAGCTTCCACGCCATCCATCTTAGCTTCCACGCCATCCATCTTAGCTTGCAAAGCATCCATCTTAGCTTCCACGCCTTTCTTCAAAACTTCCATTTCATTTTTTGTTGCTCTTTGCGAGAGTGAAATTTGTTGCACTTGCTCTTGTAATTTTGATAGATCATGTTGCAATTCTTCATCTTCATGAGTCATAGTAGAGCCTTCTGAAGGCTTAATGGATGTTGAATTATTTTTACGGGGCATATTTTATAACCCAATACTGATATCTATTCTACAATATGCCCTTGGAATCAATTCAAATTGATTCTTCAAACAAGACTTATGCAATTCGGAAAAAAATACACACCTTTTTCTTGCTTTTGAGGAGCTCGATATTGAAATTGGATTATATTTGTTATTGCAGCACTTAAATATTTGATTTTTGGTACCAAGGTAGCCCTCTGAATTATCTTTCGAATGCCACAGGTCTGACCTGATTTGGATTCTCCAAGACAAAGTTGTGTCCAATCTCCCACAATGACCTAATTATGGACTGGTTCGGTAGAGCGAACTTGTACGACTTGCCACGTGTCACTGTTTTGTCCTTTGTCTCTTAAATAGATATCCAAGAAACTAAAGTCCATTTAATTGCGACCACTTTTTACGGCACTCCAATCCAATGCCCAGAGAGAGAGTTATTGAACTTTTCCCACGATCACCTCTTTGAGATGAAATTCAGGAGCCTAAAAAAGAACTGCCTTCCACAGATCATATCTCCAAAAATATTGCGAACCAAGCTCTGAAATTTTTTGACGAATTTCCTCAGGATTTCAGCTTCGCACCATATGAATTTTAGATTCTGAACCTTCATATAAAAAACGCTATAGCGCAAATTCCACGATGACCTGTTTAGGAGCTTGAAAAAAGACCTAACTTCCACAGATGATATCTCCAAAAATATTTCGAACCAAGCTCTGAAATTTTTAGAAACTATTCCTCAGGATGTCGGCTTCGCACCCTAAAAATTTCAGCTTCTGGAACTTCGTAGAAAAAACGTTATAGCGAAAATGCCACGATGACCTGTTTGGAGCAGCGAAACCCTAGAATCCAAAGCTCTGATACCAAATGTTGTGTAACCAGCTCCAAAAATAGAAGAAAAGAGATATCAACGTCTTAGAAATGAGCCACTTCGAGGGGGAAACCTCCAATACATTACATAAATGAACAATTCTTGGATGATACAATTTACAAAACCTCCTTTCTCTATATAGGAGTCCATGTGGCCATAATGTAATCCTAGTGGGCCACAATGTAATCCTAGCCGACCTAACAATAATAATTTAAGGGCACAATAATAACAAAATGGGGGTTACAAGGGTACAATAATAACAATAAGGGGGTTACACTAACAACAATAAGGGACTATACTAGTAATATAGGGACCTAACAGCACTTCACTAGAGTCAGAATTCTTCATATACCCTATTATCTCTACCGGAGCATTGATAAAATGGCATTTATTACACAAAAGAGAGATTATAATCATAAAATTAAAAGTATCTTTCACCACTCCCTTATCAAGATGATATTCATACATCACCTTGATCATTTAATCATTCCCTGGGACACCTTCATATCCAATGAGATTTTCATTGTCCCAACTATTCAGCATGACCAGAATGCACCTTCATCATCTCATCATTCCTCATTTGACCCTCCATCTCAGCCTATTATTCATACATCATTACCAGATCATCTCCCTTCATCTCATTCACCTCCATCTCCCATTGAACATTCTTCTTCACCTTTTTACAACCCTTCATCACCATCCCATCGTGATTCTGAGTCACCAAGCAGGGATGAGGACATTGAGGCAAAATGGGCTAGTCTGGTTGAGGTTGAGCCATTGCCCAAAACCTATCAGAGAGGCTATAGGCATGTGTTTTCTTCACTTAGAGTGAAAGGGGCCATGCCTTCTTCATCAACATAGTAGGTGGATAAAGGTAAGGAAAAGGTGATAGAGCCAGCCATTCATGATGAGGAGGGCAATCATGAAACAAAGCAAGAATTTCAGTTGGTTGACCTAGATAAGGAGGATGAATACAAAATCAAAAATGCAGTAATAAAAGGTAAAGAGGCTAAGATTAGTGAGCTCCAAGCTAGTCTTGAGAGGGCTAAATATATGATTCACTTTATTGAGCATGAAAATGAGCAACTAAAGACCAAACACGCCATTGATGAGGTGAGATGCATCAAAGCACAAAAAGAGGAAGATAGGGCTAAAGCCTTGCTTGAGGATACATGAGAGAAGTTTGGTGAACCTGATGATGATGAGGATTAGCCTCCAAGACAGATACTTAGGACTAGACGGCTGAAAAGAGCTCTAGCCCTAGAGAGAAAAAGGGAAGCTGAGCTAGTAGACCAGCTTACCCTAAATGAACATCTTGCCCTAGAAATCAGTGAGAATAGGAAACCATGGCTTGATAGAGCCAATATAAACTTGGAAAAGTTGTTAGAGAAGGCCAACAAGGATAATCACTTGTTGAGGACAAAGGTCAAACTTCATGCCCAGAAAGAGAGAATTGCATTGGCCAAGCCCAAAAGAGCCAATGCCAAAATTGAAGACTTGAACAAGAAAGAAGAGAAAGAGAAGCTAGAGATACTTGTCGAGGTGACACTCCATGCCTCAAACACATGATCAGCAAATATCCTACCAATTTTGACAAAAATTTTGCAGACTTAACATTTTGGTACATTTCTGTGTTTTTAAGGTTATTTTTGCACAGTAAAATTGCTAAACGCGCAGCACCTTGTATGTTACCCTTTTTTTTAGGAATCTAATGGACAAATGGCCACCACCACCAGATTCATAATGATGAGGAAATCAACCCTGTGCATTTTCTAAGCTTTTGGAGGATAATTGGTCACTGAAAAAAAACAAAAAACCATGTTTCTGCCTCAATTTTTGCCTGGTCATTGTGCGTTTACCAGTCTTGGGAGAAGTGATTTTTGACAGAGAAAATGGGAATCATTTTGCAAATGGAAGGTATTTCTAGAAAGTAGACTTGATGGGCTTTCTAACAAGACATCTTGGAGAAAATATAGACACTAGGAAGGCACTGAAATTTAGCCTTGAACATAGAGGACATTTTTTACAGGAAAAGGGCGTGTTTAACAAGAAAATGATGCATTTGGCAGTCTTCTGAAATTTTTTGAGTTTCACTCTAGTTTTGATTTTTATCTTGGGAAATGTTGAATTTACCTATGTAAATGATGAAGATGAATGTAATTATCATGTTTTTACTATTTACTAGGGTAAATACATTAGGTAAATCAAGCAAATGAGGTTTAATGAATCAATTCACTTGAGATAGAAATGATTTACTTTGATCATCCTATACTCTAGCTATCAGTTCAAATTTTTGTTTAATATCTTCCTCACCTCATGGATTCGACCCTTGAGGATGAGTGAAGGTGGTTTTCATGTTTATTTAACTCAGTTATTCACATTATTCAAAGGTTGGAATCAGTTTGAATTTTCTAGTTGATCAAGGGAACTTGTACTCAGTTTTGGCTAAGCTAATAAAGAGGAGTTGCAACTACATTTATGGGATACCTGTGGTATTGAATGTCTTTCATAGTTTCTTCTTTAGCCACATATGTTTGAATGTATTGTTCATGTCTATTTTATGATCTGATACAAGTTTGAAATTTAGAATACATGCTTGCACATGCTCTGTTTTGGGTATTTGATCGTATTTTGTTCATTATCTTATGTCTGATAGAAATACATACCTTATGATTTCCTCAACCTTCTTACAGTTTCAAAACCATTTCATAACCATTCTCTTCAAGTGATTGGAATTTTACCTACTTTCCCCATTGATCCCTGCAACCTTAACTCATTTTCCCTGACCTAACTTTCCTTGACCTAATTCCCTTATCCATTGATTTCCCCAACCAAATGAATTCAAAACAACCCCCCTGCACTCTATACCTAGCCTAAAACCCTAAATTCTCCACTCCTCTTGACTGTGACCCTTTTGGAGAGAGCCCTCTCTGGCTTGATAGGGCTAGCTATCAAGTCAAAAGGTTGGTTTGTGGTTACCTCTATTGGGATTCCTTCCTTAGCCTTGGGAATTTGGCGAAGTGATAACATATTTGCGTCGTTGCCAGGGAACGAAGAGACAAAATTTTCACAGGGTGTATGACAAATATCTATTGTAAACTGATCCTTTGGATGATAGGATCGAGTTTCGTAAGGCTAATTTCATAAGTGCAGTGCCTCATAGCAGATCTGGCTTCTACAAGATACAACAGAACGAATACAAACCCTGATCCAGTTTATCCCGTTGATGATTTGGAGAAATTATGTCGAAGGCACTGATATCAAACTATGCATATTCAATCAGGACCAACTCCATTGGTAAGATCAGTATCTCTACCTGCAAAGTTGTTTTCTCTAGAAGATATACCTTATGACATAAAGTTTGAATTATCTTTATTCAAGTCCAAATCTGAAACTTCCTTGTCCAATATAGTTTTTGATCCTCTGATATTATCAAAAGTAAAATCTTTGTCCGAATTAGATTTAAGTTCTTTGAAATATTGGTTTTTCGAAGAAATCAAGCCTGAATTGACCTAGACATTAAGGAGTGGATCAAATTTTATCATCCTGAAGAATTTTTTGTTACATCTGAACCTCAAACTCAATCAAATTCAGTATATTCATCTGTACCTTCGAATTCATCATACATACCTACTACTTCAGTACCAATAACTACAATTCCTTTACTTATTCAGCCCATCCCTCCAGTTGTTAACCCAGTATTCCATCCAGCCAGAATTATGGTTCGTTTTGGACCTTTAGTTCTCCCTGGTAATCTTGTTGATCTACCTCAAGGATATGGTCAAAGGCTTCCCCTTTTTGATGAAAAATCTGAAATCACTTCCCGTCAACACATAGCCAAAATCACAACCTTTATATATTTGGAGGAGTAAGATGCAAATAATGCCAAGATGTGAATCATCGCACAAAGTTTTTCAGGTGAATTCAAAGTTTGGTTTCGTGCCCTAGCATCAAATTCAATTAGGACTCCCGCTAAATTGACTGACGCTTTCTTAGCCAGGTGGGATGAAAATAAAAACCCTTTACAGATCCTTGTTGAATATGATTCCTTGAAATGCATTCCCAATGAATCAGTGCCTGATTACAATTCCCGATATCTTAGAATCTATAATTCCATTCCTAATGAAATGAAACCACCTCCTGGTTTAGCCCTTCTGCGTTATCCCGATTCCTTTGACCCAGATATGGCCTACTCATTGAGAGAAATAAATCCAACCACCCTTGAAGATATGATAAAAAATTCAGTGAGTGTTGAAGCAAATCTATTAATTAAAAGGGAAAAACTTAAAAATGAACGCAAAGTGACTATCAAAGAGTAACCCTCCACTTCATCTGATACTAAATTTGATGCATTGCTAAAAACCAAGGAGAGAATGGTTGATAGGATGTCTATTTCAAATAGACAGACTGAGCCTCAAATCAGAAATCCAAACTTCTGAGGCCAAGAACAACAACCTCAGTTCTGAATAAAGCAGAGAGAACAAATAGCTCCTGCAACACAACAGCAGCAGCAAATCAGAACACCAATTCAACATAACTATGCTCAGAGTGATGAAGAGGAAGCCTCCAATGGTAGAGGAGAACCTTCTTTTCACAGTCGATAGTCAGCCCATTTTTCTCACCGTGGATGAAGAATATGTGGAGAATACAAGTTCACTTAATGAAAAAAAAATATAATGGAGAATGATCATGAGTTAGAAGTAGAATCTGATGACTAGCAGAGAGGGTGCCTAAATGCATTGAGTTCCCAGCAAAGGAAGTATACCCTGAGAAGCTGGGATGTTCTAATAACTTCACCTCCAAAGAAAACAATTCAACAGAAAGAAGCACCACTGAAACAAGTTCAGAATAAGGGTAAAGAGATTGTAGCTCTAAATCATAATAGAAGTAATCAGCCTACTACAAGTGCACCGGTCAAATAAGAGACATTCAGAGAAAAGAAGTTGCACCAAGAGATCATGTTAAGAAAATGGATGTTATCATAAAAGAGGTAGACAGAACTACACCTTTTAATTTTGAGTCAGAAATTTCTAAACTAAAAGTGTCTATTCCTCTTACCGAATTGGTCAAAATTGATAAGTACAAATCCCATGTAGCCAAAACCTTGAAATTTGACCCTTTATTCAACATGGCTAATGTAGAGGATGATCAACCTGAGTTAATATTTGGTCCCGCCATTGATGGCCAGTCCGAAAATAGTGAAGTCCCACCATTTTACCTGATCCTTAAAGTCCATCAGTGCACTCTTCATAATACTATGCTAGACTCCGGGGCTTCTCACAACCTCATGCCCAAAGCCATCATGGAGAAGCTTGGCCTTGACATTACCTGTCGATATCGTGATCTATATTCTTTTGATTCTGGTCGTGTCCATTGTTTGGGTCTGCTCATAGATCTAGTTGTCTCCTTAGAGAAAATCTTAGCCAAAATTGTCCTCATGGACATCGTAGTTGTTGATATTCCACCACGTTTTGGTATGATGTTGTCAAGGTCCTGGGGGGGGAATTAAGAGTTACATTGCAGTTAGACTTTTCCTATGCCACTATCCCTGTCTTCGTTCAAATGAGAAAGCTATACCATGAGACCAAAATGAAGTACATGATCACAAATAAAGAAAGGCCTAATAATCATCCTATCAACGTTGTACATACAGACTTAGAGTTTGTTATATTGTACAATGATTCTGAATTAAATGATCTAGATTGTCAATTAGTAGAAATAGAGGATGTTCCCGAAGTTTCAAATTGTATTAGAACAGTGTTAGAGAAAGAGAAAGAAAATTTTCCTACTGTAATTGAACAGCCATTAGAGAATGCAAATGAAATTTCAGAGCAGCATAAAGAATCAAATCGCCAAATATTGTCAAATCAAAATCAAGAGTTTCAGCACCTTGAAGAAGAAGAAGATGGTCTTTGGAGCATGGACTTTGATGGTTCTGTTAGCAAAGATAGAGCTGGAATTGGTTTATGGATATGCAGCCCATGTCAACAGAAAAACAAGGTCCCAAATAATGTAAGGTTATGTTTCTACAAACTAGCATTTGATTGTACGAATAATGAGGTTGAATATGAAGTTCTCATTACCGGTTTGAAAATTCTGAAGAAATTTGGAGCTAGGATAATTGCAGTCTACGGTGATTCAGAGCTAGTGATTAAACAAATCAAAGGTGTGTACCAAGCTAATCATCCAAGGATGAGGCAATATAGGAATGCAGCACTTGACATTTTAAGAATGTTTCTAGAATATACACTTAAGGTAGTGCCTAGATTGTAGAACTTGATGGCTGATTCATTAGCTACTACTGCGAGTAATTTCATATCTACAATGTTTTCTAATATAAAGTTTGAGATATTTATAAAGCACAAGCCCACCATTCCGGATAACTTGAAATTTTGGTAAGTTTTCTAGGACGATAAACAAGTGAACAATTTCCTTCAGAGTGAAGGAGAATTTGAAAATTGTTCTATGGACGAAGTGCACGACAAGGATGACCAGGTTATTGAAGTAGATCAGATTGAAATTCTTCAGCTCAAAGACAATAACATTCCAAAATGTCTCATACCTTTGGAAGAGTTATTTGATCAAGATTATGTGGCGAGAAAACCGACTTTTGTTCCCACAGAAAAAGGAGTAGAAGACGTGAATACCGAAACAGCTAATCAGCCGGATTTCATCAAGCTCTCAAAGTCCTTGCCATCATAGGTAAAGCCTAAATATATTTATTTTTTTACTGATTTTTTTGATGTATTTTATTGGGATTACTCATATCTAAAGGTGTATAATCAAGATATTATTCAGCACACAATCCCGATCAAGCCAAATCAGAATCCCTTTAGACAGAAGCTCAGGAGAATAAACCCAAAATTGTTGTCATCCATTGAGAAGGAGGTAAACAATATTTATAAGGTAGGCATCATTGTTCCAGTCAAATTTTCAGATTGGATCTCAAATTTGGTTCCAGTGCAGAAGAAGACCGGTGAGATTCAACTTTTTATATATTTCAGAAATCTGAGCAATGTATTGTTGAAAGACAATTACCCACTGCCCAAGATGGATCACATACTTCAGCGAGTTATAGGAGCCAGCAGGATGTCATTGTTGGATGTTTAATCATGCTACAATCAGATCCTTGTACATGAATATTATCAGGATAAAACAACATTCACTACACCATGGGGTACCTTTGAATATGCCAAAATTTCGTTCGGCTTGAAGAATGTCGGGGCCACTTTCTAGCGTGCCATGGACATAGATTTTGGTAATGAAAAATATGTCTTCCTGGTAGTTTATTTAGATTATATTACTGTTTATTCAAATTCAGATGAACATCATTTTCATCATTTTAGAGTTTTATTCCAGCGATGCAGAAAGTTGGGGATTTCTCTAAATCCTAAAAAGTGCCTATTTGTGGAAGAAGGTAAGTTGTTGGAACACATCATCTCAAAATATGGAATTCGAATAGATCCCACTAGAGTTGAACCAATACAGAACATATATTTCCCTAGAAAAAAAAAAAAAATTCAAGCCTTCAACGATAGGATGAATTTCCTATGTAGGTTCATTCCCAACCTAGCAAAACATCTTAGAGAATTAACCAATATGCTGAAGAAGGAAAATGATGTTAGATGGTTAGAAAATTCTCGTAAATAATTGAGCTTGGTAAACTTTTCTTTGACCACTCCTCCAGTGCTGACAAGTCCTGATCATTCATTATATTTCATCATATTTTATTTTGCTTCCAAGCATACCCTTACAGTAGTGCTTATGCATAAAAATGATGGGACAGAGCTGCCTATAGCATTATTTAGTCACACAATAAGAGATACAACTCTCTGATACATCATAATTGAGAAACAGGCCTTGGCCTTAGTCAAATCACTCAAATACTTCCTTGTTTACATTATGCACTCCCATATTTTAGCATATGTCCCAAACGTAGCGGTTAAATAAGTACTTATGCAAACAGATCCAGAAGGAAGAAGAGGTAGGTGGATAGTGCCACTTTTAGAGTATGCCCTTGAGATCAAGTTGACCAAGCTGATCAAAGGGAAAGGCTTAGCCAAGCTCATGGCTGAGTCTAATTTACATGCATTTGACATCAATCTCATATTAGCATTGTCTGATGATGAAGAAAGTGTAAGTTTAGCTCAAGTATCAGATATCTTTTCATCATCTCCGCGGTATGCTGATATCATTTATGTTTCATCAACATTTTAAGAGTAACGCAAGGTCCTTAAAACTTAAGGCTTCGAAATACTGCTTAATTGATAGTGCACTCTACTAGAAAGATCTAGGAGGAGTATTACTCAATTGTTTGGTGGAAGATGAATCTAGAGAAGTGATGAAATATTTCCACAAGGTAGATTGTGGAGGTCATTTGTACTGTAAGACTAAGGCCATCAAAGTACTGAGAGCGAGTTACTAGTGGCCTACTTTGTTTGTAGATATGTACAAGACGGTCATGAGATACCATGAGTGCCAACTTTTCCAAGGAAAACGTAAGCTCCTTCCTTTACCATTATAGCCCATTTAAGTTGAAGCTCCCTTCTAGCAATGGGGCTTAGATTTTATCGGTGAGATACACCCACCTTCATCTGCTTAACATAGATGGATACTTACCACTATAGATTATTTCACAAAGTGGATAGAAGTGATCCCAGCCAGGCAAGCTACCGACTCAGTCATTATTCAGTTTCTTGAAGCTAAGATTTTGTCCCAGTTTGGTTGTCCTAGAAAGATAATCACGGATAACGTTGTAGCTTTCAAATCAAAGAAGATGACATAATTCTGTGATAAATATAATATTAAATTGGGACATTCTACATCATATTATCCACAGGGAAATAGATTGGTGGAGTCCTCCAACAAGTCTCTAATCAGTATAATCAAAAAAATGTTGGAGGCTAACAAAAATAATTGACACAAGAAGCTGATTAATTCACTGTGGGCAGATCGAGTAAGCAGAAAAATATCCATTTGCATGTCTCCATTTCAGGTAGTTTATAGTGTGGATACAGTTTTCCCTACTTCATTGGTTGTCCCAGTCATGAAATTTCTACAAGAGGACTGAAGCGAAGAAAATGATATTCAACGAAGAATAAACCAAATGATTCACTTACAGTAAACAAGGGAAGAAGTGTTCCAGAACACTTCCAAGCTTCGTGATAAGATCAAGCAAATTTATGATAGGAAAACAAAACAAGATTATTTCAAGATTGATGATGTGGTACTCCGCTGGGATGTTAGGAATGAATACAAATGTAAGCATGAGAAGTTTTATAACATATGGAAATGTCCCTTTAAAGTTGTAGCTTCCCGTGGACAAAATGCATATCTCTTAGAAGAAATGGACGCGAAAAGTTACTTAGGAGGGTCAGTAACCGGTACGCTCCTGAAGCACTATCTCTTTTGATCTAAAACTTATGATAATTTTCCATCCTCATTGTATATATCAATTTAATATTTCTACAAGTGTGAAGTGGAAAAAACATTGGAGTTCAGAGCCCAAAGTGAAGGCCATGGAGCTTCATTGAGTTTCTACTTTTTCAAGTTAAGTTTTCATTAGGGTAAGTTCAGTTTTTGATTATTTATTTCAGTAAATTCAAGTCAAATTGAGTCAGTTTCATTCATTCTATGTCATTTAATTTTCAAATAGTCGGTCCTACATTTCAGTTTCAGTTATTTTTTTTACCGTGTTGGCCAATTGGAAGAAAGCACTAATCTGCACAACTCAAAGATATGCAGTTCTTAACACCTCTTTCAGAGTTTCCATCCCCAATAAGGCCAATGTTAGTGTCAGAATACACATTCTGCCATCAGTGATCAATATCGTTCCTTTCATTTTCATTTTAGGTCTCTCATTCTGAAATTTTTATATCATTCCATTAGGTCATGCTAAAAATTGTTTCATTGATGGTAGCCTCCCTCAATAAAAATTCACTCTCCCTCAGAGAATCACATTTGCTGACTCATTTCCATGTCTTCTTGAGCATAATAAAACCTATGAAAATCTCATTTCACCATGTCCTGTCTCAGTTAACGTTAACCATGGAAGTCAGGTTATTCAAAGTCTCACTAGGTCATTAGGGTTTTGTCTTTCAAGGTCCAAAAATCAATTATTCCATCTCAATAAATTCAGCAAACAAATGAGAGTGACTCAATGACATTCTATTTCCATCTGCAGAAGATCATTAGTATGTAAATATTATATTTTTTAAGTTGTAATTTTGACTTCATATGATTTTCATATAAAAATGTCATTTTGATATGAAATCAAAGATGTAATGTATTTTTATTTCCTATATAATTGTATGTTTTTTATATGTAATATCTCAGTCCCTAGCTGCCAAATCAAGCAGTCATGCCAAACTGAAGGAAAGAAAAGCCAAACTCCATCAATTGATCAACCTACAAAACAAAATAGTCAGATGTCAAAGAGTATTAGTGTGAAAATTTGAAAAGTGAAAAGTGAGACATAAGTATAAAAGCCCTCAACACTTGAAAACAAAGTTCATTTGTGTCATACAGCCTCAAGCAAACCTCAACAAAAAACAATTTTTTGAGTTTCAGAGTGAAATTGTGCAAAACAGAATCACAGGGCGCGTTCACCTTGGTCGTTGCATGCTTATCCTAGACACTCCATGTCTGGCCAAAATCAAAGTGTAATTTCTAACTACGATGTGCATTTAGCTCGGACGTTGCGCGTTCTCCTGGGTCGTTGCGTGTTCACCTGGAAATTTCCAAAAATTCTCTACCAGATTTTCACTTCACAGTTTGATGCCAAAACTTCACCATAATGAGTCTTCATGCCTCCATATGCCAGTAAGTAACAATTTTTCATCTTTCCATTCTATCAAATACCAATTTGAGGTGTCATTATGCTTAAATGAATCTAGTACCTCCTTCTAAATTCAAAAAACCCTAGTGTTCATTAAAAACTAATTTGCATTCCAAAATTGATCCCTAAACCTTCATATACTCTTCCTCACAATGCTAAAACATTTTCCCAACTCCCTGATTTTATATCCCCATTCCCTAAACAACCATATCCCTTAAAACCCTATGTCCTAGGGTTTCACTTGCCTAGGCTCCTTTCCATATTCCCATCTCCTCCATTTCTTCACACCACCCTTCACTTCATACCCTTTCATTTCATTCCATCATATCCCTAGGGTTTTTGACACTAAGAAACATCATGGCTGAAGAGGAGAACAAAATTCATAGTGAGGAGGAATAAAGACAAGAGAGAAATTCATATAAAAAAGGAGGGAAAGTCATTAGACATGAACCAACAAATACTAGAGAGCTTATGGAATCTCCCCTCACTGTGGCATGCTTTAAGCATGTAGGCTGTTTTGAGTTCTGTGAAAAAGTGCAAAGATTCCAGACGTGCCATCCTATGTTGACAAGATTATTCATTTCCAACCTCCATGACAAAAAGGTCACCCTTGCCGGTGTCAATTTCACTATGTCCACTAATATTATAGCAGATGCCACTGGGATCCCAAATATTGGGGAAAGATGGTTCAAACAAGGAAATTTGAATCATTTTTATTTTGAGCCATATCTTAAACCCGGTACAAGAATGAGAGAAATATGATTTTTCCTTTGTCTTACCTCCTAGACAGATATGTCCCCGTGATGAAAATAATCATGAAATACTTCACCTGTGAGGGAAGTTTTTTCTAGACTCTATTCCTATCATATCTGGCTACTCATGCACTTCACTAGCATCAGAATGCTTCATATACCCTATTATCTCTACCAGAGCATTGATAAAATGGAATTTATTGCCCAAAAGAGAGATCATGATCATCAAATGAAAAGTATCTTTCACCACTCCCTTATCAAGATGATAGTCATACATCACCTTGATCAGTTAAACATCCCATGGGACACCTTCATATCCAATGAGATTTCCATTGTCCCACCTATTTAGCATGACCATAATTCACCTTGCATAACAAGAAAACATGTGCTTTAATGAGAAAATGACAACTATTCTATTAAACAGTCCTTTTCCTAATAGGACTCAAACTTCTAATTATTACATCAACTACCTTATCTCTTAAAAGAGTTACACATCTGAAAACTAATGCTTCACATGCTCGAATGAGCTATTACAGAATTCATCACTACTTGACATCTTAAATATTCTCCTCAACCTATGGAACAAACCCTATTTTTCAGGAAAACAGGTCCTTATATTCAATGAATGGTTTAGTTGATGAGTTGTCTTCATTTCATGGTCTTCAAGTCTTGGATGATTGCTAGAAAAGTCCCTTGACCTTTTGAAAGTGTCAACCTGTCCAAAACTTCTCATAAACCTGCTCAAAAACCTTAAAAATAGCTCTCTACGAAAGCATGGCATTTTCGTAGCATACAAAAAATGACCTTTACAATCAAAATTTCTACTTCTTTCCTCTTGAATTTTATTCATCATGCCCTGACACATCTTCCCTATCATTTCCTCTCCTTGGAAGCTATCAAAAGTGGTTTTATAAGCAAAAATATAGCTACAAGTGGTTTCTTAGAGTTTTCGTGGCTTTAAGCCTAGGAAACACTATGAAGCTGTGGAAAACTATGTAAATTCCATATTTTTGCCTAGTTTCACAAATGTACCTTCCAGCTGTAATAATTTGGTTTTCAGCATGCCATTGACCTTTCAAAATATAAACCATCTCAAACTAAGAATCTTGAGGTGTTTCTTCTTCATTGATGATGAGTTGAGCTATTGGCTCCTCAACTACTGTCATTTTTACACCCTTCTTCCCCAGCTCCTCATGGATCAATTCTAGTTGTTCTTGGAGGTATTTAACTTGATCCTTCAGCTTTTTGTTGGTAGATTTCAAGTGCAGGTTCATTCTTCTGACATTTTTCACCTCTTTCCTCAATGGCATAGTCCATTTGATTAATTGTTGTGTGTTATCTAGGGTCTTTGATACACTGTCAACCTCCTCTTCCCAAACCTCTTTCATCTTCTCAAATTGAATCTTCTGAAAATTATGTTTCCTTGCCTCCTTTTTCATGACTTTATTTCATGATTAGCTAACCTCAACTATTCTTCAAGGATTTCAAACTCTGTTTTTTCAATGACTTTCTCCTTTCCTTTATTTTTCTTGCTGACTGGATCTTCTTCTGCAGGAGATGAAAGGTCAATAATGTTTTGTGGTGGCTGGATAGTGTCAGTGGCTTGATGAACTTCTTTACTGCTTTCCAAAAGTTTTCTAGCATGTCTTTTCATGGGCTTCCTAACCTGAAACATAAAACCTGCATCCTCACCTTCAAACTCTAACTTCTTTGTTGATTTAGCTTTCTTGATATTTTTTCCACCTTCATCTAATCCTCAACCTAGACTATAGGAGTCTCTTCTATATCAATAGCACATAGTATGTCTTATAAATTTCCTTTAGCCACTATTTGGCTCCTTGTAATTCTTTTTATGCCATGTTTACTCATATTTGGCTCTTGTTTTGCAGGTTTTCTCACTATTGATTTTTGTTTTGCAGGTGGAACAGTGGGTGTATCAAATCTTTGCAACTGCTTTGTTTCCATCATTACTGGTTCACTCTGCTCTACCCCTACTGGTTCACTTTTTTAAGCCACTAAAGGTCATGGTATGCCTCTAGGTTTAGGATTTCTTTTAGGGGTAATGGTATCCATTTCAAAACCACTAACAAACAGAAAAGAAGACTAGTCTCGGCCTAGTCTTTGTAACTCATATAAAGCCAGCAATTTTATTAAGCCATGAATAAAAAGTGAGGTTTCACTTCCCTCAGTTTTAGCTTGAACTTTATCTGCCATTTTTT